>JAUIMM010000652.1:702500-1163971 GCA_031769625.1 Taudactylus pleione
AACTGTCTTCCTGTGGCTGGGGGCGGGGCATATGTGGAGGACCAATGCATACTGGGAGCTAAAGCTTAACTGTTCGGTGCCCAGAACTCTCCAACCACACACACCCCATGGTATCCCTGTGGATTCCTATGGACCCTGAAGAAGAAATAAGTGTCCGGGTCATTCATCAAGTGCCGAAAAAACATTTCTTTTGGAACTTGATGGTGTTACTGAACGCCACTTTCAGATTGCGTTAAACCCCGATAATCTTCACAGGCTGCTGTTTTGATGGCAGCCTGTGAAGATTTATAAGGCAACCACAGCAGAGGGATCTATTCAGATCCCTCCCTGCTGTGTCTGCACATGTGACCTGGACTCACTGAGAGAAGACAGGTGAGCCCGGGTGGAGAGAAGATGTGGCGGGGGGTGGAGGTGAATCATCAAAGATTGTACAGGGGGGTTTGGTGATTGAATACTCACGGGGGAGTTGATCAGACACCCGCAGGAGAGAGGGAATTTAGTGGTGATCGGACACCCATGAGTGGGACCACTTCGGACTCCTGCGGGGTGAGACTGTATCGGACACCTGCAGGGGGGGACACAACGGACACCAACGGGGGGGCCTGATTGGACACTGGAGGATGCGGGGGGACAGGAGGTGAGACATGCAGCAGTGAGGAAATCCTTATGGATACCTCAGCTGCAGGGGAATAGTATCACTTTTCTGTAAAACTGACTCCACAAAATAAGCAGTTTTTTGGAAGTGACACTTATGTTAGGGAGGCATGATGAATGCCTCCAAAACATCTTTTAAACTCACAGCAGTAGCTGTGAAGGGTGTGGGCAGCAATAATTACCCTGTCAGAGAGGCAACTGCTGGGGCTGCTGGATACAGGAGCGGCGGTCAGGAGTCAGAGAGTGTGAAGCCAGCATAGAGCAGTGTAGCAGCATCCTGAAAGTGGCCCCAGAGAAGCTGTCACCAGGGCTTGGAGCTGCAGCTGGCAGCTAGACAGCAAAGGGGGCTTGGTTAAGGAGATGGAATAGACAGCTGAAGGCCTTAAAAGAAGGCAGAGCAGCAGCCGGAGTCTGGTCCCTGTCCAAAAAGTGTGCTGGGTAAACTGTATAATACCAGCACCTGACACCACAATAGTGGGCAGACATCAGTGATAGTTAATAGAGATACAGTAATGGACTTCTCAGGGGACAAAACCAGCAGCAGCTATCAGCAGGGGAGCTGAATACCAGACACATACTGCTGTGGGTAAAAGTTACAGATTACCGGAACTGCAAGCAAAGCTATTTCGTCTATATACATAGGGTGGAGTAGTAATACTCCATTAAAGAGGATTTATAGTATAAGCCTTTGCTCTAAATGTAATTATCCACATTTACTACTATTGATGCACTACTATGGCGACAGCTAGGGAGTGATAGTGGCTCAAATTACTTACTGTATGTCCCTCTGCTAGAGAAATACCAGCTCAGTTATTAAACATCATATGTTAGCACTGAGACTTCAGCAGGAGTCACCACAAGAACCATTATCTATTATCTACAAGTATTAAAGTTTAGTCAGCATAGATAAATGACCACTTGGAAAATAGAGCTCACTTGAATTCTGGTTCAGCATGCACAGGCTGTCATATTTAAATGATGTTCCTTAGTAGCGGTTTGGAATTGAGACAGCTGTTTCTCTCTTTAATAGTTGCAAATTTGTTAGAAGAAATCATACATATAAATCTTATGAAGCTGCATGCAGGATAGACTTGGATTTAAAAGTCCTTTTAACACATACCTTCGCCCGTGCATGCAGGCCAACCTTGTCGATATTGACCAGGTGAGCCTGTTTACTATAGGGACCTGCGATCTTTGATCGCAGGGTCGTTATAGTAGTTGGGGGGTTGATGCATGTGTTGGATGTTCGATATCGAACATCCAACACATGCAGGACAATCAGATAACGATCGTTATCATTATCTGATCGTCTCCAAGTCTGACCATGTGTACCCTCCATTAGAGAGGATATAGCAAAAGTATAACTAAAAAAACAGCTAGCCAAAAGGATAGAAAATCTCTCCTTTATTCGAAGAAAATAGAAACCATAAAACCAGAAGTGGTTAGATTTGCTGGATATCTTTTGTACTGAATGGCGACTAATTCAATATATATTATGGAAACATTAGCCTACTGATGTGTCCACATACTGTACATTTATCCCCTTTGCACTACAAGTTGTGTTACACATAACGCGTGACTAGGTGGCCCCGAGCATCTTTTTACCTACGGTGATGACGAACAATTCATACAAGCAGCTTCTGCTGATTAACATGATATGCGGCATGCCTATATTCTGTGTGTGACTGCGGCTGTATCTGTGTGTGTAATGCTACGCTACAGTGTCACCGTAACGTACTGTGGCATTTTGAAAGCAGATACACCCGCACTTGCTCACAGAACATAGGCAGAAGCTGCTTGGGCGAATGAGATGAATTTGAATGTAAAAAGTCCCACAAAAAAGATGATTGGTGCAACCGAGTCATGCCACGGTATGGCACGATTAGAAGGGCTGTTTAACGTGCAAGAAGGCTAGATGTATGAAAACACATCTGTATAGCTACATTGGATCTGGATTTAGCCAAGGCCCTTGGACCGAAGATCTCAATTATTTGAAGACATTCAGCCAATTTGAAGGACATATTAGTCCAGAGCCATTTTAAGAACACTGCTAGAAAGAAATCAATAGCAAATGGATCATGTAGGTGTGGAGGCTGTAAGGCCTGTAATTATATGAATTTTACCACAGAATTTAGAGACAAATATAATAAGACAAATACTATATGTGATTACATCAATTGTAAAACACCAGGGTGGCATACTATATTACATA
The DNA here is from genome assembly GCA_031769625.1 of Taudactylus pleione. Lineage (NCBI taxonomy): Eukaryota > Metazoa > Chordata > Amphibia > Anura > Myobatrachidae > Taudactylus > Taudactylus pleione. Next base: position 705,367 of record JAUIMM010000652.1, read on the forward strand.
CTGTAGATAGGACCACAGAAGGCCCCTAAAACAGAGAATACTAGAACATGTGGGCAGTATCAGAAACTCCAGAGCAAATCTTGAAAAGTACTATCAACTGACCTCTATAGCAAGGCACTTACTGGATCAACATCAAAGTAATCCCAATGGTTAGAAGGTGTACGGCATAGAGAAGTGTATCTAGGCATTAGAGGGTACAAGATCACCCAAGAATTGCTGAAAAGAGAAAGTCATTGGACCTTCCTGATGGGTGGATTGCAACCAACAGGACTAAATGAACACATTAATCATGGTGTATTTTTCAACTAATTCTATAGCCTATTCATTCAATATAGGACACTAGTATGTCCTTTTATGTATCCATAATATGAAGCTAATATCTAATTAGCTGCAATAAGCCATGGTTGTGTGAAAAGTTTACACTTGTGCTAACTTTTTGCCAAAAATGTGTATCGCGCTATTCTATTACTTTTCTCACATGTGAATTCTCCATAGTCAAAAGCCGCAAAAACTTTTCACCATCTCAGAGAAGGTGAAAAGTTATGCAAAATCTCTATTTTTGTCTAAATATATTAGGACTTGGTTCAGAACCCTTTGGACACCCCCTTCAGTGCTATACTGAAAAGCCACAAGAGGTAGCTTCCAGGGCTATTCAATTCATAGCTCAGTTTGGTCCGACAAAAACATTTATTTTCGCACCCTGAGGATGTGAGGAAAAATCTGACTAAAGTACTGGCTGCGAGTCTGTTTGCTGGCTTAGCGCGGTGCTAACAGCCTTGCGGACAGAACTTTACTCAGAGAATGCCGTTTTTTGTAATTAAACACCCAGGTTAAGGCATGAGAACCAGCATTCTCCAACTTAACTGCTTCCCAACCAAGTAAACAGCTTGCTATTTAGCATCTTGCTGAATTGAATTGCCCATTTAATGACAAATTAGGCAAAATTATTTTTTTCATTATCATAATTGGGCCAATAATGACATGTCATTTTTGGGGTGAAAAAGTAAAAACTTAGAAAATGGGTTTACATTTTTATTTTATATATTTTTTATTTTATTTAATTGCATCAATTACCAAATGAAATTACAATCTTGGGTGACAAACTCAAACAATGTGATTAAGTGGACAGATTTCAAATTATGTACAACAAATACAAGAAGGAAGTGGAAGAATTCGACAAGAAATTATTGAAAGAAAACGTAGAAAGTTACAAAGGGATAAAACAGATTACGCCCAGGAAAATGTTTTCAGATGGAGAAATTATTCACAACGAACCAGAAATATAAGTTCTGCTAATTACACCACCTCAGAAATAGATTCTTCTGGAGGTGAAGGTCCCTCAAATCAGTTAAATCATGACAGAAGTAGGAATTGTTTAGAGGGAACTTTAAAAGTAGCTCTGCCTGGTTTAGGGACAGAAAACCCAAGATTAGAAGGGGCAAGGGAAGGAGGAAGAAGAGAGATATGCAAGATTGTAGGGAGGAGCCAAAAGAATATCGACGCTAAGTAAAAGAGGATAATTTAAAAATTATAAATCTCAATCAATTTTCTCGACCTGACGATCAAGATAGAACAACAGGGCCGAATTACAACTGATATTTTTAGATAAAATACGGCTACGAATAGTATATTACATGCAACAAGTGCTCACTTACCTACTACGATCAGCAACATCCCAAAAGGTGAGTTTTTACGAATCAATTGGCACTGTTCAGATGAATCCACCTATAAGGAAAGAGAACATCAAGTATGTGAAAAATTGAAATAAAGGGGATACAGTAATAGAGCAATTAAATTTGCAAAATATAGTGTTAAAACATACACAAGAGATTCTTTATTAACCCCAAAAATTAGAACTCGTCAAGAAGAACCAGTTAGATTCATAAGTACCTTAATATCTAATGGAGGGAAATAAACACTATTCTACCAAAAAAATTGGCCAGTCCTCCAAACGAATAATGATTTGTCTAGAATACTTCCAGAAAGAGTCCAAATTAGCTGGAGAAGATCCCAGAATTTGAGGGATCGTTTAGTACAAAGCCATCTCCCATCTGAAAATAAATCTGAAATGGTTCTCAAAGTTGCAGAGAATGCAAGGCCTGTCAGTAAATGTCACCAAAAATATTATTTTACTACAGATACAGCAAAAAATGGAATATAAATACATATATTTTCGGTATAATGTAAGGATTTAGACACAGTGATGGTGAAGATTATATCCAATATGTATATGTGTGTGTATGTATTTGTGTATGTATATATATCTATGTATATGTATTGCGCTACCGATTCCAATTTCAATTAATGTCCTTATAGTAAGACAGTCCACGTGTTATTGGCGTTTTTCGTAGAATGCAGCCTTCCATTGAGATTTATATCACCACAAACGTGTTTCATCATAGGTAAGACTTCGCCAGTGATGTTTGGGCGTGCCTAGGATGGTGATGTGTACTAGCACTGTGTGTGAGGACTCCGTGGATCTTCACAGCAATACATCTATTGCGCTGCGGGTGGCTGCTGAAAAGATTTTCAAGAATCCCCGCTGGGTATCGGAGCCAAAGTCTGGCTTAGAGCTGAATAAGCAGTTAAACCGCAGTATCTGGAGTGACGGGCAATCCACAAGGCTATCAGGCCTTTTCGAGAGCTAATTATTGTTTACCTCAATGTACGTTTTTAGGAATTTTTTTATTACATAAAATTTACAATTTTACTAGGTCATATCTGGACCTTTTTCAACCCAACAGCATGTGTAGCAAACAATAGTCAAATGCACATAACGTACAGCCACAGCTCAAAGAACTGTCTTACCTTACCATCAGGGCACCCTAAATACCGGCATCAGTATGGTCAGCGCGTGCTCAATCTGGCGTGTACGCCAGCCCATGGAGTTGCTTTAAGTTAGGCCCACATCTGTACGCCTTAATCAGAAGGTGCTCAGTGTTCTTCTTCAACACTAGGGCCCTCATTCAGAGCCACTCGCAAACAGCAGTACGCTCGTTGCATTCCGATGTTGACTAACCACGCATGCGTCGGTGTTACACTGCGCATGTGCGTACGGCAGATTGCGAGCTTTTTATCTGTCGTTCCTAAAATAGCGTACAGGAAGTGACATGTCAAATGTGATTGACAGAACAGGGCGTTTTTGGGTGTTGACGGGGGTGGAGATGGAAAAACGCAGGCGTGGCGAGGCGTTTTTGGGGCGTACATACATTAGCAGATGCGAGCGTAAAATGTGTTCGGACCGTCACATACGTCACTGGAACATCCTCTTTCCCTTCAAAATGCTCGCACAGTTTAGGGTCTGGATTACTCGACCACATTGGCGATGGCCTTCTCCTCCGTCCCGGGACTCCACGATGTTGCAGCGATTAATCGCGGGTGGTCACAAAAGCAATTAGTGTTGTATTGAAAACCGGCTTGGTATGTGTTTGGAAAGCAGTTTATTGGGATAGCACAAAACCGTACGCAGGTGGAAATCATACCTGCTAATGTCAGGATTACACAATCAATTGGCGTACATTTTTGGGGGGTTTTTTTGGCCTCAATTTGTTGTTTATGGCCTATTGTGACAATAATGTCATCATGTTTTAATTAGCTCCCCCTTTTTTTTTTTTAATGTGCAATTTGCATCGTTATGTGTTTTTTTAAACGTTCCTTCAAGAGGCCTTTTTTTTAGACAAATGAAATGGTTTTTGGTGTCCTTTTTTGCCTTTAGGGCCAGGATTAAATGTAACCCATTTGTCCAATAATGTCACAATACAATGTCAGATTTTTTTCATAAATTTATTGTTTAAACACAAACCAATTGGCATAATATTTTTTTTTAGTTTTTCGGCCAAAGATACTTTTTATCAAAAAAAAAAAAACAATAACTGATAACATAAACGTACAAAAATAACTTAAAAACATTTCACAAGAAAGGAGAGGGAAGTTTTGACCAGAAAGGAATATGAGCCAAGCACAGAAGGAGTGTGGGAAAAGTCGCCATTGCTGTCACCGTTTTTTCGCCCGTTTGGATGGGGGAGGGTGGGCGCCAGACCGGGTCCGGGATGCCATCGGGCTGGCCTGTCCAGAGGCAGATGTTGTGGCCTCTGGACTAGGCACAGGGCTAGGCACATTTGGAGGATTGGCTGATGTTGTGCCAGAGGTGGAGGATCCTGATGTTCCGGCAGGAAGGGAGGTCGGCTCCACCATGTGCTGGCGAACGAGCTGCTCCAGGGCATCGGCGATGCGGATGTTGGCCATGGTATTTTCCGCCAGGGCCTGACCAATGGTCACGTTGGCCGCAGCATTTTGCTCCAGGGCCTCAGCCACCCGTATCAGACTGGCGTCCATCCTCTGCAGAATCTCCGTATGGAAATCCGATTTGAAATTGAGTTCTGTGAGGAGGCCCACTGCCTTCGAGGGGGCACGCCCTGGACTGGCTTCTGCAGGGTCCTCAGCCGGATGTACTGGTTCCTCCCCTGCAGAGCCAGCAGAAATTCTGCGGCCAAGGCTTCCCTCTGGAGCAGACTCATCCGCCTGTGTCTCTGTTGGAAAAATGAGAAAAGAGTCACATTAGAATCTACATATTGGCACAATAGCATTTCAGAGTTGGTGACATCACAATACTTACCTGGGCCAACATGAGGAGCCGCAAAGTCTGGCATGTCCGTATCCATGTTGGACACGCCAAACACCTCCACAGGCTGCACACACCCCTGTGCCAGCTCTTCTAAATCCGTCAACTCCAATGACACAGGGGTGGGACCCCCACCTGTCCCCCTTGCATGCCTAGCCCTGTCCGCGAGTTTTTGCTTTAGGCGATATTTGAAGTCGCCCCATCTGTGGGGAAAAATGGAAGCCATTATCCTTTGGTTTAAAATGGGGTTTGTTTTTAGGGGGGGCAAGGGTTTACTTACCGCCGTTTGACATCCCGGGCTAGACGGACATAATCACCCACCGTATTGACAGCAACGGCTACCTCTTCCCACATTCTCCACTTCTGGCTTAGACTCATATTCCTGTCTGCCTGTGGCAGGATGTCCACACACTTCTGGATCAAAACCTCCATCTCCTTTCTTGTGAAATGTGGCTGCCTTTTTTTTTTGCCCGCTTTGGCCGGAATACTGGGCCCAGCAGCCTCTTCCATGTCATCCTCCTCACCTATTTGTGTAAATTTACAGAATTCACAAAATCACAACTTGCCTCATCTTATGGTTCAACTTAATCGTTGATAGAAAATGCATGAAAGACTTACCGCCTGACTCTTGGGCATTTTTTCCCTGGTCTGTCGCCATGTCTGCGGTCCAAACAAGAAATACACCAGAATTTGAATGTGTTTTCGTGACGTATTTATACATGCGTCCTTATTTTGCGGCCGCATCATTGATTGTGCGGCCCTATGATCCCTCCTTAATTTGTGCGGGAAACAAAACACTATTTATGGCTTGGTGTGTCTCAAGTCGAGGTGGCGTTTTTGGATTGTTGGAGGTTATCTTGGCTGGAGTGTATTGATTGTGTAGAAAGGAGTTGGAGGTTGGAGAATCGTTTGTTGGTTAGATTTGCGTTTTTTTTTCTGTTATCTTTGTTGGTTTATATTTTTGGGACCTCGTTTGTTGATTTGGTAACTTTTGTTCAATTGTTGTTTCATTGTGTTTCGTATATTTTGTAATTTTTGGATACCTAATTTATTCTATTTTAGATTTTGTTTATTTTCGACCCCAAAGACCTTTTGATTTTGCATCTTAGATATTTGCTCTTGGTAAGTCCATTTTTTATCTTGTATTAGCGAACTAATTAGCGCATTTTTAGTAGTTACTCTTGTGACTTGTATTAGCGAACTAATTAGCGCATTTTTAGTAGTTACTCTTGTGACTTGTATTAGCGAACTAATTAGCGCATTTTTAGTAGTTACTCTTGTGACTTGTATTAGCGAACTAATTAGCGCATTTTTAGTAGTTACTCTTGTGACTTGTATTAGCGAACTAATTAGCGCATTTTTAGTAGTTACTCTTGTGACTTGTATTAGCGAACTAATTAGCGCATTTTTAGTAGTTACTCTTGTGACTTGTATTAGCGAACTAATTAGCACATTTTAAACAGCTTAATAATCATTCTAACTTTTTGATGGTTTAGCTTTCGCTTTTTGAGCCAACATTTCGACCCGTTTTGATGTACTGTGTTAAATGTCGCTTTGTGGTTTTGCTAAATGGGTGTTTGGCATATTTGAACTTTGGTCTAGCACAAAATGTATCCACAAAAATGCACAGAGTGAAATGTGTCAAGTAATTTTGTTGTTTATTTTCAGTTTGGACGTATCATGACAATACCCCGGCATGTAAGCAGCAATGGATGCTATCATCAAGCTAAGTTGTTTTAATATAGTTTTGGGGTGGGTCAAAAGCCTTACTTTAAAATTTTGGAATTTCAGGTTGATCTGGGGAGGATTGTTCTGGCCATGCTCCCAGAAGCCGACCAACCTCAATCTCATCCCAGGCGTAGGCATCGTAGGCATGCAAGGCCCCAGATATTTCTAACACGTGTCACCCTTTTTGGAATGCACGATGATGAGGTTTTAAGACGCTACCGTCTACCTCCCAAAATCATCATAGACACTCTCTCATTAATAGAAAGTGATCTTGAGCGGCAAATTGACAGTCCAACAGCAATACCACCACTGACGCAATTTATGGCGGTGTTACATTTCTGTGCCTCAGGATCGTTTCAAACAACGGTGGGAATAGTGGCGGGCATCTCCCAATCCTCCTTTTCCCGGATCCTGAGGGCAGTGATGGAGGCACTTTTCAAGCACCTCCATCATTTTATTCAAATGCCTTTGGATATGGGTGCCCTTAGTGTGGCCAAGGCCAATTTTTACCAAATAGCTGGCTTCCCACACATCATCGGGGTTGTGGATGGTACTCACATACCACTTCAGCCTCCAGCACGGCTGGAGGCAATATTTAGAAACAGGAAACACTATCACTCCCTGAATGTAATGGTGGTATGTGATGCCTCCCTCCAGATCCTGTCCCTGAATGCTAAGTTACCAGGAAGTGCACATGACTCCTTCGTCATCCGGCAATCAGGGATATGGCAGAAATTAACCAACCTACAAGCTGGTGATGCGTGGCTTCTGGGTAAGTGGAGACCTTTAGTACATAACAATGTTAAGCTTGATACACAGTGTTCCTGATGTTGTCTCTTATTTTTCACAGGAGACAGTGGATACCCTTGCATGTCCTGGCTGCTCACTCCTTATTTGGCTCCCACACCAGGCCCACAAAGTGAGTATAATTCCGCACTTACAGCCACCAGGCAAGTGGTGGAGCGCTGTATCGGCCTTTTAAAAGGCCGATTCAGATGCCTCCACCGCTCTGGTGGCGAGCTCATGTATTTGCCGGATATGGTGTCGAAAATTGTGGTCCTGTGTGGGATATTTCACAACATCGCCATAAGGAGTGGTGTCCCAATGCAGCCAGAGGATGCCTTACCTGAGGATGGCCCCCCCGAGGTTGGTCGGAGGTCAGTATGTGGGGGGGCCATACGCGATGATGTGGTGGCCAGATTTTTTAGGTAAGTTTGACCCAAACTACAGTGTTTATACCTAATGTGTTTGTGTTTGTTTGCGAACATCTAATTTATTTTTATTTTTTCACCATCTTCTGTTTGTTGACATAATCTTTGCCACTCCAACGCTCACTACTTCCTGCTACCCTTACCAAACCTGGATCTGGTGATTTTGTCCATATATTCTGGAACCCATATCGCAACGCCATGTTTGTGGAATCATGTTGGCATGGTCCTTCGTCAACCAGTTCTTGATTGTTTTTTTAAATTAAATATTTTATTTGTATGTGTTGTATTTGAGATTATCACTGTTTTTTGGTTTTGGGACTGACCACTTTGATTTCTCATTTAAGTTGTGAATAAATGTTTGGAGAGTGAAATGGTCTTCCTTTTTTTGGACGTTAACAGCAAGTGGAACCAGGTTAACACACCTTACAATTGACTAAGGGGTAATCCAGTACTGACACCAGTTGATGTAAACTGAAATATGTTTGCAGGTTCCCAACCCACACCAAAAGGAAGCCTGTCCAAACCTTTGGATTTTGAAGATTGGCCTAAGCAGCTTGCACACCAACTAGGAACCTGTAAAATGGCGAAATATCTAATTGACACTACACCCAAAAAGGGAAATGACATTGTTACTGTTATGTGTTTCTTGTGGCTGTTTAACATACAAATACAAAATACAATCTAACTTTTAAAAAATGGAAATCCGTGCAGGAACAGTCTACTTATGTCAGGGAAAACTATTTGTGTTTTAGAAAAAAAGAATGAGCCAGAACGTATATTAGAACTACAAAATTTATTTACAAAACGAATAAAAAAAAAACAAACTACTGGCGAAGGATGCCAGACAGCCGGTCAAGGGCCACAAGAAGGCCAATTACATGTTGCCGCATCTGGCCAACACAATCCTCCACCTCTTGACGACGCCTCTGTTCCTCTGTGGGTGAGAAAAGTGTGTGGATTAATAAAACAATAGGGAATCCACATTAAAAAAACAAAAACACAACGAAATCACTCCTAAACCGAAAAAAACAAAAAAAAACAAAAAGGGGGTGCTGGCAAAAATACAAGGCCTATGTACAAATTCACACAGGTGTGATATGTGTATGTTGAAATCAGCAGGAAGAGGTAAAGGCAAACTGCTAAATCACCAAAAGTAAACCAAACAAGCACGAATAAAGGCACGACACATGATTACATACAAACAGTTTGTGGTATAAAAAAAATGAGAAAGAAAAACATACCAGCCAAAACGGGAGCTCCGGAAGTCCCTCCATGTTCCTCCTCCTCGGAGCCTTCATTCCCCAAAGAACGGGGAGGGGTAATGATGGACTCCGGGGAGGGGGTAATTGGAAGAGGGGTGGGTGGAGGAGAGGGGGAAGTGGGACGGAGGGGAAGGAGGCCCGACAGTTCCGGGAGAGGGTCTGGGAAGGCTGGGGAGGAGTGGGGTATAGGGGAAATATTTGGGGTGGAGTGTTGGCTGGGGGTTGGGGATAGTGGCCGGGAACGCCGTCTGGCCGGACGGTGATGGCGTAGTCTTGGCTGTCCTCCTAAAATATGTCAAACAAATTGAGGTTAGTTTCTGGGCAAATCCGGGGCCCAAATTAAAAAAAAAAAACCAGCAACAAAAAACATGCAAAAAGGACTAGAATGAAAAAAACAGAAATAGAGGGAAAACAAGCACACGCTGATATGAGGACAAATAATTAATAGGACAGACAGGAAAACATGCACACGCAGATATGAGGACAAATAATTAATAGGACAGACAGGAAAACATGCACACGCAGATATGAGGACAAATAATTAATAGGACAGACAGGAAAACATGCACACGCAGATATGAGGACAAATAATTAATAGGACAGACAGGAAAACATGCACACGCAGATATGAGGACAAATAATTAATAGGACAGACAGGAAAACATGCACACGCAGATATGAGGACAAATAATTAATAGGACAGACAGGAAAACATGCACACGCAGTTTGCCCCACAAACACAAACATGAAAACCACAATACATAACACTTACTTTCAACGATCTGCATGCGAAAGCATGCCAGCAAGCAGGGCGTTCGCCGTTGCAGGTCTGACCACCTGCGCTCAAGCTGCCCGATGTTGCGGCGTGAACCCATCGACCGCAGGCGGGACCGTGCCTCCGCATACGCGGAGCGCTTCTGCCGGTTGGTGATGGGTGGAGGCTGGCTGGTGATCCGCCTATCCATCACCTCCGTAAGCACCAGCAGCTCGCGCCTGGTGAATGCGGAGGCTCTCATGATGGCAATGGAGTTTTTCATACAAAACATTTTTGATAAAGTGTGGCCAAAATTTCTGATTGGCTAATGTATTTTGGAAATTAACAGGAGCAATTTTATTGGTTAGTGTATGAGTCATGTGTTCAACAGGGCCAGAAATCTCTGGAGAGTTATGATAGGCTTGATGCAGTGACATGCGTTTGCAAATTTAAATAAAGAAATGAACCCCGGAAAATATGCGGGGATCCACAGCAATAGAACAATTGTTTAATTGTGGTTCACATGTTTTTTGAACAATAAAAGCGAATGTTCCATCCGTACGTATTCTGCGGGTAAACACAAACACGGACAAGAGTAAAGTTTCTTGCATTGTGTTGAAAAAAAAAAAACAATTAAGCTAATTGATACATTGATTGGCATGATACGATTGAGGGAGGTAGGCAGAATAAAGGAGCAGGTAATCGACATCTGACAAGGCCACTTCCGGTTTCACTTGTGCGTGCGTTCCCTTCAAGCCATTTCGGGGATGTACGCTCGCTATTTCGCACGCTCGTTAGTTAGAGGAGGGGTCGCCTGAGTTTAGGGAGGAATTTTAGATGCGAACGAAAATACGAGCGAGCCATTGAATTTAAATATTTTTGTACGTGCGCCCGCTTGCGAGTGGGTCTGAATGAGGGCCTAGGTCTGTTGCTTCAATTTGACAGTTGTCTTTGTAGGCTTTATGAACATCATGTGACTTGTTGTCAAAACGGCTGATAAAGATTATCCTCTTATTAGGGGCTACATCTTTTCTTGGAGATTTTGTTTTTATTCTATGCCTCGCTTTAGCTAGACACCTTTCAATTAACCTCCTATCATATCCAGTTTGTTATTCTTTCATCTGCTGAATCAGTTTTGGCTATGTTTTTATATCGCTGATCTCCCTTGTTGTTACTATGATATAAATCAGTGCACCCATTAGCGGTGCTCACATATACTTATACTATGCGTTCCACTACTTGGGACACAAGCCTCTGTTGCCGGGAGACACAGTGCAACGAGGAGGAAGTGAGATCACTTCCGGGCTGTGCATTCCACAGGTTGTGCGCTCCACAGGCTGGAGCGCACGCCAGATGGAACGCGTGCTGACCTGGCAATCCAACCCAGGTAACTTGCAGGGTTTAACACAGGAATGACCCATGAAACCCTACAGTGTAAATGGTGGTTTCCGGGTCACGATGTCCCGAAGCACGCCGCATGCCTGCTGATTGGCCTGCTTCAGTGGCACTTGGAGATGACATCATCTCCAAGCATACACTTCAATGCCGTAAGAGCTCGGTCACTGCAGACATGGCTCCGGTGTGAACGGCGCCGACTCAGGAATATCCTGGGTCAGGACCGGGGAAATTCCAGGTCTGATCTGGACTGGAACCCTGTTCCTACCTCCGGGTCAGACCCGGTATTTAGGTATAAAAGCGGTATTATTGAAAATGGATATATGGGAGCATAATACCCTTAATTTGTTCATATTAAATATGATAGGACATAATTTGTGGTAATATAAGTAATCCCCCTAGATCTGGACATGTTGGAACTATGCTATTATAATTTTATCACTATCTATAGGATGGAATGTAAGACTGCAATAGGATATGTGTGTATATATATATATATATATATATATGTTAATTCGGTTACTTAGAATGAGGCCTAATCAGCCACACACATCCCGGTGTTAATAGGCACACCATCCCAAAAGAGCTGCGCCGGTAGTAATACTATACTAAGTGGCATGACCTGATGCCACTTCCAAGTTTGAAAGGATACACTTACACAGTGTCGGACTGGGACATGAAGGGCCACACTGGGGGAATGTAGTGGTAGGGGCCCATGCTTAAGGGGAGTGGTCTTCCACCAGAGGGGGTGTGGCTAGCCACCACAGATGCTTGGATAACCATTAGGCAAATCTTGGTGTAGTTTCTATATAAGGGAACCAAGCCCCATGCTGATAAATGGTCCTGCTCCACCAGGTAACTGAACATCTAATAGAGTAGCAATCTCTAATTTGAGGTCTGTAACCTAACATCTAGAGGAGGTGGGTGGGCCCACAGGCAGTGGGGCCCACCGGGGATATCCCCTGTACCCCTGTAGGCCAGTCCAACTCTGCACTTACACGAGATTGGTGGGACAGGTAATCAGTAGTAACGACACTGCTCCGAAGCTGAAGAAAGACATGATTGGTGGAGCAGCTCATGTGACCGGAGGAACGCATGGTGATTGGCCTTCCATCCTTGATATAGCCATTCTGGACGGTGTGCTCTGGTTGCCTTGATAAAACTGTCATGCAGTGAAATATACGTCGGCGTTTGCAGAGTCCGACTCACCTCTGAAAATATATTTAAATCTATTATGTGACTGCACACTAGTACTTCTATATTCAGAACACTGGGAGAAAGTGTTTCTTATGTATGATGCAGCAAGATGAACCTTGAAAATGATTTATTACTAGGTACTTCCCAATAGGAGGGTCCGGCACCCTCCTATTGGAAAGTACAAATTGGAAAGTAAAATTTAAGATGTAAGATGTATGGGACAAAACAAATAGTTGATGATTCCCCATCATTTTATTAGAGAAGTGACCAAGTGCGTGCACAAATATTAGTGATGATATGGAAATTTTGTCATGGAATAATACCGGCTGCAAGGAGATAATATAGTGATGCTCTGTTAACAGAATACTACCAGACCGTATTTCCATACAAAAAAATAAAAAATCTTAACAGTTTGATTAGCTGATTATTATTACATTATAACACTAGCATATTTAAATTGATACAGTAATACTTTGTAGCGATAAAAGGATAATACTGTATGTTGATGTTAAAATGTTTGGTGGAAGTTGGAGATGTATTGGCATTGAAATGATAGAGTCTACCAATAAATATAAGATTCTGGGGGAGATGTATGAGGCCCAGAAGCGGTATCAGTGCACGTTAGGTGTGCTGATACCGCTTCTCCCTGATGTATGATCGGGGGTCTGGGTGGTAAATGACAGGGTCCCCTTGTCATTATCGGCCCTGCTATCCACAAGATAACAGCACCGATAGCCTGGGCCATGTACGAACAGTCATATCGACTGACCGTTCAGCCCACTGTACCTATTGTCATCGACAGCTACAGCCTGGCGCTAGCCTATCCCCACAGCAGGGACAGCGCTGTCCCTGCTGTGACGGCTGCCAGCTCCAGGCTTCGGTAAAGAGGCGAAGCAGGAAGCATTATAGCGGCACGTTAAGTGCCGCTATCATACATCTACCCCTCTGTATCTATATTGTTAGGAAAGACAAATAGAAGCTCTCATAAGAGCACTAAATACTGTGATATTCTTGGTGCAATTAAAAAAGTGTAAATATAATTATACTGTAACACTAATTCAAGATCTTTTTACTGGAGTAAAGGAGTATTAAATAAACATGTGGGTATATGTGTGAATAAACCATAATTATTTCTCATACAAGGGTAGGGGCGTAATTACCAGATTTAACCACTTCCCTATTCTAATAGCGCTATGAGATCTGCCAAAATAGGGTAATGGTGCGTACACACTGGGCGATTAAAGTGGACGACTGAACGATAACGATATCGTTATCGTTCAGTCGTCCACTTTATCGTCCATTTTTAATACAAAAAAGATGAACGATGACGACAACGCGCGTTCCCGCTGGTCATTCGTCATCATCGTTCATCGCGCTGACCTCGTCAGGTTGCTGCATGTCAGGGAATGGGGGAGAGAGCCCGGCGCTGAACGTTATCGCTAATGATATCGTTCAGCGGCTGTGCTCAATGTCATGAACGACACTGAGCACAGCCTGCCGGGGACACACTACACGATATCGCTCAGGGAGCATATCGTGTAGTGTGTATGCACCTTTACTTTCTCAAGGACACAATTCAGATCTTATTGTAGATATTGAGTGTCACTGATGCACAGCGAATGGTTAATTGTATTATTAAGCCTGGAATTTTCCCTATGTATGATTTCCCAGATATGATATGGGGTGTCTGATTCTCCCTATGGTCAGAGAAAACTGCCATGTTATGATCAGGCTTAGGGAGCAACACATATGTATATGTATTAATGGAAAATCAATGTCTAATATCAAGAAAAGGCAAATCCATATACTGTACTAATTTCTTTCTGGCACACAGATGAACATTTAATTTACTACACTTTAAGTATCCTAATAATATTAAATGTACGGGGTGAGACTGGATGAATAACATCTCCCATGTGTTCTGTTGTATGCATTCGGAAGGATAATGAATCCCTAATATATAAAACAAATTACCGCTATATGAAGTATAATAATAATTGATGAGGAGACGATTGGACCTTATATATATTTTTTATTGGATAGTATTTTCATATTTAGATAACTATATTTGTTTACATTTCACTGGTGAGGCAAGTCCACGCCCCCAAAATTGTTTAAATATAAAGAATAAAGGTTAAATTTGAAATAAGTTCATTTATTGTGCGCCAACAAAAAAGACAATCCCTTTTTCTCTCTTTTTTCAGTTCTATACTGTTACCCAGTGTTAGTTTGACATTTTTGGGGAGTACAGACTGTTTTCCTCATTTTAAGCTGTACTTTTCTCCATAACATCATGAATTGGGCGAACACCGCTTCGCATCTTTTGCAATAGGATTGTGCAAATAGTGTGGATACACAAATGGGGTGAAAAAGTTTACACATGCGAAAACCTTTTACGTCTAATTGGATATTGCCCTGTCAATTATTGAATAGCTAGCCAGTGGACTATTTGGATATGATCTTTAAACTGTGGGTTTGGATACACATGGAAACTTGACTTACAATTGTTGTGTACAATGTTACATTAGTAGAAATTAGGGATATTGAATTAGAACCTCTATACACTCCTGCCTATACCTTCTAATATCCTGCCTATACCTTATAATATCCTGCCTATAAACCTCTACTAAACCTCTATAAACTGGGGTTACAACACACACATTTATACCCTCACAGAAACAGACAACACAATAGAAAGGCTTGTTGCTGATGCCATTGGTTCCCAGGAGGATGCATCTGTTGCAGAGCATTTAACAGGTTGATTCAAATAGACACAGAACAGCCTCTAACAACTGGATGTCTCTGGTTTCCTGTTCATGCAAATCCTAACAGTTGGTCATATAATGTACATTTCGGTGCTTTAAGTCTCTGCGGTCCATAAGTTGAGAATGCATGTTGCGATCTTCACACTGACGATATCAAAATGCTGTTGACAGAGTGCCGATCAGTATAATATCAAACATGACTTACTTATCATGTATTAAACCTTAGCTACCAAATAACCTTTATTTCTCAGCAATTATAATAAATGAACAAACTTGAATCTTATACTTTAAAGCTTATGAGACCTTTTATGTGAATATGTAATGTGTGAGTATTTGGGGTTTGATATAAAGACGCTAGTTAACTTGGGGCAGATGCGTGCACATGAAGCTAATAAACAGCATTTTCATACAGGATCTTATGCATTCGCTAATATGCGACTAGTTAACAGCGCAATTGTGCGTATTAATGTGTGTATGTGAAGTGGTGAAAGATGCAATCGTATGAGGCTAATAGTAATATCTCCATATGTACTTAAGTGTGAGTTTACCTAAAATGGCGCTTGGGCGGCCATTCGCAAAAATGGCGTCTTGCGTTCTCATTTTCTAAAATGGCATCTTGCGGCCAGTCGCAAAATGGCGTCTTTACGATCTAATTTTAAGCTGATCTTGTCTCAGCCAATTATCTAGCTTTGACAAAATGTATGTGTTTGTAGTGTGGAATAGTGGTATTTATAGTGTTCACATTATTAATTTAAATTTTCCATTTAATGTGGAATGTTACGGTGGTCTTTGCACTGTCCAATTGATTTATTTATATTTATTTTGTTTCATTCATAACACAATTATTTTAACACTGTTTGTAAATGAATGATCATAATTCAATGAGGGGGCCGTGCGATCTCGTGAGATGGCGGTACCCGGAAGTCCCACAGAGCACTAGTGACTCCCGAGTGCAAACGCACCACGGGTCAGCTCTTAGCACTAGGATGCTAAGGGCTGGATCAGGAGCACTGGATGACATCATCAGTACACACTGTAAGATACATACGGGTAAGTGACTGGACTGGAGGGCACGGGATGCCGTCCCACCAAAGCAGACTACCCTGGCAGGACTCCCAACAATTGTGGACTGACATCATTCCCTGCAATTCTTAGGGGCATATCCAATTGGATACGAGGTTTAGCGTGGTAAAAACCTCGCGACCAATTTAGAAATACTGCGGGTATGCGCGCTCCCAATACTCGCGGTATTTAATTAAAAAAATACTGGTTGCGGGGTTTTCAGTCCTGAAAACCCTGTAGCGCATATTTTTTACTGTAAAAAAAAAACCCACTTACCTTACTGGGGGTTTCCAGTAGTCTCCACGGCTCCCCTCTCTCTTCTTACTGGAGAGGGGGTGCTGGGAGTCCCAGGGGCTGGTGGGAGGAGCAAGAGATGCTGGAAAATGTACTTCTCCCAGCGCCCATTCCGGGGGGGCCACACTAGCACTGCGGGGGTACACTGACACCGGCACACACACATACACACTTACGTACACCACACACACTGACATACTCACCCCTGCTGCAGAAGAGTCGGCTCCAGATGCAGGTTGAACAAAACAGCGCTGCTGGAGGTAAGTAATTAAGGACTAATTAAGCTAATTGGATACTTCCAATTGCTAAATTAGTCCTCAGGGGGGGTGCCGCGGGGGTGTCAGAGCAAGTGTCAGTGATTTAACCTAAAATCATCGATTTTAGGAAAAATCACGCTTGCTCAGGAGGTGTGTGGAAAAAACCTTCTGACGCGCGTTTAATAAAAAAAACCACGTACCTAATAGAATAGAGAAAAACCCGCACCTGCAAGGTTTATCCTGGTGTGGGTTTTTTGCTATTCTCACAGCATATTGATTATGCATAGGTTGAGTCTCCGATATCCAAAATGCTTGGGACCAGGGGTATTTTGGATAACGGAATATTCCGTATTTTGGAATATATGCATATCATAATGAAATATCTTGGGAAAGGGACCCAAATATACACACAGAATGCATTTATGTGTTATATACACCTTATAAACACAGCCTGCAGGTCATTTTATACAATATATTCAATAATTTTGTGACTCAAACAAAGTATGTGTACAGAAATTAAATCCAGTTATGTTTCATATACACCTTATACACACAGCCTGAAGGTAATTTTATACAATATTTTTAATAATTTGTGCCTTAGACAAAGTTTGTGTACATTGGACCATCAAAAATCAAAGGTTTCATTATCTCAGGCATGCCAAAATAATTCCGTATTTCGGAATATTTGGATATGGGAGACTCAACCTGTACTAAAGTTCTTTACAACAATCTGTGACTTTTGCTGGCACACTAGCATCCTGCATAAACTATCCAGTATCTTATCCAAAAAAGGCCATAATAAAATGAAATGGGTATTTACCAATTTTTGCAAAGAATTACTATGAGAGCTTGTTGCATGGAACCTAGGAAATAACTTCCTTAAACAGAGTTAGTTACGTGTGGGTTCAGACATTTTATAATATTTTTTGCAGAGATCCATAAAATACTGTGTCCATTAAAAATTGAGGAAATTGCAATGCTGACCAATGTGATTGGGACATCCAGTGCATCATACTGTCCAGACACAGTTGCAGCATATATGAATCAGCTAAATTTAATTCTTCTACCAGTGAGAAATCAGCGGTGGAAGAGCGCGAACATTATTACCGAGTGGTAAGCCAATCTAAGAAGATTGTCTACTGCTTTGATAACAAGGTATGTAGTAATAAAGGGCCTGTTTTAGATATGTATGCTATTACGATTTTCACTGTTGAGAGATTATCAACCATCTGTGCATTTAAAACAGCTGTAATGCGCATGCACGGAGATTGAATTGTGTCTATGGTTGAAGTGAGGATTCAATCGCAAGTTATTTACAGAAAAGACATTTCTGGCAGGGTCTGCGATCATTTATGCAGAAAATATGGCCTTGTCGTCTCAGGTACGGAGGCAATGTTGTGCGACCATAGACTAATGCTGGATGCACACTTGTCCAATCTTCGGTAGATCAGACTCCCAACCGGCTGGTTTGCCCAACATTAGACATGCCTGTAACCTCCGCCGACCGACCCACACACCCGATCCTGGTTGCCTGTCAGGTCTCCTGGTTTTTAATCATGCTTAAAAACTAGGAGACCCGACTGCTGACAAAGCAACCAATTTTGTACTATGTAGGCTGCAGAAAGACAGGACTGATCTCCAGTCACAGCAGCCCAACACACCATCGGCATGGTGGCAATGCGGGAACTCGCACCGATCGCCACTGCTGCGGGCTATGGCGGTGCAAGGGTGTATTTAGTGGAAGGTGGAAATATTAGCATTGAAATTATAGAGTTTGACAATAAATATAAGATTCTGTATCTATATTGTTAAGGACAAATAGAAGCTCTCATAAGAGCAGTGAATACTGTGATATTGTCAGGGTTCAGCCTAGGATCGGCTATCTCTCACCTCTGTGCCGGCTTCCCCTGACTTTTCATTCAGTCAGACAGCTGGTTCAGTGATGGGTGAGGTGCTGAACATTCTGCCTTAGGTGCTTGTGAACTTCCATGGTCAGCTGTGTGTGTTGGGGATCGGAGTTCCTAGCATGGGCAGTTCCTATCACGTGACAGCCTCCCAACCAATGGTAGCATGATCACGGTCAGCTGACGCTGTGCTCCAATCATCTGCTACCCCTGAGTATATATCCAACTCCAGAACTCCAGGAAGTTGCCTGATCAACAATTGTCACTCCTATGTGTTAGTAGAGTCTTGTTCCAGGTTCCCTTGGTTTCCACGTCAGCTCTTAGTGTTTCCAGTGAGCAGCAGTGCGACCAGCATCTCTGCCTGTGTATCAAGTCTCCAGTGTTTCCTGTGAGCAGCAGTGCGCCTAACATCTCTGCCTGTGTACCAAGTCTCCAGTGCTTCCTGTGAGCAGCAGTGCGACCAACTTCTCTGTCTGTGTGCCAATTCTCCAGTGTTTCCTGTGAGCAGCAGTGCGACTACATCTCTGCCTGTGTACTTAGCCTCCAATGTCTTCTGTGAGCTACAGAGCAACTTACATTACTGCCTGTATTATTGTTCGAGTGCACTCCGTGGTGCAAAAGTGCGTCTGCACATTACCAGTGTCTTTCTTGAGTGCACCCCGTGGTGCAAAAGAGCATCTGCACATCATTACCAGTGTCTCTCTTGAGTGCACCCCGTGGTGCAAAAGAGCGTCTGCACATCATTACCTGTAACTCTGTTGAGTGCCACCCCGTGGTGCAGAAGTGCGTCTACACACCATTACCAGTGTCTCCCTCGAGTGCACCTCGTGGAGAAGTGCTTCACCCCATGGTGCAGAAGGGCGTCCAGGCGCCAGAACCAGCGTCTCTCTCGAGTGCACCCCGTGGTGCAAAAGTGCATCTGCACACCGCTACCTGTGCATTCCTTGAGTACCACCCAGCAATGCAATGGTGTGTCAGCACGCTATGTCCTGTGCATCTCTTCAAGTATTTCTCAAGTACCATCTGTAGTGTATCTCTCCACTGTCAATTCTAGTGTATTTCAAGTGCCAATTCCAAGCACCTCACAAGTATTATCTCATGGTGTATCTCCCTTTGTAGTAGTGCCTTTGTTAGGCACTTCCCTTGGGCCACTGATATTCGAGTCTCTATTCCCACAGGGCTTGGATTCCTGGTCAAATGACCATGACCTGCCTGCAGGGTGCAGTTAAGCCCATATCCCGCTTGGGGGGGTCACTGGCGAACACCTCCCTGCAGGTTAGACTCCACACCTTTGACCAGGTCTCGTCAACATCCAAGTCCTGTGGATGAGGAGTCCTCATATCCAGGCCTCTCACTTCGAACTCTTCCAAGACCACAACCCCTCAGTAGGCGATTCCAGGACGTCAAACCTGACAGATTCTTGGTGCAATTATGAAGGTGTAAATATTATTATTACACAGATCTTTTTACTGGAGCAAATTACTATTAAATATATATGTGTGAATAAACCAGAATTACTTCTCATACAAGGGTAGGGGCGCTTTCCCGGAGATTTCTTCACAGCGCATGCACAAAACGCTGGAAAAATGGGGCAGCGCTGAGAGACCCGATGCGGGACCTCGGAGGGGTACGTTTTAAATAATATGGGTCCATATTATCTAAAACTTACCTGAGGTCCTGCGTCGTTTCACTCAGCGCTGTGGGAATTTTTCCGATGTTTTGCACATGCGCTGTGAGGAAATTGCGGGGAAAATGGTGGCCGCGCCATTTCCCTGGTGATCTGCATATGCACAGTAGACTCTGGGTGCACTCTAGTGCCCAGAGTCTACCGATTCTGCAGTGGCCGAACAGCCGCATCAGTCAGCTGCCTGCCACCAGGGTGAAAGGAGGAAGCCAGTGATGGGGAATGCACATGGGCCCCCCCCTCTCTAAAGATGCCCCTGTGGTGGCGGCATGGCCGCAGTGGTGGCGGGATGCGGCAGGCATGGCGGTGGTGATGGCAGGATGCAGCAGCTGCCCATGCTGGAAGTGGCTAGGTAAAATATTACCTTGTTACACAGTTCAGCAGCAGGTAATGGGGCAGCTTCCCATTTCAAATATGGCATCACGTCTCCATTTTTTAAATTCAGAATGGCTGCAGCGAGCCAATTGCGGCAAGCCAAGTCATCACACCACCTCCTTCATGATGCTTATATAAGCCAGGGGGTGTCAGTCGAATGGTGACGGAGGAGCGATGAAAAGCACCTGAAGATAGAAGATGCCGGGGAAGTCCTGGATGGGTGGCGGCCATGTAAAAGAGCTTAAGACCACTGTCCTCCCGGTGAAGGTACAGCAAAATAAATTATTAAAACATTCAGTGTTTTGTTTTTATTTTAATATTTCTTTTACAGGGGTACTGCACGTACCAGTGGGCCTTTAATGCCCCTCCTGCTGGTATTTGTAGTTCTCCAAGTACCAGCATGCGGGGGTGCTTCCTGGGACCTGTAGTTCCACCTGTTAAAGACATTATTAAAATTTTACGAATGGACTATCAACTCGGCACCCACAGCCCAGGGGTGCCGGGGATAAACGCAGGTTTCATCCCTGGCCTTGGGTGCCCTGCATAGGGGAGATCCCTTTATTGGGGGGGTCCCCACTTTCCCAGGAATCCCTGGCCTGGACTGACTAGAAAGTGTGTCCCTTGGCTGGGGCATTACCCCCTGCTAGTGGAGCCTGGTGCTGGTTCTAAAAAATACAGGGGACCCCTACTTGTCTTGCTCATCGCATTTTTAGAACCGGCGCCAGCTCCAAGAGCCTGGTGCTGGTTCATCAAATATGGCGGACCCCTACACGTTTTATTTCCTGTCATTTTTGATTCTGGGACAGCTCAAAGAGCCCAGGGCTGGTTATGCTGCTGTGGGGGGGAACCCCACACCATTGAATTTTGTTTCTTTGGAAACCTAAAATCCTGTCCCCATCCAATAATCAGGGTATTCATTTTCAACCTCGCCCTCTTCACCATTATAATTAATTACATTTATCAATAATAAATCCCCTTTCCTGCACAGCCAAATGTATGTTTTCAGCAGACTGTGTCAACAAACACATATTGGCGATCTCCTGACAAATTGGTCAAGTGAGTAGGAATGGATGTAGAATCTGCAAGCAGGTCTGCTGTAGGAAACAGTCTGATCTGCGGTCTGACCTGCAGTGGATTGGACAAGTGTGTGCCCAGCTTAAGGAAGTCTATATTTGCCTGTTCTGGGTCCGTTGCTGCGAATGTTTACACACTTGTGTACAGCTTCAAAGGCTCCGGTGGGCACCTCAATACAAGTTTCGGCAGCTGTTGCATTAGCATATTTTAGCTCTGCAGCAACCATACTGTACAAATCTGAATCAGGCTCAAAGACAGTCAATGCAAGAGAGAAATGTTAAGAAACAAAATTATATTGTACAGTCCTAATCCCACTTAAGTCTGAAAAAAGGAGAGACTGAAGGACCCAAAGAGGAATACATGGCTGGGGTTACACACTGTCTAAATATTTATCACAATAGTTACTAACATCTAGTTAATTTTTTTATGATTTATAAGTTTAATTAAATGTGTATTTATCTTGATCAGGTCTTCATTTTAAAACACTATTATCTTCTACAGTCACCTGATTTATAAAACCTAACACATTCATATCCTTTAGGATTACTCTGCAAATCGATACATCCTAGTGCCCTTATTCAATATCCAGATCCACATTTTATAAACAATACACCAATAAGCAGAGCCGTAACTAGACTGTTTGGTGCCCTGTGCCAGAGAGAGCATTGGCGCCCCCCCATTTTTTTAAATAGGACATAATATAGTGCACCTGAGAGAGGACCATGGCCTGGGGAAGGGCCAGGGAAGAGATAGGGGAGGCCAGGAGATGCTGGGGATAAATAGGGACATAATATAGTGCACCTGAGAGAGGGCCATGGCCTCATGGGGAAGGGCCAGGGAAGAGATAGAGGAGGCCAGGAGATGCTGGGGATAAATAGGGACATAATATAGTGCACCTGAGAGAGGGCCATGGCCTCATGGGGAAGGGCCAGGGAAGAGATAGGAGAGGCCAGGAGATGCTGGGAATAAATAGGGACATAATATAGTGCACCTGAGAGAGGGCCATGGCCTCATGGGGAAGGGCCAGGGAAGAGATAGGGGAGGCCTGGAGATGCTGGGGATAAATAGGGACATAATATAGTGCACCTGAGAGAGGGCCATGGCCTCATGGGGAAGGGCCAGGGAAGAGATAGAGGAGGCCAGGAGATGCTGGGGATAAGAGAAGAAGAAGCTACAAGTGAGAATGATAATAAACAGAAAAATTGACAGGCCCAACAGTGCCCCCTGCCCTGCGGTGCCCTGTGCCATGGTACTGGTTGCACTATCCCAGTTACGGCCCTGCCTATAAGGGAGTAGTTTGCACATCATATTCCATAAGCAATTTAAATCACATTACATTTTAATCACAACACTAAAAATGTACTCTCCAGTTTAATGAAATACCATTTTAGACATTTATTTGTCTCACTTTTTACGTTACGATATTGTTCCTTCTAATGAAACTGCAGACACATGCAGTGAAACTTGTTAAGGACTTATGTTACTGTTCTGATTATCTGCCACTCTGGGCCTGATTTTTGCAAGCAACGGAAGCTTGCTCACGCACGCACCCGGCCACTGCTAAAATATGCTAATGAACTCATATGCAAAGTAACCGCAGCACGATAAGTAGACATGGTCAAAAATAAAGAACGTTAAAAGCGCTCAAGTAAAGGTGCAAGTAAAGTGAAAATTATAGTGTTGTCCAATTGACATAAATAGTCACTTGTTTATAGTTCAACTGTTGTACATCCTTATTTTCTTTAGAGTCAGCAACCTGGTTTCTCCACTTGGTTTTTCACACTAATACCCCTCAGCATCAAAAGGCCATATAAGACAAAAAGAGGGGAGAATACATAGTGTAAAACCATAAAACATTTATTCAAAACAACATTAATAAAAAATAGTCGCGTACCATCCAAAGCCTTTACAGAAAGGCACAGTTTTAGGCATATAGGGGTAAATTATCTGCTCCCCCTATTTAAGCAATACCTTCCCACAGTCAGGGTAGATGGCAGCAACACAGGATACAGCACCAACGCGTTTCAACCCAAATAAGGTCTTTTTCAAGGTGTGTTTTGTTAAGAGAACTGACCAGGTTTTATACCCAAAGTGACTCCTCCCCTTCTTTAAGGGTTTTGTGTTGTACATCTCAGGTGTGTTGTTTATAACATCTGCGTACATTCTTATCCCTAAAGATAGACAGACTGCACTTCCTTACTGTGTAGTCCTCTCGTTTTTGCAGAATCCAAAAGTGCTCCGGATCGCGGATTTAAGCGGTGCGTTCCACGCCGTGGAACGCACAGTCGGTTGTATTTTCATGGTCACGTGGTATTGACCACGTGACACCGGCCTGATACCTGGAGCGCAGCATGTCTTACACTGCTGATGCTGCGCTCCAAAGTCTCGTGTGGAACGCAGAGGGTATATCTCAACTAGCGCTGCGTTCCAAAGCCCGCCGTGTCACGTGACCTGTGTCTCCTGTGGAGCGCAGCGGATTTATCTCAATTAGCGCTGCGTTCCAAAGCCCCTCACGTCACGTGATCTGTGGCGATGCGTTACAATAGGACTTTTGGGGAATCCCTTTGTTGTAGCTTCCCCGTATGTCCAATGCAAGCATATAAGATGAAATGATCGCTTCTTTACTAGTCTATACAGCGAGTATATATCATTACTAGTCCATTATAGTTAGAGGAATTTTGTTGGTTCAATTTCAAAGTATCTGTATATGACCCTTGATATGTCTTGTATTCCGCATAACAATACTATACCCAGTGGGAACACTGATCTACACTACCATTATATTATATCAATCCATTTCAACAATGAAGGTCACCTATACATCCTTTCATTGGATGGTACGCGACTATTTTTATTTATGTTGTTTTGAATAAATGTTTTATGGTTTTACACTATGTATTTTCCCCTCTTTTTGTCTTATATGGCCTTTTGATGCTGAGGGGTATTAGTGTGAAAAACCTAGTGGAGAAACCAGGTTGCTGACTCTAAAGAAAATAAGGATGTACAACAGTTGAACTATAAACAAGTGACTATTTATGTCAATTGGACAACACTATAATTTTCACTTTACTTGCACCTTTACTTGAGCGCTTTTAACGTTCTTTATTTTTGACCATACATACATCTGTGATTGGTGAATATCACATTGTTATTAGCTGCCAGGTGCAGCGTGGAGCGCGAACATTTATTTCTCTATTTTACGTATTCATCTTTTTCACCACATTTGTTTGCGACCATGCTGGGGTACAGGGACAAAAGGAAACTGTTAGTTAATGCTGTGTTTGATGTGGTGACTGATAAACATCATAATGATACAAATACTGTATTATTAGATGCAGATTTGGAAAGTGTTTTAAGAAAACTAGAGAGAGCACTTACTCTGGAAAGTAAGATTTGGTGGGAAATTGCAACTCTAGAGAGATATATAGCTAAAGATCTAATCCCCAAAGGATTACAAATCCAGAAACCATGCACATTTAAAACCAAAAATGATAATTTTGAGAAAGACTGGCAGATCGTTTTAGATAGATGTGCTTTTTCATTAATGGATCTTATTATTAAAGAGAGAAGATCAGATCTTGTGGAAAGTGAGAAACAAATCAATGAACTCACTGCACTCATAGATCCATTCAGAGAACTACAAGGAGTGTAAGGATCTAGAAATTGAAATGGAAACAAGAATTATACGCAGAGAAAAATAATTAATCAACTGGAAACAAAAGAAATATATTAGAGATAAGAAAGAGATACTTATCAATATGGATATAGAGAAAGAGGATAATCTTAGTGAGGGAGAACCTGAATCCCCGCAAGATTGCCCCATACACACACCCAGATTCCAATATACTCCCAATCCCAGGTTTACTAGAAAGAGGAATCTAGAGTATTACAAAAAGAATACTCCATACTATAGGAAGAAAAGGAGAGCATATAATGAAATAGATAGGAGATATAATAGAGAAGATAACTCTCATTTTCATGAGAAATTCACAGGTCAAACATTTAGGAGAGATACACAAGGAAGATATAAAGATAGATATATTGGGCCTACCCAAAAAAATTGGAGGAATAAAGACCTTTCCAAAAACACAAATATAGTTATTAAAGCTGCCAATAAGGGGTGGGGATTGTTATTTTGGACAGGGAATATTATATAAAAGAATCTCTCCGTTTATTAGGTGATGTTACATCGTATAAAATATTGGACGGAGATCCAACTAATATTTATCTAGAGGAACTGAAAACTCTGTTAAAGAGGGGTTTAAATGATAATTGTATTACCCTAGATGAATATAAGTATTTGTTAAATGACAACCCTAAAATTGCGACGTTCTATCAGATCCCCAAGATCCACAAAGATAACATTAAACCCCCAGGACGCCCAATAATCTCGGGAATTGGGTCTTTAACTTCAAGGGTCTCAGAGTATGTGGATATTTATATAAAAAAATATGTATCAAACATAACCTCTTATGTACAAGATACAACCCACATTTGCAGATTCTTAAGAATTTACAATGGAAACCTACATACAAGTGGTGTACAGTAGATGTACAGTCACTATATACTGCCATCCCCCACGATAAGGGAATTGAAAGTGTTAAAAACTATTTGAAAGATGACCCCGAAATAGGTGAAAAACTGGCAGATTTATTTGTGATTGTCTCAACTTCGTTTTAAAACATAATTATTTCACGTTCCTAGAGGGATAGTTTTTGCAGACCTGCGGAACAGCGATGGGCACGATTTGTGCCCCGAGTCTGGCAAATCTATACATGGGAACATGGGAAAAAACTCTACCCAGTCAAACGGGTTTTGAGTCAGTCATCATGCTGAAAAGATTTATAGATGACATACTCATTGTTTGGTGTGGTGAAAAAGAGGATTTTGAGAAGTTTATGAAAAATATTAATATAAACACGTTCAACTTACAATTCACTCACTCGTTCAATGAGAATAGAATAGAGTTTTTGGATCTTGTAATAGATACCACTAATTTTGAAACAACAAATTAAATTGAGACGTATACATTTTTTAAGAAAGTGGACTGCAATAGCTACTTGGTATTCTCGAGCTGCCACTTCCAAAAATGGAAATCCAATATACCAGTATCTCAGTTCTCCAGGTTGAGGAGAAATTGCTCAACCCTTGAAAAATTTGATGAGCAATCCGAGATTTATAACAACAGATTTTTGGAATGTGGGTACCCGCAAGACATGATAGAACACGCAAGATTAAAAGCAATGGGAACAGATAGGGGGGAGCTTCTGATTTATAAAAGTAAAAAAGAAAAAATGAAGGAGCCAAAGACTGATAAGGATTTCTTTTGTCCCTTTATCACCAACTTTAATAATGGGGCCAATGTAATCAAGAATGTCCTTAAGAAAAACTGGCACATTCTAAAATTAGACCCAATACTTGCTAATTATTTACCTACTGGTCCCAGTATGGTCTATAAGAGAGCTAGGAATATTAAATCACTTGTATCCAAAAGCAAGTTAGATCCGCTTATTAAACCAAATAGATCTGTTAAACATTTCCTGGGTGATATAAAAGGTTTCTTCACTTGTGGTTGTTGTAAAGTTTGTAAATTAGCTGAACGGGTCACAAATAATGTTTTTTGGGGAAAGAATTCGAGCTACACTCACCCCATAAAAAGTTTTATTAACTGTAACTTCATGTATGTTGTGTACATGATAATTTGTCCATGCGGTTTGAGATACATCAGCAAGACAAAAAGAGTATTGAAAATACGTATCTTGGAACACACCCGCAATATTAAAAACAAAATCATGAATCACAGTCTACCGAGACACTTTCAGGAGTGCCATGGAAGTGACCCAGATTTGTTGAAATTCAAGGGTATCGAAAGGATAAATATTAAAGATGTCAGCGGTGATCCTAACAATTATCTAATGAAAAGAGAAACTTATTGGATTCTAGCTTTAGACACGCTGTCGCCAAATGGTCTGAATGAAGGGATAGAAATTACTCCCTTCATACGTGACAGGTACTAACCCCCTTTTTTTGAGTAGTAGAACCTGTGGAAGTGGGTCCTTTCTCCTGCTATGTAAAACTGCATGTGGTTTTTTGTAAATTATGCCCCTTCTTTTACCTTACAAAAATTTACGCTTCAGTCTAGTATATTAGTTTTTTATAATAGTTTTTAATTAATGTTTTTTATGTTATTAATATTGTTGTATTTCATGTTTATTATTTGGGACAGTACGCTATATAGAAAATGTTTACAGTCATATGGCATGTATGAATGTTCTTTTAAACGTACAAATTCCATGATCCGGTAAAAAGAACCGAACGGAACCGAGTAGAACCGAGCCTGCACATCCCTAATATATATATATATATACACGTACACACAGGAACAAAGGAAGAACCATATTCTCCTGTGCAGCAGGAACATTAAGAAGAATTCTTTCTTGGAGTCACGCTTATTAAAGTTATAATAGATGAAATTAGTTTAAAACATAACTTTTACTAAATATACAATTAAAAGATAGGTCTTCTAAACACTCAAAAACTCTCTATTCCACAAAGAAAAAATTGTATCGGTGGTTCAGAGAGACATGGTAATAACCACAAAGCAATAAACACATAACAAAGATCTATAATAGAATAAATAGATACACATCATTGTGTTTCACAAACCCCCTTGAGTGCTTTTTAGGGAGAGAAATAGGTGAATTTGTTTGATATGCTTATTACTGTTATAAGAAAGAATAATCGTATCTCATATACAGTAGATCATAGAAGTCATAATTTGACCTGATCTAAAAAGCTAAATCCATATCTGTATACATCTATATAAATCTTTGTATACATATACCGGCATCTGGAACAATGAGTCTTTGATAATGAGCTTAATTGCTTCACACTCTCAATTAATCATCTTTAAGATGGCAGCATATTTCCCATAGTCCATACGTATGGTCATCATCATTCCTATGGTATTGCAAACAGAGGAAATGCACTCTTTAATAGTCAGTTACATTGAGTAATATTATCAATGGTTTATCTCCTTATCCTATCATCTCCTCTTATTTTGACATTTAGAGAATAATTTGTTATCAATTGTAACACAATTAAGGGCAATCCTGCTCAGCAATTTTAGATAGGCTTGATTCTTATCGCTTCTAATAACACCTTAGTATTTACGTAACTCCAATGAATTTATCACTATTTTTTATACAGTAGATGTGTGTAGTGTGCTAGAAGGAAACGTAAATCACAATCACACGTTCCACGCGCCGCTTCTGCTAACAATATGAAAAAACATTGATTGAAAAATGAGAGCACGTTGACGAGGTGTGTGAACTGTGTAAGTAAGGAAAAGGGGCTTCTGCTGCAGCTATCATGCTGTGCTTGACAAGTTGATATGAAAGATATTGCAGTGCAGCCTTTGCACTACAGCGGAGCCGTGAGAGCGCCAAAGATAATATAAGGTACCTGTATAGGAAGAGGGTGTGTGCTGAGGAACAATAGGGGGTTAACCCCCCCTTTTTCTTGGTATGACACCTCCCTTTCATGCACCTGAAGAGTACTGCCAGATTGATTTGATCAGTTGCCATTTTCTGTTTGTTGTTATGAGATGCATGAATGAGCCAGCATTTGGAGGGCATTTCACATCACCTTTTTATGTTTGTTTATTATTCATGTAATTTTTCACATATATTTTAACCCCTTAACACTTAGTAATTACTTGCACACTTCTATACTTTACACTGCACTGTCACTCTTTTTCCATTTTTCATGTGATGACCTGGGGGGTTCCTGGGCTAGACTTAATTTGGGGTGCTCTGCGCCCCGGACGTGAACTGTTTAGTGTAGGGACTGCTAGTGACAGATAAGCCTTGACGAGGCCTAGCAGCATCCCATGTATTTGCAAATGCATGCAACTAATATCTCTGAAATTCTATTACCATATAGTGTTCATATATTGTTGCTGGTATGGTTCAGTGTGCTGAGGAACAATAGGGGGTTATACCCCCCTCTCTTTTTTACTTGGTATGACCCCTCCCTTTCATGCACCTGAAAAAAGTACTACCAGATTGATTGAGCAGCTGCCATTTTTTGTTTGTAATATCCAAAGTATGCCAAACTACTACTATGTTGTAATTAATAGCCAAAATAGGAATATCAATGCCAGTTAATAAGGTGATCTCTGCCACATGACAATCAAGGTACATACTATGGTTAAAAAACAATTTAGTGTCAGCAAATTTGTATCCGGTATCAGCCAATATAAGCCCAATATAACCCCTGGGGTTGGGGAGAAAGAATAATTATATATATACACAAATATATAGTAATCGGCTGATTGATAGAACAATCCTCACACCAAAAAAATGAAGAAGATGATAAATAATCAAAAGATAGGAATCTCTATTCCCATAGAAGAGCGAAAAATATATTTAACAGTGAGACAGAGAAATAAATCCTGATTGTTCACATATCTGTATAGATCAGCTGGCAAGCAGATATTCATAGTAAATTGTACCACATTGTTTGCTAAAGATGAATGGCAGTTATACAGTATTTGCTGTGTTATACCTTAAAGGACATATACAACACAGTTTTATGATAACACTGTTCACTGAAAATAAATGGTAGTCACCTAGTGTCAGCTGTGTTATGCCTTGATGGGTGTGTATTATACACTGGCAGTGAAGGGGTAAATCCTATATGCTCTAGCAGTGAAAAATGAATAAATCCTGATTACAAAATAAGGCATGCTGGGTCAAAAATAACAAAGTTCAGTTTAAACAGTGGATAGTAATTTCTCCCTGTTCCCTGAGAAACCGTGTTGTATTAGAAAGAGCAGTCATGCCATATAAACAGTGAAAGGGTAAATCTCCATCATCGCAGTGCGCTCCAACCTGCAATACAAATCAAGCAGGGTATATGCAATATGCTGTACGAGAATACATAACCTGGTGTTGAGGTGTCCCGCTCTGCGCAGTAGCGGGAGCACCCTAGATCCGTGCCGACGTGCGTTTCGCCTCGTAGACTTGATCACGGGGGACCCAGCTCAAGGTATCTCCCAGTATGTCCGGTCTATGTACACCCATGTGTCCAATCAGGAGAGCCTGGGTAATAGGCATCTATCTCAGCCTATAATACATTGGTGGAGGAGGAGAGGTGGGAGGACTTAGGGCAACGGGAATCCCTGGGTGTGTGATCATGACAGGGAGAGACATATGAATAGGGCCTGTCAGCTGATGCAAGCTTCATCATCTCCAGTAGCTGTAGTTACAGACTGTTTGTAATCATACAGGCAGTCATATGATATATGTGTATTTAATAGTGGATGAGCTGATTATAATTAAGTATAGTAAAAATAATAATAAAAAGGAGGGATCTAGTACTGCATAGCAAAATAAAGTGGAAATGGGGAAAGATAAAAACCAGAGAAAAAGGGGGAAGGGGGGGAGGAAGAAAAGGAGGGTATGGTGTATGAAAATAATAAATAAAAATAATAAAAATAAAATTAAAATAATAAAAATAATAAAATAGGACTAAATATGAAAAATAATTCTAAAGAGAAATAAATATAAATAAAAACAAATTAAAACAGATAAACTGGCATTCATATATCCATCAGATAGAAAAATAATAAATGGTATAAATATTCTACATGAATTAATAATAATATTATTATTATTGGGATACAATAGACATAGTGATACAATTAAGGTGAATATTAATTCTAATACATGAAACAGTGAAGATAATTAAATAAAAAGTGAGTACATATAAACTCTAAATATATGGTGTGTTTATTATTAAGTGTGTAATAACTATTGGTGATGTTAATAGCAATATTCTTGCTGAATTGACCATGGTGAAAAGATTGATGTATATAAAAAGGAGAAAAAGAAAAACAGGGATAAAAAGGTGTAATGACAATTCATATAATAATCAAAGTGAACATATTGTGAATCAGTGAGAGAGTGTGTAGACCTATATATATATATATGTGTTTAAATCTTATTGCATAATAACAGAAAATTAAATTAATAACAACTTGTCTGATTAGAGGGAATCTACTGGTAATGGAAGATGAAAAATTATAAATATATATATATATATATATATATATATATATATATAAACAGTCAGGTCCATAAATATTGGGACATTGACAGAATTTTCATATTTTGGCCTCTATTCACCACCACAATGGCTTTGAAATGAAAAAAACAAGATGTGATTTAACTGCAGACTTTCAGATTTAATTTGAGGGTAATTACATTCAAATCAGGTGAACGGTGTAGGAATTACAACGGTTTCTATATGTGTCTCCCACTTTTTAAGGGGCCAAAAGTAATGGGACAAACTAAACAATCCTAAATCTAACTTTCACTTTTTAATACTTTGATGCAAATCCTTTGCAGGCATTTACAGCCTGAAGTCTGGAACGCATAGACATCACCAGACGCTGGGTTTCATCCCTGGTGATGCTCTGCCAGGCCTCTACTGCAAATGTCTTCAGTTCCTGCTTGTTCTTGGGGCATTTTCCCTTCAGTTTTGTCTTCATCAAGTGAAATGCATGCTCAATCGGATTCAGGTCAGGGGATTGACTTGGACATTGCATAACATTCCACTTTTTAGCCTTAAAAAACTCTTTGGTCGCTTTTGCAGTATGCTTTGGGTCATTGTCCATCTGCACTGTGAAGCGCCGTCCAATAAGTTCTGAAGCATTTGACTGAATATGAGCATATAATATTGCCCGAAACACTTCAGAATTCATTCTGCTGCTTTTGTCAGCAGTCACATCATCAATAAATACAAGGGAACCAGTTCCATTGGCAGCCAGACATGCCCACGCCATGACACTACCTCCACCATGCTTCACTGATGAGGTGGTATGTTTTGGATCATGAGCAGTTCCTTTCCTTCTCCGTACTCTTCTCTTCCCATCACTCTGGTACAAGTTGATCTTTGTCTCATCTGTCCATAGAACTGTAATGGCTTTTTTAGATTTTGTTTGGCAAACTCTAATCTGGTCTTCCTGTTTTTGTGGCTCACCAATGGTTTGCATCTTGTGGTGAACCCTCTATATTCGCTCTTGTGAAGTCTTCTTTTGATTGTTGACTTTGACACATATACATCTACCTCCTGGAGACTGTTCTTGATTTGGCCAACTGTTGTGAATGGTTTTTCTTCACCAGGGAAATAATTCTTCTGTCGTCCACCACAGTTGTTTTCCTTGGTCTTCCGGGTCTTTTGGTGTTGCTGAGCTCTCCGGTGCATTCTTTCTTTTTAAGAATGTTCTGAACAATTGATTTGGCCACACCTAATGTTTTTGCTATCTCTCTGATGGGTTTGTTTTGATTTTTCAGCCTAATGATGGCTTGCTTCACTGATAGTGACAGCTCTTTGGATCTCATATTGAGAGTCGACATCAACTGATTCCAAATGCAAATGTCACACCTAGAATCAACTCCAGACCTTTTACCTGCTTAATTGATAATGAAATAACGAGGGAATAGCCCACACCTGTCCATGAAATAGCTTTTGAGTTTATTGTCCCATTACTTTTGACCCCTTAAAAAGTGGGAGGCATATATTGAAACCGTTGTAATTCCTACACCGTTCACCCGATTTGGATGTAATTACCCTCAAATTAAATCTGAAAGTCTGCAGTTAAAGCACATCTTGTTTGTTTCATTTCAAAACCATTGTGGTGGTGAATAGAAGTCAAAATCTGAAAATTCTGTCAATGTCCCAATATTTATGGACCTGACTGTATATATGTATATATACAGTATATATATATAAACCATCCATATACATTATATCATTATATCAAAAAGGGACTATAGCTGTTAAATTCATTAAGTCCGTTAGGAGTAATTGTCCCGAGTCGGAAGATCCATTCCGTCTCTTTTCTAAAGAGGCTGTTACCTACATCCCCACCTCTTATTCCCATATTGATTCTCTCAAGACCAAATGCTTTTAGAGTATGTGGATTCCCATTGTGTTTTGCCAAAAAATGCCTTGCCACTGAGGTGATTTTCTTCATTTTGGTAAGATCTGAGCGGGCATTTCTGTTGTTGCCAACATGTTCAAGTATACAGAGTTTAAATGCCCTAGTGGTCATTCCAACATATCTTTGACCACAGTCACATTGCAGGCAATACACTACTCCAATGGCTTTGCAGTTCAGGAAACTTCTGATTTCAATCAGATTGTTATATCTATCCTTTACCACATTGGTTTTGAGGATATAGGAACAGGCCTTGCAACTTCCACATGGGTATGTGCCCATAAGTTTAAAGGTTTTTTTGGGGTTCAGTTCAAAATGACTGTGAACCAAATGGTCCTTGAGGTTCTTAGCTCTTCTCCAACTCATGGAGACCTGTGTCCCTAGATGTTGTCCTAAAACAGGGTCTGTTTGTAAGATCGGCCAATGAGTTTGGATGATTTTCTTCAATTCTCTCCATTCTCTGCAGTAATTGGCTACAAATCTAATCTCATCTGTTTACTTAGATGTATTTGCCTGAGGAAAGACCAAGGTGTCCCTCGTGGATTTGAGAGCCAGATATTTAGATTTTTTGATAAGCCGGTTACTGTAACCTCTCTTGCGTAGTCTGTCACTCAATTCTAGGCTCTGTACTTCAAAAATTTGGTCATCAGAACAATTACGCCTGAGACATAGAAACTCCCCTTTGGGTAGATTCAAGATGGTGGGTGGGAAATGACAACTAGATTTGTGCAGAAGACTATTTGTTGCTGTCTTCTTCCTGTGTAAAACGGTGATGATATCTCCATTATCATTCTTCATGACCTTAAAATACAAAAAGGTGATACATTCATGATTGATTTCCCAAGCCAGTTTAAGATTGAAGAAATTGTTGTTAAGAACCATCATAAATTCCAGAAACTTATCCCTACTGCCATTCCAGATGATCAGAATATCATCTATATAGTGTAACCATTGTTCGATGTGTTGTGTATACACATCGTTTTCCTCTGCAAACACCACCTCTCTTTCAATCAACCTCCCTTTTCCCCTTTCCCCTTCATTTATGACATCTATAATTTACACTTCACTGTCACCCTTTTTGTGTTATGCCCTGGGGGGCTCCTGGACTGGACGATTTTTGGGGTGCCCTGTGCCCCAGATGTGAACCCCCTTAGTGTTCGGGACTGCTAGTAACAGAGAAGCCATAACATGGCCTAGCAGCTTCCCATGGATTTGCAAATGCATGCAACTAATATCTCTGAATTTCTGTCACCATATAGTCTTTATGTATTGTTGCAGGTACAATTCAGTGTGCTGAGAAACAATAGGGGGTTAAACCCCCCCTTTTTTCTAATTGGTATGACCTCTCCCTTTCATGCACCTGAAGAGTACTGCCAGATTGATTTGAGCAGCTGCCATTTTCTGTTTACTGTCAGAGAAGTAGAAAGGAGTTCACCCTGAAACATTCTGTAGCCACATTAATATGTAGCTAATAATAAATTAAACTGAATAATTGATACAGTAGATATATATCTATATTTGTGTACCACACCTTAATCATTGGGATTAGCTGTCATGCAACCAAATGATCATATGGTATTACATATCTTAAATTATTAGTATACCGTATATATGTATGTACTGTATATAGTGCTAAATAATATATGGAAGATTTAGGAAGGGTATTTTAATAGCAAATTGTAATGTTATACATATGAATAAATTGTGAGGGGAGAAAATGCAGAAGCCACAGCAGAGGCTATTTACATGCAGCACAGGGGCTCGAGATGCCTCAGAAGGTACTAGAAATGGCACAAGCTACACTAGAGGCAGGAAGGAGAGGTGCTCGTGGCACCTGAGAAGGTGCTAGTAGTAATGGCACGAGCTACCCTTAAGGCAGGGCTCGTGCCGCTCTAAGAAGGGGTATATAAGGGAGAGAGCACTCTAAGTTGGCAGTCTTCGGTTCCCCTCTCCAGAGCGCACATCGTTGCTTACTGGCGCTGTCAAAAGCAGTGGCGCTTGGAAGTAGCGGTAGTGGCAGTGTGGGGCTGTCCTCTGAAGGTAGTGCTGGGTGCTGCCAATGCTTGTGTAAGCCAGCCAGGAGCAGCGCCGAGAAGGAGGTAGCAGTGTTGCTGTTACCCGACAGCTGCTAGTGGAGTGGTGCCAGCGCATATCTGTGAGCTCAGCGGCTGCAGTGCATCAATCTCCGCTGTTGTATGCTGCTGATTGGAGACAGGACTCGGGCCTGATTCAGACCCGGTCACTAGATGCGTACACTCGCTCCCAGCGTATGCAAATTCTGAACACACCCAGCAGGGCAGGCGATCGCAAGGCAAGGCAAAAGCATGCCAACTATGTCTTGGCGTGCGATCACTTTGTGTATGCAGATGCCCACCAGCCTGTGTTTAGACGCCCACTTACACACGTCATCTCCAGGAAGTGTATACAACCATAGGTACATCAGGTACCATCGGGAGCATTCGCAGCACTTGAGGTTGCCTTTACCCTACAGCAAGCACTGTGAGCACTTCAGTGTAAAAACCAGCCAGGTGACATGTACTATGATGCTGCCTGTTAATTATGCATGCCTCTGAAACAGCGTTGAAACACTCAGGCACACCTGCGTTCGCACTGCCACTCCCCGTTTCTACTGGCCTGCCCCTGTTACCACCCACAAACGGCCTCTCCTCTCACTCATTCCACTGGGCTGTCTTTGCTGGGCGAGTGAGCACTTCCCGATCGCTCGGACTAGTTTGCGCACGCGCACTGCGATGCATATGCATGCGAACATTAGCAAACATCACCAGCAACGAGCGAACGCTTGCTAGCGACCGTGTCTGAATCAGGCCCTCAGTTCAGTGAAAGCAGGTGACCTGTAGGCAGGGTCTAGACCAGGCATGTCAAACATGTGGCCCGAATAGACATTTTCTGCGGCCCCTTAGTGTGGGCTCACATATATATATAATATGCGACCCACACCCCTGCCACTATCGGAGCACAGCTCTGATCGGGCAGTGTTTACTTACCAGGCTGGCAACTCTGGGTCTCTGAAGCAATCAGAAGCTTCTGATCGCTTCAGAGGCCAGCGTTCCCAGTGATGCAGCGCGCGGGTGACGTCATGACATCACCTGCAATGAGCGGAGCCTGCATCTGCCGCTCTGGATCTAATTAGATCCAGTCAGCTGCAGCATCTGCGCGGGACGGCGGAGGTGATGACTGCGTGGACTGGAGCGGTGCCCAGCAGCCGTCGTGAAGAAAGGTAAGTACTGCACAGGTGAGTGGGGTCTGTTCTATACTGGGAAAGGGCACAACATAAGGGGCATTACTGAGGACACAACATAAGGGGCATTACTGGGGGCTCTGCATAAGGGGCATTACTAAGGGCATTACTGGGGGCTCTTTATAAAGGGGCATTACTGGATGTACTGCACAAGGGGCATTACTGGGGGCACAACATAAGGGGCATTACTGGGGGCTCTGCATAAGGGGCATTACTGAGGGCACTACTAAGGGCATTACTCAGGGCTCTTTATAAAGGGGCATTACTGGGGGCACAACATAAGGGGCATTACTAGGGGCTCTGCATGAGGGGCATTACTGGGGGCATTACTGGGGGCTCTGCATAAGGGGCACTACTAGGGCGCTACTAAGGGCATTACTTGAGGCTCTTTATAAAGGGGTATTACTGGGGGCTCTGCATAATGGGCATTACTGGGGGCTCTGCATAAGGGGCATTACTGGGGGCTCTGCATAAGGGGCATTACTGCTGCACTACTGGGGGCTCTGTATAAAGGGGCAATACTGGGGGCTCTGCATAAGGGGCAGTACTGAGGGCACTACTAAGGACATTACTGGGGGCTCTGCATAAGGGGCTTTACTGGGGGCATTACTGGAGGCTCTGCATAAGGGGCATTTCTGGGGGCCTGCATAATGGGCATTACTGGGGGCTCTACTAAGGGCATTACTTGTAGCTCTTTTTAAAGGGGCATTACAGGGGGCTCTGCATAAGGGGCATTACTGGGGCACTACTAAGGGCATTACTGGGGGCTCTGCATAAAGGGGCATTACTGGGGACACAACATAAGGGGCATCACAGGGGCACTGCATAATGGGAACTGCATAAGGGGCATTGCATAATGGGCACAAATTCAGGGAGCATTGCAAAAGGGGCTCTAATACAGGGTGGAATTGCATAAGGGGCATTGCATTGGTTTTTATTAATAATAAACCTTTCTAAATTGCATATAAGACTTTTTTTTCGTTGCAGCCCACACACTCGTATACCTTGAATAATCGGCCCGGTTGGTATTTTGAGTTTGACATGCCTGGTCTAGACGCTGGGTAAGATGCAACAGTAGCACTGACCCAGCACTCATAAATAAACTCCCTGGTGTCAAGCTGTCACCAGTGCATATAATCTGGGTGTGAAAGGTGAGTAGGAAGCAGACAGAGGGGTTTATTTACTAAGGTGCGGGATTTTAGAAGTGGTTTTGTTGCCCATAGCAACCAATCAGATTCTACTTAACATTTATCTAGCACCTTCTAGAAGGTAATAGCTAGAATCTGATTGGTTGCTATGGGCAACAAAACCACTTCTAAAAACCCGCACCTTAGTAAATATACCCCAGACAGTTAAATACACCATCACTAGCTCTACAAGTAAAAGAGCCCTTAATAATTTTAAGAAGGAGCAGCAGCTGTTCATATTATAGAATATACTCAGAATACGAGGCCTGAGGGGACTTCGGGGCATATGTATCAAAGCTTGATGTGAGATAAAATGTTGAAATATATATCACCAACCAATCAACTCCAAACTATCATTTCTTAAACACAACCTGCAAAATATAAGTTAGAAGCTGATTGGTTGGTGATATATATCTCACAATTTTATCTCACATCAAGCTTTGATACATATGCCCCTAAGAACATTGTATAGTCATGACTGTCCAAGCATATGGAGACAGAGTATGTTCCAGTTAGGCAGTGCAATTATACAAGTATTGCTACACTTTACTGCATCC
The DNA here is from genome assembly GCA_031769625.1 of Taudactylus pleione. NCBI lineage: Eukaryota > Metazoa > Chordata > Amphibia > Anura > Myobatrachidae > Taudactylus > Taudactylus pleione. The sequence goes on from JAUIMM010000652.1 coordinate 743,960, forward strand.
CTGCAGGAGATTCAATTTAAATAAGGAGCTACAGTGTAACTACTTGTGATACAGGGAAGATATTTGTTATTAAATTCTATAGACCGAAACCATATATCTAAGTAATATCTACAACAGCAAGGGAAATACCATACCAAAGTAGGCATACAGCCTTGTTCTCTGGTTTTTGCAATTATAACCCCACAGGAAATTATTTTAATGACTTTTGGCAGGTATATATGTTCACAAAGATGATTCAACACAAGTACCTTATATGAACTTAACATTATCGCTGAAGGGAGTCAACTTGTATTAATTTATTGAATATTATTGACCACAATCTCAGCAAGATAAGGAGAGGAACAATTAAATGAGGAGGACAATTAAATGTACTGTGCTGGAAATAACCATTCAGGATCTGGACTACTAATATACATTAGTTCCTTGGCTCAATTTATATATCTAATTGTAATAATGTTTGTTGAAGGTTTATAATTAGTCATATATCTAATACTGTATGTTGTGAAAACGTAGTTCAATGTTTGTATGCTAACTTATGTATATGTAATTGTGTGTGTATATCCTTTAATTATATTCCTTTATAAAGGAAATTTGAATACTAAACAATTGTGTGTAAACTTACCTGGTACAGATAACGCGAGAATCCCAGCACGGTGAAGCCTGCAAAAGAAAAGAGACAGGTGGTAAATGTAAATCTATTGATGTAGTGTTATATTGTATTTGCATGCTAAGTATATGCCACACTATACACTACATTGGTTTTCCCAGGCAAAACTCAGATACTTCAGTTAGCTTGGGTGGAGGCACTTTATTGAGCTATTAATTAACTCGTAACCAGGGGTTACAATTCTGAGAAGACTGGTTTGTTGACATCTATGGCTGTAAAAGATTTACGACTCATTTTACTGTGGAAAGGGTGCATCATGTGCTCACTTGTACAGCTACCACCTGGCACCCTTCAACACACCTTTATTGCGAAGTTTCTGCATTAATAAGATAAAGAAACAGTACTCCACCTGGCTCAGACCAAGGAAATGAGAGAAATGGCACTTCTCCATGGACAAAAGTAGAGCACAGTTTATACCATTTAACCACTTGCCTGGCATGGTCGCATTTTTCAGACCACACCAAGCAGTGCGTTATCTGATTTGATCGCAATAATCTGACCAGTCAGATAAACAGTGAGGGCGGCTGCAGGAAGAGAATTTTCCGCAGCAGCTGCTCTCATAGGAACCTTTCAGTCCCTCTGCTTCCCGGCACCCTCCCCTGTGCTGACGATCACTGCTGATTGGTCAGCACAGCAGAACCCCCCACTCAGTGGCTGCAGAGATTAGCAGCTGCTGGGAAAAAGTAAATTAACCCCCTTCACCCCCTAAAGTGTACCTGGTGCCTGAAGCCGCTGTGAAAATGAAAGTCACAATGTTAACAATGTTCCAATGGTGGTGATGTTCCGATGTATGAAAAAAAATATTTTTTACAAATATAATTTTTTTTTAAATCATTTTAGATAAGTTGAAATACAGCTACCTGTCTCTATTGCTCACACAGAGAGCCCCGTGTGTAATACAAACCATAAGATGGGCTCATGTAAAAGCCTGGGTGATAAGCCGATAAAAAAAGGTTTGTTTGAAGGTGAATAATGAATGAGCAGTTGTTCGTTTGTTTTCACTGCTCACGCCGACAGCTTCGTGGGAGAAAGTCTATTAAAGGTATTATAATAACACTTACATAAGCACATAGTGGCTCATCTTAATTTTGTACACTGGCAGCCTTATAGGGGAAGTATATTTAAAGGAACTGTGTCAGTGTTATGTCTGAGATCTACGTGAATACAGCACCGTTAATATAACTACGAGAGTGAAATAAACTTTAAAGCACTGAATGAAACATACATATAATATGAGATCTGTGTATCATTTGATTATTATACTGTGATATTAAAGAGATATAAAAATACCACAGGTGGGTGCTATGTTTGGAGATGTGGTGATTTAATGCTCTGATTACCCATTCATCAGTAAGCTTTACAATATAATAAGGTCCAACTAATTGGAGAACTAGACAATATTTAATAGTGAGTATGTCACCTATTGGTGAGACTACTAATAATTCTCTGGTATAATTTACCCCGTGTTTGAATTACAAGTTTATATAGTTTAACGGATATTATACTTCTATTTGAGTGACAAGAGGTCCCAATGGGATATATTGAGCAATATTAATCAAATAGTATTTGATAAAATTAGTATTTTCACAAGCATCTAATTCAATATATAATAGAAGAATAATTTACTATAGATTGATATATTAGTGGGTATGATACTCTAGATTAATTTTGTATTTGTTATGATACGGGGGTGAATTAGAGGGTAAGTTTGATGACCGCCTTGAGGGTGAGTAATTCTTGGCTAGATGCGGTCGTGCTTGAGCTTTGAGAGCTGGGGTAATCTTGCTGGCTGTTGCCAGTGGGCATAGATGAGATGCAGCCTTTGGGCTGTGGAAGCAGCCTTAAGGGCTGGCCGGCTTTGGCGAGTTGTGGCCGGAGGGCCGAAGATGAGGTGCAGCCTTTGGCCTGATGAGTCCCTGACAGGATGTGCACAAAGATGTGGAGGTGTGACCAGTGTCACCGGGTTGACACTGGCGGAGGTATGCTAGGTTGCACACGTAAGACGCTGGATTGCGGTCAATGTCGCCGGGTTGACACTGGCGCGGATATACTGGATTGGCGCCCTTTGGATGCTAAAGTGCGCCCAATGTCGCCGGGTTGACACTGGCGTTGGTATGCTGAGTAGCGCACTTGAGGACACTAAAGTGCAGCTAATGTCACCGGGTTGACACAAGCCGCTGGACGCTAGCATGCACCCGGGAGTGCACTCTGAATCGCTGGGATGATACACGCGGCTGAAGGCAGAGGTGCACACCGTGCTGCCTGGATGACTCGAGCAGCACACAGCAGGTGTAATGCGGATCGTGCCGCCTGGATGGAACAAAACGGCACAGGTAATATATCACTACTGGAACAAACCGTCGCACCGGGTCTCGCACCAAAGGGGGCGTGCTGTCGATGTTGAGTGACAGCACGCCCCCTTTGGTGGGCGGCCCGGGGGGGTGGCTGCCCAAACGGAGGCATTCCCATGTGAACGCCTACCGTTTGGGGCCGGCCCCACTGACATCACAAGTGATGTCAGTGGAGAGATTCAGGCTCTGTTAGAGCCGAAATCTCTCTGGGGCTTGCGGCAACGAGACCCTACCACAAGGGTCTTGTCGCAAGCCCGATGGTCGCGATGGTCTTGACCATCGCGACCATCTTCCTGGCCGCTCGCTATAGCTGAGGGTGGTCACCCACAGCTATGCGAGCGGCCAGGATGCCGTTCTAAAAAAAAAAAAAAACTGGCTCTGAATCAGGGCTAGAGCGCAATCAGAGCAAGTCTCCCTTGATGACATACTACTGTGCACCTGGGCTTTGCACAGACAGGAGAATCAATGTGTGCACCTGTACTGCATACAGCAGGTAGTAATTAGTGCTTAGCCTCAGCAGCAATCAAGACTGGAACTGCAAACAATATACTGATACCACAGATCCTAACAGGAGGAAGGAGGAGACTTCAGCTAACTCTTGTCCGGGATTCACCCCGAACAGCATTGGCAGCGCGGCGGCTTGAGACAGTTTTGGATTTAACACACATATATATTATAACACTATTATGTGTATAACTTAGACACTGGACTGAGCACGGCTGTAGATTTTAGATTTTCTTTGTGATTTTTGCTTTCTTTATATTTTGCTGTGTTTTAAGTAATAATTAATAAAGATTATGTTTTAATTTAATGTATTGTAAGATAGTGTGCACTCATATGGGATTATTTTGGCTTTTTCTTCTTATGTGATGTGAAAGTTGAAATACATGTTTTTCACCTTATTCACTCAAAAAAAATTAAAATTTCTGAGTGTTTTTTAGATAAACATTTTGTCAGTTAAGTGGTTAAACAAAATATTTGGGATCTTCAATTACTGTATGCAATGCTTTTGCTCTCCAAATTGTGGGTGGTGGCTGATGCCGAAGATACATTTTGACTCTCCCAGGGAAGCCGTAGCATGGCTGGGCCAACATACAATATGGCGGGCCGGTGCCAGATTGCACCTTACCTGTAGATATTCTCTATTTGGGATTGCCTATTTTGTTATCTTCCTGTATTAAGCCTGCCTAATTGTGGTGTTTTTATGTATAGTATTGTTTCCCTGCATTCTAATGAAGATCCCTTAATGCTTTTATGTCAGTTAATCTCTCTATCCTCTCTATAGGGGGTAGGAATTCTGGGAGCCTCCTTGGCGCAACATATTCTCTCTCAGGTTATTTATTACATCTTTTTTTGATGTTCTCATATAAAGGGTCACAATTACCAGTCTTTTCTCCTTTATTAATACCACCAATGTTTTTGTTTTATCCTCATAAGTCTCCCTAGAGGACCTCTTCTCTTTGAGTAAATTTTTTTTGTTTGTCCCCCGCTAGCCTTGGGAGTTTTTTCTTATTTTAATTTCTCTCTCTTCATAGAGTAGAGTGGAGGGGGTTAGTTTTCTTTTTCTGCTTTGGTTTAGGGGCTAGGGATTTTTTCAGAGAATTAGGTATGCCTGAGTTGGAGGTTGGTATACAGGGATTCATGGGTTAAAGTTTTATGGTGACTGTGTAATATAGAATCTCCTTTATGTCCTGTGGATAGCTGTCTCCTTTATGTCCTATGTATAGCTGGTGGATGGTCATAGTGCCAATGCAGTAACGGGGATCACAGTGCTGGCTCTAACACATGTTTTACCTGACTGGCTCTTTCAGATACTGCATTGACATCAGAAGGGATTTTTCTCCTCATTAGAAGGTAACTTTTCATATATTTTCTCCACTTAACATCTTCCTTGCTCATTGCAGCTAACCGCTAATTTGGGAATTAATTCCCCAGCCAAGGTTTGTGGTGTCTTGGTTTACTGTTACATTCATACTGTGCACTGCAAACTATCCCCCTGACTCATTCACTGCCTACTAGCACACAACAGGACGGCGGTGAAACAGTTTTGAATATTTTTCACTTCACTATTACAAATTATTTATTGGTGCTCACTCATCATCTGGGAAAGAGGTGATTATCCCAGCAGAAAACAGTAGCCATATCTTCTTTTACTCATCGCTGTTAGGATCTGCAGTTTACATAACATCTTGATTGCAGTTCCCAGTCTAATGCTGCATACACACGGAACAACTTGAACAACCATAGGTCTCGTTGATAGATTTCCCTCCAACTTTCTGTAGTGCAGGTCAAACGATTTTGGTTGTACACACTGATAGATATCTATGATAGATGTTTCAGTGGAGCTATCTTTTTACAGGCAAATGTTTACAAAACCGTCCAAGTTGGCCTGCATGAATGAAAGACCATAGATATCGTTATCATTCATGCGGGAACGCACATTTTTGGTTGTTCAGGTTGGTCAAGTTGGTGACTGCAAAAAAGTGAACAATATGAATGATATAGTTCAAATCGCTCATAAAAGTCGTACCGTGTGTACGCACCATCAGTTGCTACTGGTACATTGCATGCTTTTCCTGTCTGTCTGTGTGCTGTTCTCATGTGTTCACTAATTACTGTCTGTCTGTTTGCAGTATCAGCTGCACACTAGTTAATTGTCCTGTCTATGCAGGTGTACATTAGTCTGTTATTAGGGAGGCTTGCAGGGCTTGCCCTGATTGGACCCTGTCTCTGTTAAATTACAGCCAGCCCTTCACTCCACGCCAGTGATAGAGTATTCGTGTTTCCGGTTCTGGCTTTGTCTCCTGTCACCCAGTCGAGCTCCAGTTCTCCTGTCTTTTATATTGTGTTATTCTGCTGTTAGTGTTTTCTCGGCGGCATGGTTCGCATACCTGTCCTCAGCCATTTGTGTCATCCAGGAGGCACGGACAGTACTCGCAGCCAAGCGTGCTCTACTTGTATCAACCCGGCGACACAGGCCGCACGACAGCGTGTTCAGTGCGCAATCCCGCGTACCAACGCCAGTGACTACCCTTCATCTTCCATATCTTTCCAAGCCGATTCAGCCCTCAAGGCTGCTGCACGGCCCAAAGGCCGCTTCATATACTATGGCCCACTGGCCACAGCTGGCCAAGATATACCAGCCCTCAAGACTGCTGCACGGCCCAAAGGCCGCTTCATATACTATGGCCCACTGGCCACAGCTAGCCAAGATATACCAGCCCTCAAGGCTGCTACACGGCCCAAAGGCCGCCTCATATCCTACGGCCCATCGGCCACAGCTAGCTAAGTAATTCCAGCTATCAAAGCTGCTTCATGGTCACATCTAGCCAAGAAATTCCATCCCTCAAGGCGGTAGCAGGACAATACCCAAAAGGGTCACGTACGTGGCATAACACTTGCCTTCGAAGATGTTCTATCACCCTATCATCCAATGCTTTTTGCAAAAGGGTGACACCAGAAACCACATTTACACTTAGTGTATATATGAGCCTTTTAAAATATGCCGCTATATCTACTATCTCAATACGGTAATTTCTTTTACCTTACCTTTAATGATCAATGAGGAGTACTACATGTATTGCAAAAATCTTCAATATTGGTGCCTGCAGTATATTGATATATATATATATATATATATATATATATATAAAATCTGTATTGGTATCTTGTTTAAAATGTTGCAATATTTCGCAAATATTTATTTTAAGGTATTTATACTTGGATTTGAGTCTGCCTCTGAAACTTACATTATACGTCATTATTTGCCCTATACCTTGGAAGTGTAGGTTGGATCTGGATCCCGGGCACCATGCAGTTAAAGCGTTTGCTCCCAGGATGCACTGGTTCATCCTTCCTATACCCCACCCCCCGAGTCAGAGGCACCTTAGTTGGAAAGTAGCCAAAGGGCGGAGGAGGATAAGAGAGAAGGAAGACTGGCACACACAAGAATCACACTCTCACAGAGAAGGAGATGGGAAATGGGTGACCAGAAATATAGCCCATATGAAGCCAGGTGCATCAGGGCGGGTGCCCTGTGGACCCTATGGACTTCGAAGAAAGAGTTAACAAAGGTAAGTTCTTACCATAACTCTCATTTTCTTCTTCAGGGTCCATTGGCTCCACAGGGAGACCTTGGGGATGTACCAAAGCAGTCCTTTTAAGGGTGGGGACGCTCCTGTGCTGAGAGGAGAATTCGGCACCCAAAGGAAGCATCCTGAGAGGCAAAGGTATCAAATACAGAGAACCTTAGAAAGGTCTGAAAGGAAGACCACGTGGTCACCTTACAAAGCTGAACAGCTGAGGCACCACTGTGAGCCGCCCATGAGGGGTCCACAGACCAAGTAGAATGAGCAGTAACGGAAGCCGGATCAGGCAGGTCTGCCTGTGGGTAAGCCTTTGAGATAGTCATACAATGTTTATTTATTTGCTGGTCATCCCGTCTTGTGAAATCCATAGATTTCCGAAGGGAACTGGTACGGTGCACAGAAATCCTGAGAGCCAGGACCACATCCAAAGAGGCCTCACCAGCTGAGAGGTCTGGTGGCTGAAAGACCGGTACTATCGTTTGCTGTTTATAATGAAATGAGAAACCACCTTAGGAAGAAATTCAGGGAGAGTGCAAAGCACAGCCCTATCCTGGTGAAATATCAGAAAGGGGAGACAGGAGAGCGCCCCCAATTCTGACACCCTCCTGGAAGATGCAATAGCCAGAAGAAAGAGAGTCTACGCTGTGAACCACTTGAGTTCTACAGAATCCAGGAGTTCAAATGGAGGATCCTGGAGGGCACGAAGAACTACTGACAAATCCCACTGAGCCACTGGAGGGACAAAGGGAGGTTGAATCCGGAGTACACCCTGGAGGAAGGTGAACATCTGGTAATGGAGCAAGTCTACGCTGGAACCAAATGGACAGAGCAGAGACATGCACTTTCAGTAAAGCAAGGTGAAGTCCAAGGACCAATTCAGCTTGAAGGAAGGCCAGGACTCTGGAAATCCTAAACACTTGAGGATCGTAGCTTCTGGTACGCCGCCATTGGATATATGTACGCCACACTCTGTGGTAGATCCGAGCAGAGGCTGGCTTATGCGTTCTGAGCATAGTGTTGAATACAGAGCTAGAGAATCCTTTTGACCTCAGGAGGGATGTTTCAAGAGCCACGCCATCAAAGACAGACGACCCAGGTCCAGGTAAAGGCAAGGACTTTGAGATAACAGGACTGGACGTTGAGACAACAGGAACGGAGTGTTGATGGAGAGACTTTGAAGATCTGAGTACCAGTAACGTCTGGGCCAAGCTGGAGTCACCAACAGGACAGTGTCTCCGTCTTGTTTGAACTTCCGAAGAACTTGAGGAAGAAGGGGGACTGGAGGGAATAGGTACACAAACTGGAAGGTACACTTCACTGGTGCGTCTATCAAGGATGCCTCGGCATCTCATGTTCTGGACCAGTATACTAGCAATTTGTGATTGTGTCGGGAGGCCATGAGGTCCAACTCTGAGAGGCCCAATTGGTGCACTAGGAGTTGAAACACCTCTTGGAGAAGCGACCATTCCCTGCGATGAACGTAGTGACAGCTGAGGAAGTCTGCTTCCCAATTGAGAACTCCCGGAAGGAACACTGCAGAGATGGCCGGGAGGTGACCCTCGGTCCATGTCAGAATGCGTGACACTTCTGTCATTGCTGCCCGACTTCAAGTGCCTCCTTGATGGTCGATGTAAGCCACTTTTGTGGCAATGTCGGACTGAACCTGTACACGTTTTCTATGAAGTATGTGCTGGGCCAGGTTGAGGGCCCTGTAGACAGCTCGAAGTTCCAATATGCTGATTGGCAGGGTTGAGTCGACCGATGTCCAACAGTCCTGAAAGAAGCGCGGACCGGTCACTGCGTCCCAACCTGGGAGACTGGCGTCCAATGTTAGGATTACCCAGTCTGGGAACCAAAAGGTTAGATGAGATGTCTGAAGCCACCAAGATAGAGACAGACGCACCTCTGGAGAGAGCACCATCATCTGAGCTTTGATCTGATGGTGAGCATATTCCACCATGTCGAAGGTGGACACCATGGATCCCAGAACCTGTATTGCTGAGGGGATCGACACTCGGCGACTGTGGAGAAATCTGCGCACTCGTAGTCGATGTGTCTAATGTCAGAAAGATTCTCTTGTCTAATGTCAGAAAGATTCTCTAATCCTGAGAATCCAGCAGGGTTCCCCCAGATTAATCATTCTCTGAGAGGGATTCAGGGAGGACTTTTTCCAGTTGATTAACCATCCGTGCTTGTGACGGAAAGCAATGGTTAACTGCAGATGGTGGTGAAGCACTTCTGGGGATTCTGCTAGGAGCAGGTTGTCCAGATATGGCAACAGTCGGACACCCAGATCACACAGGTGGGCTGCCATGATAGCCATAATTTTGGAAAACACCCGTGAAGCTGTGGATTGTCCAAAGGGCAGAGCCTGAAATTGGAAGTGTTGCAGTATAGCAAACTGGAGATATCGCTGATGTGAGGGCGCTATAGGTACCTGTAGGTACGCATCCTGAATATCCAGAGATACCATGAAGTCCCAAGGCTCCATAACTAGGATGATGGAGCATAGGGTTTCCATCCTGAACCTGAGTACCCTGAGGAATTTGTTCAAAGATTTGAGGTTGAGGATAGGTCGATGAGACCCATTCGGCTTCTGAACTAGAAAGAGTAGAATAACCAGTCCCTCACTGAGATTGTGGGACTGGCACAATTCCCCCTGCTTGCAGAAAGGACTATACTGTAAAGCCCTGTTTAGGTCTAAAGGAGGGTCTATGTAGAAAAACTGGTGGGGAGGCCGTCTGAGAAATGAGAGGGCGTACCTGTTAGAGACCACTTCTCTTACTCAAGCATCCATGGTGGTTTGACACCAGCACTGGCGAACTGAAGAAGTCGGCCTCCCACTCTGGGATATCCCAGAGGGAGGCCCGTCCCATCAGGCTGAGGGTTTATCCTCGGTTTTTGAAGCAGGGCGTCTGGTGTTCCAGGTCTGCTTGGTACTGGGTTTGGTGGCCCTAGTGAAAGCCGACTGCCTAGGAAAGGACTAACCTTTAGGCTAGCCCTGAGGACGAAAGGACTTAAATGATGTAGTCTGAGGCCTAATAGAAGTAGTTGCTGAAGGTAGAAATGTAGTTTCTGATGCTGCCAACGTGGTTAAAAACTTGTCAGGGACTGAGTCATACCAGATCTCCCCATTGTAGGTTAACCCTTCTAGGCCTTTCTCGGAATCCACATCTGCCTTTCATGAGCGTAGCCACAGGGTATGGCGGGCAGGCACAGCCGCGGCCGAGACTCTGGAGGTTAGGAGACTGGCATCCACTGTCGCTTCACCAATATAGGAAGCAGCATCTCGACTGTGAGCAATGAAAGACATCTGATCCCTAGAAGCATCTGAGGGAAAAAAGTCTTCAAGTGCATCAGCCCAGCTCTCTGTAGCTTTAGTCACCCATGCAATAGCCATGATTGGACGGGAAACATCCCCTGAAACAGAGTATATCGATTTCAGGCAAGCTTTCACTTTCCTGTCCATAGGAACCCTCAAGGAAGTAACCCTAGGAATAGGCAACTTAGTGCTTTTAATTAAATGCTTAACATGTGAATTCACCGCAGGGGGTGTTTCCCATTTTGCACAATGAGCAACAGGAAAATAGGTTAGTATGAAACCTCTTACCAGGCGATTGCCAAGCTGCAGCCATGAGTTCAGCTAGATGATCCGATAAAGGGAATTCTGCTGAAGCTACTTTCTGTCATTTAAACAGAGTGTGCTTGGATATAGGGGCTGGCTCGTCATCTTCTATTAATAAGATGGATCTGACAGCTCGCACCAAGCAGTAATAACAATTTCTGACTGACTCTCATCTTCCTCCAGAGGGGAGTCAGGGTTAGAGAGATCAGCATCTGTGACGATAACAGGACGTGTAAAGGATTTACTGGATAGAGCAGTGAGTTTCAACCGCTGTGCCACGGCACACCAGTGTGCAGCGAGCGGTTGTGAAGTGTGTCGCATGACCGCCGGGCACATTATACAATAGCATGCCCAGGCTGCCGCTGAGCTCCTCTGGGAGGCTCAGGCGTGACCAGGCCATGAACTGTCTAGACGCGGTGGCGTGACATCGCAGGTCACGCACGCCGTGTTGCCCGCCTGCCCACTCCACCAGTGACCCAGCCAGCTCTGCCTGCCCCGCTAGTGGCCCAGCCAGCTCTGCCTGCCCCGCCAGTGGTGCAGCAGTTACCCAGACAGCTCTTCCCGAGGGCCAGTGACCCAGCCAGCTCTTCCCACCCGCCCCGTGCCAGTGACCCAGCCAGCCCATACTGCTCGCAGCCAGCCAGCCCTGTGGGGTAAGCCAATCTGTGTTTGTTTGTTTTTTCTTTCTGTGGAGAGCAATGTTTTTTTTTTTCTCTGTGGGGGCCAATGTGCTTTTCTTTGTGGAGAGCAGCGTGGGTTTTTCATGTGGGAGACAATGTGATGTTTTGTTTTTTTACTGTGGGGCCAGTAAATGTTATGTTTTATACCTCTGGGGCCAATGTAGTGTAGTTTGTTCCTGCAGGGGCCAATGTAGTGTGTTTTGTTCCTGCGGGAGCCAATGTAGTGTGTTTTGTTCCTGCAGGGGCCAATGTAGTGTGTTTTGTTCCTGCAGGGGCCATTGCAGTGTGTTTTGATCCTGCAGGAGCCAATGTAGTGTGTTTTGATCCTGCAGAAGCCAATGTAGTGTGTTTTGATCCTGCAGGAGCCAATGTAGTGTATTTTGTTCCTGTGGGTGTTTGTTCTTTCATAGGTTGCACATGCCGCATCGCCGGATGGTGTGTCTTGGCAATCTTAAAATTTTGCGTAGTGTGCCTTGACTTGAAAAAGGTTGAAAATCACTGGGGTAGAGGTTTCCCACCTTGCAACATGGTTTGAAAGGCATGAGATGTAGCCTCAGGCTCTGTACTGAGTTAGAGTACGTCTACCCATGGTGGTACAGGAGGTACCTGTATCGCCTGAACCTGATGTGACAACCCCAAAGGGGGCATTACATCCTGCTGTGATCCAAACAGTGGTCCAAAATAGTGCGCAGTACCTGAACAAGGAGCCCAGGTTTTATATATATATATATATATATATATATACACCTGCAGCCCATAGCCTGCCTGATAGCTGTATTGGGGCAGATGCATGTTAATTCTCCAGTCTTTGCTAGATATAGCTGCAGAGTAAATGGCACACAATATGGATGGTACTGGGTATAATGCAACCACCATGTATGTGCGATACTAGTAGGAAGCAATATACTGGTCCTGTCTTATGCCTGGGTATGCTGCAGGAGCACACAACCCAAATATGGCACAGTGCATATGTATGTGACAAAACCTCACAAATACTTAGGTCTATAAATGTGAAGCACAGAAAAACCCCTGAATACACCTGTATGTTAAGGTAATAGTTCGAGAGAAAAAACACTGGTCCTGACTGATGCTTGGAGGCCACTGTCTAAGTATGCGACACACTGGTCCTGTCTGACACTTGCGTAAGCTGCAGGAGCCCTTTGCCTAAATATTGCACAGTGCAGCACACAACAGTGTCAGACTTCACAAATATTAACTTTTATACATATATGAGGTAAAAGAACCACCTTAACTACAATTGTACTAGGGCAGAATAAGAGGTATAGATATATGCTGACAGTTAGGAATAAAGACACAGACAGGCAGCACTAGCATAAGTCACATACAATGCAGATAGTATACTGCAAAGTGGCACTACAATCAACTGCCCAGATTCAGTGTCTGGGAAGGCTATAGTGCTGCATACCTCAACCCAAGGGAGAGGTATGCAGGGGGGATTGGACCACGCGCAGGGTACATACAAAACAAGCGCAGGGTATGGGAGGCCTGCGTCCACCTCAGCACCTCTGGTCTGTCCCCTGAGACCGCAGGCAATGACTGCTAATACGCGGGTCACCTTGTCCCCATACATCTAGTCACAGTCTGGGAAGTCCACGGGGCCCGGCTAGCACATACCCTGGGGTCCCGCCGAGATCCCAAGATCGGTAATGGCGTCTCGGCGCCGGCGGGGTGACGGAGCTGCAGCACAGATGTCCAATGGACAGTCTGAAGACAGTTAAAAAAACTCAACAATCAACTCATAAAATATCTTTAAGGGCAATTAAGTAGCGCTCTGCGTTAACAGTGACACAGCTCCGGCCGGGCACCAACTCAAACTGAGGTGCCTCTGGCTCAGGGTATAGGAAGGAAGGACTAGTGCATCCTGGGAGCAAAAGCTTTTACTGCGTGGTGCCTGGGATCCAGATCCAGCCTACACTCCCAAGATCTCCCTGTGGAGCCTATGGACCCTGAAGAAATTTAATATACCTGACACTCTTCCTCCTGTTGCAACAGATTGGATATTTATATCCTATATATTTGGACATAGGAGCTCATTCAGACCCGCTTGCTAAGATGCATGCTCATGCTGCTGCCGATGGTCTGCAGTGTGTATTGTGCGCATGCATCGTAGTGCGAAAGTTCACAATGCATTCTCTCTCTTGCTGCACATAGACAGCCCAGCAGTGAGTGACACAGGAAGCCGTTTGTAGGTGGTAACAGGGGCTGGCCATTAAAAATGGGGGAGTGTCTATTCGATAGTTATTACATCTCTGGCAAATCAAATAAATGGCATATTTCCTGAAAGAGGTTAAAACAATACAATCATGTATTGATACATTCATTTGGAACATTGTGTCTAAAATGGAGCTACGTACATTCTAATTTCAAATGGTTTTTATTTTCTCACATTGTGGATCTATTTACTCATTGACATTTTTTAAAGATCCCTATGTAACTTGTGCAAATGAACTTTTAAAAATCAAAAGGATTTATTTTATTAATTTCCTTTTGATGTGGAAACTCATTATTACATTTCATAAATATTTTATATATTATCTGTATTTTTTTGATGATTATGTTCATTTTTACTTATGGTGTATGTCCATGTGCTTTTTAGGACCACAAGGGTCAGAAGAATATGTTGTGTGAAATAAATATTGTTTATTTATCTTTTTAAATTTTTGGAGCACATTTCAAATTATCTAAATATATATATATATACACACACATACACCTCTACAGAGCTGTCTATTTATCTTTTTATTTAATGTTTTCCATAATTACGTGTTTCATTCTATGAGAGTACCTCTCTGTATTATTTTTTTTTGACTATGCTATCTGTATTTGTTGTAAGTACAAGGCTTTGGGCACTATCCAATTAGCCCCGATCTTTGTGTTAGATATAATGTACTACCCGGTGTTGCCCGGGTTTAAATCTTAAATTTGTTTTTTTTATGTGATATCATCCAAATCCATCCAGTGGAAGGCCCAGAACAGGCTACCATCTTTCTTTGGTAATTGGATACAGGAATGATTATTCCTGAAACCAACACCCTTTATGGCCTGATTTAAGTCCATATATTTCTGTCTGTCGGCCGTCATGTTGGAAAAAATCTTCTCTGAGTTGAACCTGAGGTGCTGATAACAACTTTTTTCTAAAATGTCTGGTACCACTTGTCTGTAGAAGACATCCTCCACTGGTCTCTGAATGACAGTAAACAGGCACCTACCCAAAAAATCTCTGGGTGTATGCCCCCCCCCCCTCACATCAAACAGACTTGTCCTGGGATTTGAGGTCTGTAATTCCTGCTTTTATCTGACGGACCTAGATTTACCTCTGACAACGAAGCCTATGGCCGAGGGAAACTGCTCCTTTCCTTGAAAGGACGGGTTAGTCTGAAGTTTAGAAGATGGGCAAAAAGCCCTATTGTTTGTTTTAAAAGATTTCTTCAAATGCAAAAAGCAACTCCTCCTGTAGCCTCAGAAATTAATTTATCTAATTCAGCACCAATTAAAAATTTACCATCAATTTTTTAATTCTGCATCCGCCTCCCATGCCTATAGCCATATTATTCATCTGACAACCAGTGATAGTCCAGATATCTTAGATTGAATAACAGAGGTGTGTAATGCAGCCTCACCTAAGTACTCTGCTCCTATAGTTGTTCCGCTATGAATAACTGAGATTTAGATGAAACTGTCTGGATACCATTTACCAAGCTTTTATATAGTTTTGCTACCCAAGCAGAAGCCAAACTTGGTCTTAGTGTATCACCCACTGCCAAATAAATATATTTGTGAGTACTCTCACATTTCCGATCTGCGTGATCCTTAAGAGAGGCACTGTCTGGAATAGGGTGGGATGTAGCTTTAGACAATCTAGCTATAGGAACATCTACTTTAGGAGATTGTTCTCTATGCACAATATCACTATCTGGGATTCATAGAGGGAAACCTGCGTGGTACCTGGAATTTCAGGTCAGGATTTTCCCATGGTTCATCAGTTATTCCACACAATTGTTAGGAAAACACAGATTTTTATTTTTTTTTGGACCTAAATAAATCAGTAGGCACATTGTCCTAATATTATAACTTAAATCGAGAACCTGACAAACTGCTTTGTTAAATCATTTACATCCTGTAGACCAACACTGTCTTCAATGAATGATACTGATTCATTTATATCAGAATTATACAATTGACCATTTTCTTCAGATTAGACTTTGGACTCAGAAACCCTTTTCACGCTCAATACAATGGGTCTGATTCAAAGATGGACGGAATTGCAAAGACCCACCCAAGCGGCTGTTCAATTCCATTCATCTAAATTGCTAATGCAGCAAGTGCATGTAGGAAACTGACACCTCCTTGCTGCATCTGTGATCCCAGCCTGGAATCACCACTGTCGACGCCGGATGATTGGCTGAGACAGAATCTGTTGAAATTAAAATCTGCACAATGCCATTTTGCGAATGGCAACAAGACGCCATTTTGCGAATGACCGCACGCCATTTTTAGCGAATCCCACAATATCAGTACATACGGCGATGCTATTATTTAGCGTCGTGCAATTCCCACGCAATAGAACAATGTTAAAAGTCCTCATTATATAAATACATACATTTACTAAAACATATAATATGAGCAACCCTGCAAAACACGTACCACGGTGTACTTCACAAACACGTAGACGCACAAACGCTAACTAGCGTCTTTTCTTAATATCCTTACACTTACACACTTACATAAAAAGGTTCCCTAGCATTAAGGTTAATATCCAAGGTTATATTCATTATTAATTATGTAATAAAGTGACTGTATTTATGATCTCAGGTTTAGTACATGATAAACAGACCCTGTTTGGTGCCATTCTGAACCACTGTTTATTTGCAGATTTTCGGTTCCATCGGCCTAGAAATCGCAACATGCGTCTGGGAATTATGGATCACAGAGAGATAGGCATTGAAATGTACTCTGTTCATGTAAAGTAATTAGCCAGTTTAGACTTGTTCTTCGGCGGGAAAACGGACACAAAGAGCTGTTGGAGGCTGAACTATTACAATACAAACTGACCTATGAACGGCATAGTAACAGGAGAACCAAGAAGAAGAACCAATGGGATTATGCCAACTTGTTCTATTGTATTGCCTATCTCTGCAAGGGTTTATATGCAAGCACCCTAAATCTGCTAGTCAGTCATCTTTTCTTTGCTGTTGACGGAGGTTTCATAGTTGATGCCGGGAATCTGGATTCAGAGCGCATGCGTATGTATTTGACTGTACCTAGTGATTGTATAATCTGTGTGCGCTAATTGTATTTAGATCACAGCGTGTAACTATCTGCTTTTTGGTGAATATCTTTTTGTGCTTTGGAAACACAATCAAAGTCTGGAAAGCAATTATTTCTTGTGCGACTTCTAACGCTAAATAGCGACATTTAGGGTGTATAGATAGGTAGGAATTCATAGTTGGGGGCTCGTAGTGAAATCATGCTACCATTCACACGGTAACACACGGTTATCAATCTCTCAGCAAAGGGTGGAGGCACCATATGCAGGAAAGAACGCATTGTGCCTTCGATTACCTGCTACCACTTTGTTGCTGAGACCGCTATCCATTATTGTGTGAGTTCAAGGAGCGCTGATTAGAATCCAGGAACCAGGAAGGAAAAAGTTTGTTTTCCTTCGCTGATAGAATTTCATGTTAAAAGAGGAAGTTGCACAGTAGCGTAAGGGTAATAATACGTTTTGTGCAGCGGTCGCATTATTGTGTATGCGACTAGTCGCTCAATAGCGTATACATATTTCCTGTATTGCTGCCGCGTGTTTAAACAAAGCCGTTGAGATTGCATTGTGATTTTGATAGCATTGTTTTAAAGATCTTAGTCGGTGCTGCCATATCTGGGAAACATTTATTTTTCTGCGCAGGAAAAAGGTGTGTAACAGTGAACATTTGTTGGTAGGAGTAACATGTTCCCTAGCTAGGGGTATCGTAGGACCCTTAGGGGCTAGGCACCTGGTGTCGGCCTAGTGGCTCGGTAGTAGATACTGAAGTCTATACACACAGCAGATGTAGTTGTTGTTTTGTGTTAGGTATCGGCTCTCAGTGTGATCGCAGCATCCAGTGATCAGTTAGGGTTATTGGGCATTGTGATTGAACCGCACAGTTGTGGCATATTGTGATTGTGAACTGAGTAGTGGTGGACGACATCACTGAAAAGGGTAAGTGTTATTGGAATGCTTATATTCTAGCAGTGCAAAGTACTCGAAAAGGGCTTAGGTACGTGGAAGCAGCCTGGTAATTCTTCCACAGGTGTGTGGGCGTGGCCTGTTCACTCATCCACAGGTAAGTGAAAGTAGCCTTGACAAACTTTCACCGATTTAAATCTCTATTGAAAAGTTTAGTGTTATTTTCCCAAGATGGCAGCCAAGCAAACGGTAGAGATGTTAGATGATGTGCTGCTCTTGGAAGTGCAGATTGGTTCGGCACAGCATATAATGCATACTAAGTACGGTCCGTACGCAACTATGTACTATGTACGTATGGTTTAAGATGCCGAGAATGAGTGTTAAACCTTTTCCCAGAATTGGCAGCTTTGATAAGGAGGTATTGAACAATGTCCAAGATAGCATCTGTATGGTGCACTCTCGAAAGAAAAAGATAAAGTATAATGATTGTTTAAAGTTATGGCAGCATGATGGGGATACATGGCTTAGGGGTGTGCATGCGACGCAAACCAGCGTCGCGTGCACGATGCAGGAAAGTGCACACGCAGTGCTAAACAGCATTGCGTGCACACCACGAAATAGCGCGCACGCACAGCAAAGTAGCGTTGCGGAAGGTAATGTCAGTAGTTCACGCGCATCACCACCGCCCTATGCGTATGGGGGTGCAGGTACAGTCGATGTAAAAACTCATAAAAATATAACATGTAACCTGTACCCTCTCTTAAGTAATTATAAGGAACATGTTGATGATGTAGATGATGACCCTGTTGTGATGTCCGCTCTCTCCCATGTTGCACAAATGTTAAATGTACCATCACAGCAAGCACAGGTAGCTGCCTCACTAGTACCAGAAATGGAGGTAGCCCCACCTGTACAGGAAGTATTAACCCCCACTTTAACAGTAGCGGAGATTACTAATACCGTACGTAGTAGCAGTAGGCTGAACCCTCAACTAGGTAACTCGGCCAAAGGTAGCATTATGGCAGGCATACATCCAGTCCGGACAATAACTGTTCCCAATGGGAATCCGAATGCGAATGGTGTGGTGCCCACAAGAGATGTAGTGATGCATTGTCCTTGGACAAGAGCCGAACTAAATTCCATAATGACCGACTTCCCTGACCCTAAGAAGGAATTAGCAAAATGACAAAGATTTGTGAAAAACTTGGGCAATGCTCACGAGCCAACCAATAAAGATTGGCAAGTGGTGTTAAGGGCGTGTCTTCCGCACAATACCGACGTGAAAAAGTTTATCACGGATTGCGTTTTGGAGGGAGACGACCCCTTAACAGACGAGGATAACCAAGGTAACATTACCCGCATAATAACTCAATTGGGTGTATATTTTCAGGTAGTAGTTGTACCCGAGCTCTGCAGACTATCACCCAGTACACTGGGATAGAAGATATTAAAGATAGCACTCACCATAGGGAAATGGTCATCACAGTATTTATGGATGGTCTTAAAGACAATCTAAAGACCCGAGTCCAGACCTCTCTACCTGGATGGAGGGGAGTTACTGTAGACACACTCAGGGAGTCTGCTATTGAGCACGGTAAAAACATCCTCAAGGAGAGACCCAGAGCGAGAAGCTAATGGCTGTTAGCATTCAAGCTCTAGAAGGAATGAATATACCATCACAGCCAGACACACATGCACCTGCACAGCTACACACCCTCACCAATCCTGCACCACCACAAACACAGCCCTACCCCACTTATCACACACAACCACAAAACCTATACTACCCTCAGCCACTATATTACCCTCAAAATTCATACCCACACTCACAATCTTTCTCTACTGCCCAACCCACACAACAACCTTTTCCCGCACCCCACTCACGACGGTGTTTTAACTGCAACCAAATGGGACATGTAATTAGGAACTGTAAGGTGAAGAGGGTAGGACCCCCTAACCAGGGAGTACCTACATATCCATATAAGGGATATATGCAGAATGCAGGGAATTCTCCACAGTCACCTGCTCCAATTGTGGCCTTAAATGCTGTATTGGAGAGGGAGAGTCAATGATAGGGGTCAGGTCATACCTGTAGTCTACAGCTAGTCAGTTTAACGGGAAGTACTAGGGAAGAACCGGTGATGATAGTTGATGTAGCTGGTACTAAACATCCTTTTCTTGTAGACACAGAGGCTACCAGATCAGTGATAAAATCTCCAGCTAATTTACAGGTGACCAGCGAAATAGTACCAGCAATGGGTGTAACGGGTAAAGTGCAACATTATCCTTTAACCAAATCCACAGAGGTTACTATCGGGCCATTGCATACCAGGCATTCTTTTCTCCTGGCAGCAGCGGCCCCTACCAACCTACTGGGAAGGGATTTGTTATGTAAGATGGGATGTGTCATATATTGTACCCCTGATGGTATATTCTTAGATATCCCAGAGAGAATGGCACACGAGGTGAGGGATATATTGGACACTCCCCAAAGGTTAATGTATCACGCAACTGGTTCAGGTAACAATCCAACTCAGGTAGATCAAATGTTATCCCAAATACCAGGTTCACTTTGTACCAAAGATGGACAGGACACTGGATTGATGGCAAATGTAGCTCCCGTAATGGCAAATCTAAAAAGCAGTAGGCAAGCTCCAAAAATTCCCCAGTACCCATTAAAACAGGAGGTAGGGGTGTATGCCATAATTGAGCGGTTATTACAACAGGGAATTTTAGTCCATACAGCAAGTGTAGCCAACAGTCCCATCTTTCCTGTGAAAAAGAGTGGTGGGAGGGGTTATAGGCTAGTACAAGACCTTAGAGGGGTTAATAAGGTAGTAGAGAACCAATTCCCCGTAGTGCCGAATCCTGCTGTAATTCACATGCAGATCCCACCAAATGCAACCCATTTTACTGTCATTGACCTCTGTTCTGCTTTCTTCTCTGTACCTCTTCATCCTGACTGTCAGTACCTATTTGCATTTACATACAGGGGGTACAATACACATGGACACGATTTCCCCAAGGTTTCATAGACAGTCCCAGTATCTTCTCCCAGGCCTTACACGACTGTTTACAATCTTTTCAACCTGCCAATGGATCTGTTCTAATACAATATGTGGACAATTTATTGTTGTGTTCTGATTCGTTTATGTCATGTTTAAATGATACTAAACTTTTATTGCTTCATCTCTCGCAAACAGGACACAAGGTTGCTAAGGACAAACAACAGCCATGCTGGTCCAGGGTAAAATACTTGGGACATTGCCTAACCCAGGGATTACCACATCTGACCACTGACAGAATCCAAGCCATACAGACCATGACACTGCCGCAGAACCAACAGCAAATCCGTACCTTCTTGGGAATGTGTGGATACTGCAGAATGTGGATCCCAGGTTTTTCTATTTTGGCCTTGCCATTACAGGACTTAGGACCTCAGAGTTGATCGCTTCCTGCAAGCGATCGCTCTGAATGAGGGCGGCTACTTACTTTTGTAAGTGCCGCCTTCTGGTCGATCGCTAGGCTGTGGATGACCACAGACAGCTCTAGCGACCGACCAGGGTGATGGTCGTGATGGTCAAGACCATCGGGGCTTACGACCAGACCCTAAGATTGGGTCTGGGCACTCGTAAGCCCCATGGAGCTTCCTGCTCTGATCGAGCAGGAAGCTCCCCACTGACATCACTGATGTCAGTGGGGCCGCCCCCAAACGGCAGGTGTTCCATCGGGAATGCCTGTTTGGCTGGGCACGCCCCCTGCCCGCCCACCAAACATTTGCTGCGAGACCCCTAGCGACGGAGCGCCTGTCGCTAGCCGGGTCTCGCGCATGCGCACGATGGAGCCGGCTCCGTCGTTCGCATGCCCAGTGGGGCACCATCGACCCGGTTGCGAGCACTCAGCGCTCGCGACAGGGTCTGAATTACCCCCTTAGTCTCTTCCTCAAAGCCCGATCGTGTCATACACACAGAGGAAACAGAGCAGGCTTTCCTTAACCTTAAGGATAGTCTGACAAGAGCACCTGCATTGGGAATACCTGATTATGAAAAACATTTTGATTTGTACCGTACGGAAGCTAATGGTTGTGCAGCAGGTGTCCTCACACAAAAACACGATGATGCCAGTAGGCCCGTAGCATACTACAGTGCACAATTGGACACCATCGAACACTGCAGTATGTTAAATCCAGCAACTTATTTACCATATGTGCAACAGGATGCACAAAGGGTGGAGAGAGGTGAGTCACTGGCGGAAGGTGAGTTCTGCAGGTATATTGATGCACATGATTGTATGGAATATCTGAATCTAACCTTTACTGCAAGACCTGACATACGGGATACACCTTTAGAAAATGTAGATGTGACATTTACACGGATGGGAGTTGTCACAGACAGACTGACACTGGAGAGTTATGTACAGGTTATGCTGTGGTAAATGACGAAGACATCATAGAAGCCGAACCTCTAGATCCACCTCACTCGGCCCAAGTGGCGGAGCTGGTGGCACTAAGAGCGTGTGAATGAGCAGAAGGCAAATCTGCTAATATCTACACTGACTCTAGGTACGCCTTCGGGGTGGTACATGATTTTGGTGCTCGATGGCGTCTGAGAAATTTTATGACAGCAGCAGGCACACCAGTCGCACATTCCAGACATATAAAAGGACTACTGACAGCAATCCAATTGCCTAAGGCAGTGGCCGTAATTAAGTGTAAAGCCCATACATGCGAGGACGATCTGGTGTCACTGGGCAAAAACAGGGCAGATGAAGCTGCCAAATGGGCAGCAGAGTTAAAAGTGAACATACCAATTAACCAAATGATGTTTCAAACGATTGATATGCAGAAATTAATTGAGATGCTAAATTTGTGTTCCATTCAGGAAAAGGCAGTCTGGAGGTCTAAGGGATGTGGGCAGGAGTCCTCTGGACTCTGGAGAGATGGACAAGGTAAGCCAGTGGCTCCCAAGGCATACTACCCAAGCCTGGCTGAGGCAGCGCACGGTCTGACTCACTTGGGAAAGCAAGGTATGTGCAAGTTGGTGAGAGCATACTGGTGTGCACCGGGTTTTTCTTCTCAAGTGGAAAAGAGAGCAATGTCCTGTTTGAGCTGCTTGAGGAAAAACATTGGGAAAACAATCCCCACCGAGCCATCCCACATTCCTCCGACCGATGGACCTTTTCAGGTAATACATAATTGATTTAATCCAATTACCACCCTGCAGGAATCTCAAGTATGTATTAGTGTGCACTGATGTGCTTTCTAATTGGGTTGAGGCATACCCAGCTGCCACTAATACTGCTGCGTTTACTGCTAAGAAAATAGTTCAGGAGTTTGTATGCAGATACGGTACCCCTAGAATTATTGAAAGTGATAGGGGTACTCATTTCACAGGTGATGTCTTCCAAAACATGTGTAAGTTGATGGGTATTAATAGTAGACTTCACACCCTCTACCAACCACAAGCCAGGGCCAAAGTGGACAGAATGAATGGTACTATTAAAAATAAATTAAGTAAGATCATGGCAGAAACTGGACTGGGGTGGCCAGAAGCACTACCACTTGTTCTCCACAGTATCAGGACAACTCCTAGACCCCCTCTCAATCTGTCCCCCTTTGAAATACTGTTTGGTAGACAACCTAATTTGATTATAAGCCCACAGAAAGATTTGAAAAGTAACAACGAGGTAACTGTAAGGTATCTTTAAACAATGAGTAAACAGTTAAAACAGCAACAACAGAAACTGAAATTGTTGTCACAAGATATGCCAGAAACAAACTGTCATGTTGAACCTGGAGAATTTGTTATGATCAGAAATTACTTGCGTTCAGGTTGTTTGACAGACCGGTGGGAAGGTCCATATCAGGTGTTGCTGACAAGTACAACTTCTTTGAAAGTGGCAGAGCGAGATACCTGGGTCCATTCCACTCACTGTAAGAAGGTCAACTATCCGGTGGAGAGACAAGGCGGAATCGAGGCAGATAACGTAGACCTGTCAATTACGAGTCTGTTCCGGGAGGGTTAAAGGTTACAGTGAGATACTTGAGCTAAAGAAATTTGTAGATCATTGTTTTCAGCAATGGATTGGTCTACTGTGGTTATTTTTGTGTTTTCTCCCAGAGTTCTCATTATCCTGGGTTGTTTCGGGATCTCTTGTTTCTGTGACGGAGGACAGAGGACGGAGAGGGGAGCTGATGGTGATATCTATGGAGTGGAGTTGGGAGAAGGAGTGCTAAACCAACCGGGGGAGTATCTGACCAAACCCAGTACAGTAATTAAGAGATCTGCTATGTTGGAAACTTGGAGACAGTGTGAAGGTCTATCGTCTGAGGATTATTGTATTTGTGAGTTTTGTGGGTCCTTAATTGATGAGAAGTGCATCCAGCAGTGCCAACCGAAGTATAACCAGTATTGGGGTGGGTATCCTTTAGAGGATTATCATACTATGGTGGGCAAAGTTTGAAACCAGACTGACTATTGGGTGTGTTCTCATGTGCCTCAGGGACAGCATAATGTAGTGTTAGTGCCATTCCCATTAAATGTCTCTGAGGTCTTAGAACTGCAACAAGGGAAGACGCTGGATGGAAAATTGCTTAACACCAAACCACCTCATTTTAAACTCCACCAGTACCAAGTAGATAAATCACTTTTAAGTGTGAACATCACCAACTCTAATAAACCAGGAAGTTGGGAGGTGACTGGGAATAACCAGACGATGACCTTCTCACTAAGAGCTGATTATGAGCCTATAAATTTTGAACTGTTACGCATAATTAGGTTAAATGGGAGACACTTCCGGTCTCGGTATACATTAAGTAACATCAAAGAAATGGTTGGCAGAGTACCAGAAGGGTACTGTGCCAGGGTTATACAACCAGAAACATGTGTTAGCCATATGGGAGAACCTGAGATAGGATCATTTGTTAGGGAAATGTGTTGGATGATCATGATGCATTCTATTCCTTATGTTCTCTCCGATGATGTATATTTCATACGTGGAAGGAAAGCATATAAGTGGCTCTCTCCAAGTTCCGAAGGTTTGTGTTATCTGGGAAGAGTACTCCCAGAGGTTATGACCCTTACACATGGTGAAATGTTTGGTATTCATAAAAACACACCATGACCATATCTTCACACACAGTATGAACATAGAGACAAAAGAAATATGATACCTGGTGATGTACATAAAGCCAAACAGTTAATTAGTGAAACAACTGGCTTTCAAGTCTTAGTCGCATTGGATCCCACCAGAATCGCTCAGAATACACTAAATTTCAGATATATCCAAGATCTTGCCAAATTAATAGATAATATCACCGAGATGTATGATGACACATTTTAGGTACACAGGTAAGGAGTTACAGGCCTACAAGAAAGAACTGGTGCAATACAGGTTAGTTTTAAATTATTTAACAGCTGTCACTGGAGGGTACTGTGTGACCTTAGCCACCCAATTTGGTGTAAAGTGTTGCACATACATAACAATACTAGTGACCCCAAGGAGGTGATAGACCGGAAGATGGATGAAATTCTGCAGTTAAAATGGGAATTTCGGAAGAACCATATTGCTTCAGTGGCTAAAGTAGAGAAGGTAGAGGAATGGGTCTCTTGGTTGAACCCAGTGAAATGGTTCTCCGGTCTAGGAGAGTGGGTCCAGGAAATGGTTGCTAATATAGGTAAACTCCTGATCCTTATATTGGTTGTCATCTTAGTAATTGGCGTATGTGTCAGGTGTGTTCCTACTGTGTTGAAATGTGGAAAATGTAAAGATAAGGTAAATCAAAGAAATGAGATTATGATGGTGGTTAGAAGTAACAACATGAATACTGAGGTAAATGTAGGACTGCATTACAACCCTGAACTAGAATGTACCATCAGATGATGTATAGATCAAGACATGCATGAAATGTATTAAGAAATGTTATTTTTAAACATCTTAAATAATGTAAGTCCCTGTTCCCCTTCAAGACTTCCTTTATAGGATAGGTGCATCCCCACATCTTTCCCATGATCTCCAAAAATCCGCGGTGTGCGTATAAGGGTAGTTTTTTGTCCCTCCCAGAGACACATTATTGATAGTTTAAGAATCGCCTTGTGCCATCCCATAATATAACATTAAATGTCATAGTGTAAGCCTAAATTAATTTTAAAATCAGAGTGTCATAGAGTGTTGTTTGCTATCAAAGAGTGGACTGTCGAAGCCGGATAATTGGCTGAGACAGAATCTGTTCAAATTAAAATCTGCACGACGCCATTTTGCGAATGGCAACAAGACGCCATTTTGCGAAAGGCCGCACGCCATTTTTAGCGAATCCCACAATATCAGTACATACGGCGATGCTATTATTTAGCATCGTGCGATTCCCACGCAATAGAACAATGTTAAAAGTCCTCATTATATAAATACATACATTTACTAAAATATAATATGAACAACCCTGCAAAACACGTACCACGGTGTACTTCACAAACACGTAGACGCATAAACGCTAACTAGCGTCTTTTCTTAATATCCTTACACTTACACACTGCACACTTACATAAAAAGGTTCCCTAGCATTAAGGTTAATATCCAAGGTTATATTCATTATTAATTATGTAATAAAGCGACTGTATTTATGATCTCAGGTTTAGTACATGATAAACAGACAGTGTTTGGTGCCATTCTGAACCACTGTTTATTTGCAGATTTACGGTTCCATCGGCAAGGAAATCGCAACATGCGTCTGGGAATTATGGATCACAGAGAGATAGGCATTGAAATGTACTCTGTTCATGTAATGTAATTAGCCAGTTTAGACTTGTTCTTCAGCAGGAAACCGGACACAAAGAACCTGTTGGTGGCTGAACTATTACAATACAAACTGACCTATGAATTGCATAGTAACAGGAGAACCAAGAAGAAGAACCAATGGGATTATGCCAACTTGTTCTATTGTATCGCCTAACTCTGCAAGGGTTTATATGCAAGCACCCTGAATCTGCTAGTCAGTCATCTTTTCTTTGCTGTTGACGGAGGTTTCATAGTTGATGATGGGAATCTGGATTCAGAGTGCATGCGTATGTATTCGACTGTACCTAGTGATTGTATAATCTGTTTGCGCTAATTGTATTTAGATCACAGCGTGTAACTATCTGCTTTTTGGTGAATATATTTTTGTGCTTTGGAAACACAATCAAAATCTGGAAAGCATTTATTTCTTGTGCGACTTCTAACGCTAAATAGCGACATTTAGGGTGTATAGATAGGTAAGAATTCATACCATCATGACCGATGGTTGCTCCTTTGGCCAGGCTGCAGAAACTGAAGCGTGTAATAGCCTGGCCCTTTCCTGGTCACTTGCGAGGCCAAAAAATCTGCATCCACCGATGCAGACCCTCCCAGAAAATGGGGCTGCACGCCCCCTTTCTGCCCCCAAACGCAGCATGTCAATCATCTACACGAACCATCAGGTTAATGAACATCTCTTACGAGACACAGGCCCAGTAGTGTCCAACAATTTTTCAAAAGAGAGATGTCCTTTCTATGCCCAGGGCTGTCCTTTCCATGGTTCTGGCCCAAGATGGTACCTTCCTATGTGACACAGTCCTAGATCCCTCTGAATGATTGCCATTAGTATAGTATCCTGTTCAATCTTATATAGAGTGGGCACCCAGTTAATTTTTTGTTTAATCAAAATGTATCAATTCTTCTCTCATAAAAGGAGGCTATAGACAGTGCAAATAATCTGAACCAGGTTGGCTCTTCCACTGAGCTATCTCAAGTTTCTTGACACCGATTCGGTATTTCATCACAAGCTGTACATTTAGCATGCATGTTCCCTTCTGGCAGCTTAACCTGACAACATCTGCAAAAATTATGACTACTGGACTACCCTCTTCTAGACTCAACTTTAGCAGTATTCCCTTTTATGACATGTTCCCCAGGATAATACAAACTAACAGTATAAATACTGATGTACCACAGTTTATATACAAAACACAATTTTCAATAAATATCTGAGTAAAAATAGAACATTTTTCAGATATTTATCTAAACTCCCACATGGAGTTTCTGAGGAAGGAGGGAGAAAGTAAGGAACTTTGTAGTCGTTATCAGCAGATCCACTCTTCAGCTGCTGGACTGACCCATCCACAGGATTGCTCCTCGTTACTTCTGGGGACTACACCGAGGTATCTCCCACCACCTCTGCCCCCTCCTTTTCCCTGATGCTCCCCCCTCCCCCAGCACCTGCTCTGCTGCTGCCCCGAAGAGCCTGCGGTCTCTGCCATATGTAAGGACAGGGTTACAGTCACACTCCACCCAGAGACCTGAGTCATAGCGTTAAACTAAGGGAAACCAGAGGGACAAACAGCTACAACAGAGAGGAAAAAATATATATACACAACAAGCTAACTCAGTACTGACTTACTCCTTCAGCACTTTTATAGATCATTAAGAGCTGACGCTTCTATGCCACACTAACCCCATGGTCATGAATGTCACCCAGATGAAGAAAATAAATATTTAAAATGCTTTACAGAAAAGATTACAGTAAAAAATGATAAGTACACATGCAATCAAAAATAAAATAAAAGTGAAAATAACAAAAATCATCTTGTCTGAAGGAATTACTTTTGCTGCCTAAAGATAGCATGGGAAGATGTGGATAATACCAGTCTGGACTTGACCCCATAACACTTACCCATAGTCAAACTTATCCACAGGGTATCTGAATATTTTCCCCTGGTGGGCAGTGTAGATACTAACATGAAGCGGTACAAATCTCATAGATGTTAACTCTAGGGAGAAAGAAAATAGTCCAAACCCTTTTTTGTTTTAAGTCTCTTTATTTTTAAAAAATAGACAAGAGAAGAATCAAATATTACAACATGATGTAGATTGGGTAAGATGATACATGATCAACAAAAGTAAGAGAGTCCAAAAATAATTTTTCAAAGGAATTACAGTACATCAGAAGTAATGTGTAACTGGTTGGGAGCAGGTGGGGAGTGGATGGTTAAGATGAAGGTGGAAGGGAGTATAGGAAGGGGGTAGTAGGAGAGAGATAAGGGAGGGATTAGCAGAGACTGGAGGAGCGAACAAGGGCGATGCGTGAAAGGCCTTTGACCGGTCAGCAGGAACCAGGCAAGGGCACCCAATAATGTGTGAACTATGGGGTCCAAACTACATGGAACTGGTCGCTAGTGTTGTTGAGAATCCATTCGGGACACAAACCAGATCCAATTCAACGCCTCGTTTCGCGGGGAGTTTGGTTATACAATTTCCAATTGCGCACTATTTGGTACCTTGGAGAGCATGCAATGCGAAGTATCAGTTTGTCAGTATATTTGGGAGTGTGGTGGTGGGGGAGGCAGATCAGTAGGTGTGCTGGGTCAAGAGATGACAAGTGCCCCATGACATGCATTATGAGGGTTTTAATCATGGACCAAAAGAGGGTGAGGGCAGGTGGGGGTAGAATCTGAGGCTAAAATTGAGCAATAGAGATGAGATATGGCGTCTCTGTCTAATGGGTGACATGTGCAGCAGCGTTCAATCAGGGAAAAAATTCTAATGAGGGAGGTCAGGAAGACAGAACAGAGTCCAAACCTTTTTTTATTCTATAACCTACCCATCAATACACTGGGTATATATTCCTGCATTTTCATAATATATCTCATAATAATACACTTACAACATTAATAAACTTTACTTCAGAAAATAAATTAATGTATTTTCACTATATGTTAGATCTTGTTTTGAATCCTGACTGGACCACCAATTTTTTACACATCTCGAAATATGACAAGATTCACACTTTGGGGCCTATTCATCATGACATAATTATCACTAGTGAGAATTATGTCTTACACTTGCTGCGGGTTTAAAAAGTTTGGAGGCCTTCCTAACAAAAGTATTACTTTTGAAAAGCTGCTCTTTTTGTGGAGTCAGCTTTTCGGAAAAGTTATACTTTTCCCCATGTAGCTGATGTATCCATAAGGATTTCCTCACTGCTGCATGTTTCTATTCCCCAGCTGTGTCTCACCTCCTCCCCCAGTGTCCTCCGATATCCCATCTGGCCACAATCCCCCATTTCCCCAGCGCACTGATGTCCGATCCCCCCTCGCATTCTCTCCCCCTGACCCACCTGTCGGGGAGTCCAGGCCACATGTCTGCAGTGCAGGGACGGCTCTTAATAGATCCCTCTGCTGTGGCTGGCATGTACATCTTTCACAGGCTGACGTGTAAACAGCAGACTGTGTAGATTATCAGGGGCTGTACGCCATCTCAGTATGGTGTTCAGTAACACCAAGTTCCGAACACAAATAATTTTTTGGAACTTGATGAATGACCCAGACACTTAATTTTCACCTGCTTTTGTAAAAAGTGATGATGAATAGTCCTTTATTTTGTGTGTATATCCCCCACTGATATCACAACTGCTGGCTTTTTCTTAATTCATTACCTCACTAGGGGAAAATGGACTTTAAATGCACAGCTCCAAGTCTATCTGGCCAATTGTGGCCTGACACTGTGTGACATTCTATACATCACATGTGGATTATAAGAAAAGATTAGATTTTTTTTTTATACCATATTCACTTAGGACAATGCCCACTTTCTCTTAATTTGACTTGGCCTTAAGAAACTCAATCAGGAGCTGAAATTCTGAATCACTAGAAGAAATTTGGATTCTTCGATCTGCATGGCCTACTTTAAGGAAAGAGAAAAATGGGCTGGGACAACACAATTATGTTTAAAAAGGAATTCGATCACATTTGTCCCAATTTATTTTCACTCCCTGAGAAAAGCCAATTTGTTTATTATTATGAACAAGGCAGACAGGGATGACTCATCAGCCAGAAAGATTAGATCATCTGCACAGAATGCAATCTTCTCTTCCCTCCGAGAGCCCAACAGACCTCAAATAGAATATTCAGCCCATATAGCACAGGTGGGAGATTCATATTAGAGGTTCCCAGCCAGTGGTGCATTTTTTTCGTAGGAGATTAGTAATTGTGGTTTTAATTTTTGATTTGTCTTTCACTGTTAAAGTGAATTTGTCACGGACTTCCTTTATTATGGCATTTCGTAGGTTTACTGGTATGGCCCTTTTACCCCCATATCCATTAAAGTTGGTAGTTCCAACCCATTTTTCATATACCGTATAGGGTATGAAGTGCTGGAACAGAAGGGATGCATATTTGTATGGCTGGTCTTTGTGATATTCTATCATAACTTTAATTTCCTCATTTGACAGTGGGGACAGTTCTAGGTCAGGTAGTGGTTTTCCTCTCGGTGGTACTGGTTTTCCCCGAATGCGTTTGTTTAATGTTTGCGTGACAGATGGTTGACCATTGTGAGTGTTGTCAGTATTACTTATGATTAAAGCCCTTCTTGCAGTGGAGTGCTGTGCTGTTGCTGGAGTAGGAGAGTCTTCTGTTGTGGTAGCTTGAGTAGTGTCACCAACTATAGAGAAATTAATGGTTAGGTGTGACATGGAAGTTTTTCTGTCCAAAATGTCAAAACTAATACTTCACTACTGACCTTGCAACATTTATGTCTTAGGAACACACAGAAGATGTGTCATCAACTAAGTAGTGCACATGTAATGAATTATCAGCTAAAATTTTTACTTGTATTAATACTGTTTAAACTTGGGGAAAAAAAAAAAAAAAAAAGATACAGAACCAGCAAGACCATTTATAACAAAATCAAGTGTATAAGGGCAAGTATTTTAAAATGTACAAAAAGTGAAAATAAGAATGCCAGCTGGTGTCCCTTTGATTATATCAGTTAATAGATTAAGAGACCTCACAGTAAATATACTAAGAATCATGTTTGGGTGAGACTAAACTGGAACAGGTTCCCACAAACGTGTTAGTTTTCCCAGACCAAGTTCGCAAATTTACCAGTAGAGTTTTGCAAAATCGTGTTTTTCAATGGTGATGGCAAACATGTTTTGGCTAAAACTCACATGACAACACACACGAGAATGAATGCATCATCCTAGAAACATGTTGATTGAAGCACTCACATCATGTACACACTGCCTAAGCATATAAAAATGAGGGAATTGGAGGCTCAGATTAGTTCAATTTTTCCCGCCAAATTTTATTTTTATTTTTTTCCCGCCAAAAAATAGGTCTCAGAAAGAGGCAAAACGTCATGTTTCATGGACTTTTGTCCAGGAATGATGATGTTTGTCCATGAAAGATGACGTTTTGCCTTTGAGACCAGATTTTTGGCGGGAAAATCCAAACTAATCCGAGTCTGCACATCCGTAATAAAAATGCCAAAACAGCTCAACTTTTGAGGGTTTTGTTGGATGGAAGTTGCAAAGGGACAGTGAGGAGTGTGTTTAGTAATGTAGGAGAGTTTTTGGCTACTGGAATTGATTGCTGCTTGAGGTGTGGAAATTGTTTTGTGCTTATTTATTGTCTTCTTTGATTGTTTTTTCTTTTGTCCTGTCAAGTGTTTTGTGGATAGTATGAGAGGTTTGTGTTAGTTTGTTTTTTGTGTGTGTATAGGGAGGGTGATAGGAATATGTCCAGGGCAGAGGAGAGGCAGGAAGAGTGAGGTGGAGGAGGTTGCATCTCAAGAGGTCCTATTGAGCAGTACAGGCTCCTGTAACTGAGAAGGAGCCGGCATTTTGGTGCCACTCCCTCCACTTGCTGTGGCCCGCACCACAATAGTTACGCCACTTGTTCTTTTATGCTGGCAGGTCACAAGGGTCTTTTTCTTCTCATTCTTTTATGTTCAAAAGATTGTAAAACCCACCCTAGCACTAGGAAGGAGGATTTCATAGGCAATAAACAAACAAAAAAATTAAAAAAGTGGTTGAAATTAAGGTCATACTGTTAGCTAATTTACTACACAGACAGCCTGGTGAATTGGTCCTTACCTGCTAACAGAAGTAGATTATTCTCACCACATTGAAGATGCTTTTTAAGTTCCAGACTGGCCTGACGCTCATCGATCTCTCTCAACACATCCACAATTATTTCAGGTGCTTCATTAACGGTGTAATGATTGACTATGCAATCAACCACCTCATGTACATCTTTCTCTTCTAATTTACCAAAGGGGATTGGGTTATTACCAGAGTCAGAAAGTCTTCTTATGAATTTCTTAAAAGATTTCTGACTAAGGTTTTCCAGACTCTGCAGCAAAAGCTCCTTTATTTTTCCTTTATCGACTTGGTACTTCAGAGGAGTCTGTGGCTTTTCTGATAAGAAAAACAAAAAACAGAAATTCATTTTTATCACGAGAAAAAAAAAAAAGTCATAAGATTATAGTCAGTGTTCTCCCCAGGCTGTTTTTTGCGGGTGCAACTCCTGACAAGAAACAGCCTACCACACGGCACTTGGGAGCCTGCAAGAGGGGACAGTATCTGGGAGCTGTAGAAAAAAAAGGACCAGATCCTACAGACAATGCAGCTTTTTCATAATCAGACAACTGGGCCTCTAATAAAAGAATATATAAAAATGTTATTTCAAGTTTAAATCATTATAAGGTCAGGGTTTAAAACATTTTAATTATTGCGAAGACCCCCACCCGGCTACTTCTTGATGCCACCCGGCTGGAAAAATTCTCTTTGGAGAACATATAATAATTTTTTTCCATTTTACTTGCCACACTTTGTCGTGTTTATCTTGGGGTTAAATCGTTTTCTTACGACTAATTTCATATACTGTGCACGAGAAGCTTATATGCACCAAAACCATTGATTAGGTGCTTATTACCATAAAGGGTAGTATTTATGTTTGACAGTGATGCTTCTTGGGAGTAGACAGCACCCTATTCTAGCCTATACGTCCTAAATGTCATGTCCTTCATCCAAGGACAGAGATACTGAAGTGGATAAAATTTAAACATTTTGTTAGGACCAATTATCTGAGTAGTATGCTGCTATCATTTATTTTATTTGTGTTTGAGCTTTAATACACTGGCATACCTGACTCATTAACACTTTAATTGTGTATCCAACTAACTGCACATATGTTGAATACATACCACTCACACAGTACAAGCCTGAGCCTGTAATATACCAACTTTCACTCCAATCACAATATAAATGTCTAAAAATCCAGAATACTACTCAGCACTCCAGTGTGGCTGTCAATCACTCTTGTTTCCATCACACAGCAGCTGCAATCCACTCATAATATACAAGCCAGGACCATTCTACACCAACCTGCACTCCACTCATAGGACATATCTCAGACTCTCCGGTATATCTGCCTAAGCTTCCCTCATACCGCACCTACAACCCACTCATGTGTCCTGATTCCGAGGTGAGAGTTACATTGTAAATTCAACTAACCTCTATGATAAATGCAAACTGTTACAGCCTATCATAGATTCCGGCTGCCACTTCCGGGAGGGGACAGCCAGATCGGCAAAATCGGAGGGCGTGGCCAGTGTTTGTGGGGAAAGGGAGAGGCGTTGGAACACAATCATGTAATTTTGGCCCCGCTCCCTCCACACAATGCCAGGAATCCTAACAGCGTAACCACTTTCTGAAGCACAGAGCTAGTTACCTTGCTTTAGCACGAGTTCATCGAGATAGTCCATCTAGTGCACAATAAGTTCCACACCTTCCTCAGGATAAGTCACCACACCTGTGTGTGCAAAAAGCAAAACGATACTTAGGGTTTACATGTCACATCACTGTATAACCTTCCACCCCTCTAATATCACCACTTACAATTAAATATTTGTTCCTCCTAAAATACAGTTCAGTTTTCACTTCTTTACATCTCAACACTATCATACCTGGCAGGTTTAATGCTGGTCAAAAATGTGATACCCTTATCCCCAGTACCCCCATCTGCACTCCCTTATATCACCCTCCACTCACATTCCCACATACCTCCCCCACCTCACCTCTTACACCATACCTGCCCTCCCTCATATCCCTGGCCTCCTTTCACCTGCCCTCCCCTATATCATGCTTCATTACTCCCTCATATCATGCACCATACGTTCCCCCACCTATACTCCTTATCATGCACCATACATTCCCACACCTATACTCCTTATCATGCACCATACGTTCCCCCACCTATACTCCTCATCATGCACCATACGTTCCCCCACCTATACTCCTCATCATGCACCATACGTTCCCCCACCTATACTCCTCATCATGCACCATACGTTCCCCCACCTATACTCCTTATCATGCACCATACGTTCCCCCACCTGTACTCCTTATGCACCATACGTTCCCCCACCTGTACTCCCTCATATCATGCACCATACGTTCCCCCACCTGTACTCCCTCATATCATGCACCATACGTTCCCCCACCTGTACTCCCTCATATCATGCACCATACGTTCCCCCACCTATACTCCTTATCATGCACCATACGTTCCCCCACCTATACTCCTTATCATGCACCATACGTTCCCCCACCTGTACTCATATCATGCACCATGTTACCCTACCTGTACTCCTCATCATGCACCATACCTTCCCCCACCTGTACTCCTTATCATGCACCATACGTTCCCCCACCTGTACTCCTCATCATGCACCATACGTTCCCCCACCTGTACTCCTTATCATGCACCATACGTTCCCCCACCTATACTCCTTATCATGCACCATACGTTCCCCCACCTGTACTCCTTATCATGCACCATACGTTCCCCCACCTATACTCCTTATCATGCACCATATGTTCCCCCACCTGTACTCATATCATGCACCATGTTACCCTACCTGTACTCCTCATCATGCACCATACGTTCCCCCACCTGTACTCCTCATCATGCACCATACGTTCCCCCACCTATACTCCTTATCATGCACCATACGTTCCCCCACCTATACTCCTTATCATGCACCATACGTTCCCCCACCTGTACTCCTTATCATGCACCATACGTTCCCCCACCTGTACTCCTTATCATGCACCATACGTTCCCCCACCTATACTCCTTATCATGCACCATACGTTCCCCCACCTATACTCCTTATCATGCACCATACGTTCCCCCACCTGTACTCCTTATGCACCATACGTTCCCCCACCTGTACTCCTCATCATGCACCATACGTTCCCCCACCTATACTCCTTATCATGCACCATACGTTCCCCCACCTATACTCCTTATCATGCACCATGTTACCCTACCTGTACTCCTTATCATGCACCATGTTACCCTACCTGTACTCCCTCATGCCCTATACCTGCATTCCTTTATTTCCCACCCACCCCCTGCAATCATAAAATGCCCCATACCTACCACCTGAAATCCCCTATATCATGCCCATACTTCATTACTCCCCTCCTCCCCTCCATTGTATTACTTCTCTCTCCACAACATCGCACAACCCTCCAGAATTATTGCATGTACCTGGGCGGCAGCAGCAAAAGCCGACACTAGGACTCTCACCACGCAATCAGCAGAAGGATGTTTTTTTTGACTGAACAACAGAGAGAAAGATTGTCGCCGCCCACCCTCTCTAATTGGCTACTAACCAACAGGATAAACATCCATTTCTGATTTCCCGCCGTCCACTCTGATTGGCTTACTTTTGCATCATCATCTCGTGGTTTCCCGCCCTGCACTCCAATTGGCTTGAAACCAGGCCAGGCACGTCACATCCATCTCGTGGTTTCCCGCTGTCCACTCTGATTGGCTACCTGGCTGGCACTCCCATCCCATTTTCTGTCCTGCACTCTCAGCCTATGTACGCCCCGCCGCTGTAGTTACACTATATATGTACAATGTAACAAGTTCCTGTCAGTGTAGTTAAGTGAGAAAGTTGAGGTAAAACCGGTTCGGACTTTTCTGGTATATGCTGGTGAGGATCTGTGTTAAGTACCTCCCGACTCCCCGTCAGAAGGATGTGACAGCCTGGCTCCCCGCACCCTGGCCTGCAGCTGCCGCTGGACTGACGGGAGACTATGTTAGCACAGCGGCTTTGTCTGTGCGCTGCTGTCACACTGGTACAGACACTGTGCAGAGCCTCCTCCTGCTGCTGGGCCCTGACGGATGGTGGAGCACAGAGATGGCTGGTGCTGCCAGGGGCGCCGAGAGAGGGGGTAGGGAGTGGATTACTAATTACCCGGGCTTGCTGAAGGGGCCCAACGGGGGTCCAGCACCGCCCCCTCCCTCCTACATCACAGCAGCCCGACATACCTTGCTGTGTGCTGGGCTGCAGTGGGAGACTGTTCGCGGCTGATAAGTAGCAGCTGCAGCAGTCTCCTATGGGGTGAGCGATTGCGGCCCCATTGGCTGTGCGTCGGGCTGAGGGGCTCACAGCGCCCCCATCCGCACCATATTTATTAAAAGGAGGTCACCTGGGCCCGGCATGCTTGGGTGCTGCTGAATGTACTTGTCTATGTGATGCTGTGTACACATGGTACGACAGTGACGATCGTTGTCTGATCGTACTGCATGTGCTGGATCGAGCATCCAGTACATGCCTGCTTGCACAGATGACGGTAGTTTGTCGTCAACGACCATACGTGGACGTGATGTTTATGCATGGGTGGGGGAGTAATTCATTATTTTAATAGTGGGGGTATTTTATTATAATTATTGGGGAATGGGGTGATTCATTATTATAATTAATACTTACCAGGGGGCGGGCAAAGGGTAATTTATAATATATTATTACTTAATTTTTGGGGTGTAACCCTAAAGCTTTGTAGACATTAGACAGTATTTTGAACGATTTGCCAATTCCGTCAAATTGTAGTGTGTACGCACGATGTGCGCTCCTGCAACTTTTGCCTATTGCAATCAATTCTGCCAGCCGTAATGGGTCGCCAACCAGATGATTAAACACTAGATGATTAAAATGAGTGATTGAACTATATCAATATCATTCGCTAATCGTTTGAACAGCTTTTGAGAATTTATTCTTTTAGACCTCTATCATCATGCAAACATGCTGGTCAACCTGACGATATGATTGATTGTGACTGCACTGAATGACATCGTTCAGTGTGGGCACCCTGCAGTGTAGTGAACGATATCGTTCAGTCTTTTCACTGTCGGGTAGTGGATACCCGCCTTTAGTGTTCATTTTATGTCTGGCGCAGGGCGCCAGACTTAGAGAAAGGGCACATCAGTGTGCACCAAAGGCGCGTGTGTCCAAAAAGGGGTGTGTTCAATGAAAAGGGGACATGTTTATAATGTGTTCCACTATTCGTCACACTTGGGCGTGCCCGGCACTTGTGGACTTCCCAGGCTGCCCCCAAGCGCTGCGATCAGTGTGAGTGGATGCTGGGGGCATGTACCCGGCATCCATTTACCTCCAGTGACTGCTACACCGCAGTTTTTCCCACCCGTGGAACACTGCGACCTGCGTGTGAGGACGGCACCTGCAGGCTGTGCCGCGCCGGAGGGCTTGCTGCTTTTTGCCCTTTAGAAAAAGATCGCTACAATCTGATATAATCAGAACATATAATACACGTCACAGAAATGATACAAAGTAAAAAAATCACATTAGGTTGGTAACAATGTTATGTTTGAATTAGAAACTGGCAAGTGACAAGTTCAAATGCAGCCCATCTGCAGTTATCGTGTCATCCAAAGTAATATGTAAAAAATCAGAGGTAGAAAAAAACATATATAAAAAGTTAATATGTAGCAACCGGTCACAAGTTAATTAGTGAAAAGTGGCTTATATGTCTGAGCTGGCGTCCCAGCACAGACGCTTGCTAGATCACACCTTCATATATATCCGGTGCCAGCTTCTATCTGAGATTGTTTCCACAGGTAAGCTGTGAGCCGGTCAAAGTTCCTGTGATCGTGGCGAAGGACACACACCGCTCACTTCTCCAGGATATACTGTGAGCCGGTCAAAGTTCCCGTGATCGCAACGCCGCTCACCACTCCAAAGTGTGTAGGGCAGTCTCTTGTATGTCCAGGCACCTGCTCTGGCTCTTGCATGTAAAGGCAGTACCCACTACCTAGGATAGTGGTTGTTTGGAGGCAGAATCTCTTGGTTCGGGCAATTGACTGCTGCTACAGTAGTAGGTATGTTAATGCATCTTGTCTCTGCTCACCTAGAGACACTTTCAAGATAAACTTTTTATATATATATTTTTTCTATATGTTTTTATATGTATTTTTGGCATTACGTGTGAATAGACACACGATCACTGCAAATGTTGGGCTGCATTTGATCTCGTCAGTTGCATCAGTTTTCTAATTCAAACATAAGAATAACATTGTTACCAACCTAATGTGATTTTTACTTTATCTTTTCTCTGACTTGTTATGTGTATTAGATGTACTGATTATATTTGATTATATCAATTTAATTAAATATATAAAAAATTATTTTTTATTAACTGAACTTGATGCATTCTTGCTAATTGGGCTTTACTAAGCCTAAAGGTTCACATAGTTTTGCCACTCACAGATATGTGATATTGGATCATTTTCCTCAAAAATAATTGAGCATGTTTAATTATTTTTGTCTCATTTGTTTGATTTTGTTCTCTTTATCTACTTTTAGGACTTGTGTGAAAATTAGGGATGTGCAGGCTCGGATAGGTTCGAATTTGCACGCCTAGTTCGGATTTTTCCCTCCAAAAATCAGGTCTCAGAAAGGGGCAAAACGTCATTTTACTTGGACAAACATCTTCCATGGACTTTTGTCCAGGAATTATGATGTTTGTCAATGAAAGATGACGTTTTGCCTCTTTCTAATACCCGATTTTTGGAGGGAAAAATCCGAACTCGGCGTGCAAATTCAAACCTATCCGAGCCTGCACATTCCTAGTGAAAATCTGAGGTAGTTTTTGGCCAAATTTCAGCAGTAATATAGAAAATTCTGAAGGTCTCACAAACTTTCATACACCACTGTAGGTAGTATAAAATAATCAAAATATTGTGAAGATAAAGTTTATTTAGCTGGTACGTTCATTATTGTGTGTAAACCACACATATATTTGAGCACTGTTAGACACAAAGGGGCAAATGTATGAAGCTAGGGAAAGTGATAAAGTGCAGAATGATAAACGACCAACCAATCCGCTCCCAACTGTCATGTTACAGGCTGTGTTTAAAAAATGACAGTTGGGAGCCGATTGGCTGGTCACTTATCACTCTGTACTTTATCACTTCCCAGAGCTTCATACATCTAGCCCAAGGTGAGGTATTGTCTTCAAGAATCTATTTTGCACTTTTCCAATATATTAAAAATGCGTGATGCTGTATATTATAATCCCGGTATATTTAAATATTATCTTCAGTGGGATAATTTATAGAATCCAACTGTGCACAGATCTCTCTTAAATTATAATAGACATGAAAAAAAAAGGAATAAGGTGATGTTGTATTACTAATAATTGTCTTACAATTATCAATGCAGTTCAGGCTTAATTTACTTAAAGGTATTACATATGTGTGAGGTTCTGGTTTTGTTGTGGACCTGGGGTGGTAATAGGAGCAGACACTGAAGCAGATTTAAAAATAAACGTGGAGCTTTTAATGAGTGGCTTAACAGACATGAATGTGGCAAAACAGAGAGTCCGGGTTTAGCACTAAAGTGCACTTGGGAACTGTAGTGATACAATGGGAAAAGGTCCAGGTAGTGATAACAGAAGGCAGTACAGTATTCCAGGTTTTGTGGAGCTGAAGTGAATGGCAGGCTGAAGTGATAATGTCCAGAGGAAATGTAAGTGGAGGCAGGGTAACAGCTGACACATGTACTCAGGCAAAGGAGAAGCAATAGGAGGAGGCAGGGGATTCCAGCAGGGTGTGGAGCAGGTCAGGTAAAGCAGACTTAGGCAGAGATCCAATAGGCAGGCGGACAAGCTCAGGAACTCTCTCAGCTTGCGCTGAGAAACACGTTGCACTGGCAATGCAAGGGAGCTCTGAACACCCCTAAATACCCAGTGCTAAGCCATGACTGGTCAGAGAGTGAGCATGTGACACGCCAGGATTGGAAGATAGGTCACATGGCCGAAAGCAAGATGGCGGCGCCCATGCCAGAGCAGAACAGAAGCACCGCCAGGCCTACCCAGCACAGAGTGACAACATGCCCAAACAGGACCACACACAGCCAATGCTCCCCGCCAGGCACCACCACCAGACGCCCCCCGCCACAGCATCCTCACAGGTATCACCCGCCGACCACCATGCCGAGAAACCCTGGTCGTGACAATATTCTTGTATATTAGACACAAAAATCTGGTGATACAGACTTAGCAAAATAATTGTCAATAAGTCTGGATCCCAATTCCCCTATATCTCCTATATTGACAAATCCTCCATCAGTGTATGTACTAGGAGTATATAATATTGAATGGAATAGGGGATATGTCTGGTAACATTTCACATATAGTTATATTTCATATGTGAAGTGCTTGTTCAACTTCAAATCATTTTGGGCTGTTAATTACCTTTATGGGCCTTATTCAATTAGTCGCAATAAGCTGAGATCTGCGAAAAAGTATCGCCGATTGCAACTTTTCGCTACTCGGAAACTTATCTCCGTATTCAATTCCAAATACTTTTCGCGTACGCAGAAAGTCAATGCAATGTAATAGGCGAAAAAGATTCTCATCTGAAAAGCAGGAGAAAAGAAGTGCATTTTTATTATTTTGGGGTGCAAAGGTGGGGAAACCACTCAGAACAAGTGAGTAACACCCCAAAAAGTACTTTGAATTTGGAGGCAAA
Source organism: Taudactylus pleione (assembly GCA_031769625.1). NCBI lineage: Eukaryota > Metazoa > Chordata > Amphibia > Anura > Myobatrachidae > Taudactylus > Taudactylus pleione. Next base: position 785,197 of record JAUIMM010000652.1, read on the forward strand.
AAAGTACAAAGTGGGGGTACAAACATAAAAAGTAGCAAAATAGACTTTTCGCGGTTCTGCAAGTATCGGTGAGCTGTTTTTCTACTTCAGGGTCCATAGGGTATCCACAGGATACCTTGGGGTATAGGTGATGGCTTCGGGCACCATAGAGTTAAGTTTTCAGCCTCCCAGGATGCACTAGGGTCCCCCTCCTATACCCCGCCCCCGACCCAAGGCATCTCAGTTTCGTTTGCTACCCAGCCGGAGTCGGACGCACCTGTTAGAGATGGGCTAAGAAGAGCCCCTGAAGTTTTCTTCAATGCAGCTGTGGCTGCACATCTGGAAGTACAGCATGGACAGTCATCACTGACTTCCATGCTGTCTCCTCTACACCCTGCCGGTACTAGAACGCCAGTACTGATCCAGGGATGCTGGTAAGCATCTGGGGTCACAGCTAGCGGTGACCCCAGATGTTTGGGATCATGGCCGGATCCAAGGGGGACAGCAGGTAAGCAGCGGGGTCCCGCGGTGGGTCCCCGCTGAAATCTGGTCCAAAGTCCCCAGGCAGGGGGCTCCCTGGGGACTGGCTGCAGTGTGGAGCCAGGTACCTAACATGCGCTTCCACTACCCCCCTGGGACAGCAGACTGCGGTTGAGCGGTAGCGCTTCGGTGTCCAAGGGGTTAATTGTATACCAGGGGAGCGCGCCTTCCCCGCTGCACACAGCCCTCTCTGCACTGTGCTGACTGGCCCTGTGGCAGCACTCCTCCCCCAGGCCGGCCTCCTCTATGCTCCTCGGTGGCCATCTTTACAAGTGCATGGTGAACACTGCTGGAAGCTTGGAAGCGGTGGCATCGCGGTCTGGGTCCCCCAGCATACCTCTCCGTTTGGTTCAGGTCTGTGTATGCAGCACTGTGTCCTACCAGGCTCTGTGTCTGCGTAGTTGATTATCAGCGCTGTTAGTGCAGGAATTAATTTTCTTTGCATTGTATGTGACTTCTGCTAGCTCTGCTGCATGTACTTTCATTTCTACTGTCAGCCTTTTCACTGTCCCTGCTAAAGCCCTTGCAGTGCGGTGATTGCAGGGTGGTCTCACACTATACTACGAGTATCAGTGAGAGGGGTCACATACCATCATGTCTGAGTGACTTTCCAGCTTTTGTTTACTACGTGCACGGTACCTATAGCGGAGTGTTATTTATTGACGAGGCCAATTACTGTCACGGCTCCAGTACAGGAACCGCCCTGGGCTTGTTTCGCCAAAGCGCTTCCAACCCTTGTGGGCCAGTTAGCTCCGCAGCCTGCCTTCCCTCAGATGGCATTGTCCCAGCAGTCGGTGGTGTCATCACCCATGCAGGGTTTCCCGAGACAATTGATGGTACCCCACAGTCTCCCTATTTCCCCTCCTCAGGTCTCTCATGAGCCTGCGTGGGTTAATTCATTGACAAGCTCTGTACAGCATTTGTCGAACGTGTTGAAAGGGGAGTCTGTGATGCGGCCTCACAAGCGGCCGGTGGCGTCTCTGTCTGCTCCTTATGAGGATGACGACGGGACGTCCGATGATGGGGAGATTCTGGATCTTTCTGACCAGGAACCTCCCCGTACTAAAGAGTCGGACGCTAAGTCTAAGGTTTATATTCCTGGCCTTATCCGTGCAGTCCGCACTGCTTTAGTTATTGAGGATGATGAGCCTCCGGTATCAAAATCCAAATATGCCTTTTTCAAGGATGTTAAGGGCGATGCCACAGTGTTTCCTCTTTCGGGTCAATTAGTAGACCACTTAGAGGAGGCTTGGAAACATCCAGGCAAACTGTATCAGCCTCAAAGGCGTTTAGCAGTGGCGTATCCGTTTGCAGACAATTATTTTGCTAAGTGGGAATCCCCGCCACAGGTGGATTCACATGTGACATGCCTGGTCCGAAGTGCCACGTTGCCCATGCCCTCTATGTCCTCCTTAAAGGATGCCACGGACCGTAAGGTGGAAATCTGCCTAAAGTCCGTTTATTCCCTTGTGGGGGGGCAGCTATGCCGGCTATGGCCATTTGTTGGGTAGCCAGAGCTATGCAGCGCTGGGCAGATACTTTAGAGGCGTCTTTCGTTTCCGACTGTTCGGCTGAACAGACCGAGTTGATAGGCAATCTCACGGATTCGGCCACTTGCATTAATGAAGCAGCTTTAGATATCAGTACCCTGACTTCACAGATTTCTTCGGCTGCTGTGGCGGCTCGTCGCACCTTATGGTTGCGATCTTGGAAGGCGGACGCTGATTCCAAAAAGGGCCTGGAAGCCTTGCCATTTAACGGATTAGTCCTATTTGGTCCAGATCTGGACAAAATTTTAGCCACGCTGGCGGCAGCTAGATCGGCATGTCTCCTGTTTGCTGCAGTTCCTTCCAGTTCAGGTACATCGGCCTTACAGGGCCCAGGGTAGGCCTAAAACACAGTCCTTTCCCCGACAGGCTGGCCCCAAGAAGTCGGCCAAGCCCCGGAAGCAGGCCTGGAGTACCAGACATCCGGCCCCTAAGTCCGATGACAAGCCTGCGGCCTGACGGTCCGGGCCTCCCTTTGGGGGATCCCAAAGTGGGAGGCCGCCTGCTACGGTTCACCCAGTGTTGCAAAGTGGGAGGCCACCTGCTACGGTTCACCCAGTGTTGGTCGGTAACCACGACAGACAGTTGGGTTCACGAGGTGGTTTCTCACGGGTATGCCCTCTCCTTCCAGCACAGGCCCCCATCCCGATTCTTCACCATGGGTCTTCCATCAGACCAGAACAAAGCCACGGAACTGCGGAAGGTTTTGCACACTATGCTCCAGGCTGGGGTTATAGTGCCTGTTCCTTTTACCCAGAGGGGCCTGGGTTTCTATTCCAATCTGTTTTTGGTGCAGAAACCCAATGGGTCGTACCGTCCGATCCTCAACCTCAAAGCACTCAACAAGTCCTTGCGGGTGCCGAGGTTTCGGATGGAGACCCTACGGTCCATCATTCTGCCGCTGGAACCTGTGGATTACATGGTGTCGTTGGACATACAGGACGCTTATCTGCATGTCCCTATTTCGTGCCATCAACAGTTCCTCAGGTTTGCAATCCGAGACGATCACTTCCAGTTCCGGGCGTTACCTTTTGGCTTGGCGACTGCTCCACATGTGTTCACGAAGATGATGGCGGTCATGGCGGCTTCCTTGTGGCTGCAGGGAGCCTGCATGTTGCCGTACTTGGACGACTTACTGTTGGTAGCAGGATCTCCAGAACTCCTTCTATACCATTTGGATCTGACGATTGCAGTACTGCAATGGCACGGCTGGTTGATAAACTGGCAAAAGTCCACCCTAATCCCGTCTCAGAGGATTCTGCACCTCGGAGCCTTGTTGGACTCCAGTCAGAAGAGGATCTTCGTGGTGGGGGAAAAGATCTCTGCCTTGCAGTTGAGGGTGCCCAGTTGTCTGCAGAGTCGCCGTGTGTCTCTTCACTCGGCAATGAGGTTACTGGGCTCCATGGTGTCCGTATTCGACATGGTGGAATATGCCCAGTTTCACTCCAGACCTCTTCAGCAATTGATCCTGTCCAAATGGAATGGACTGCCTCAGAGTCTCAAATCCCAGATGATAGTGCTCACTCCGGAGGTTCGCCTGTCCCTTGCCTGGTGGTTGCAAACGACCAATCTCAACAGGGGTCATCCGTTTTGGGTGGCGAACTGGATCCTGTTGACAATGGACGCCAGTCTTCAGGGCTGGGGAGCGATCACGGGTCCAGACTTGTTCCAGGGCATCTTGGAACTCCGCGCCGTTTTTCAATGCTCTCCAGCAGGCCCATCGGGTTCTCCAGGGTCATCCCGTGCAGGTCCAATCGGACAACGCCACCACCGTGGCCTACATAAATCAGCAAGGAGGAACCCGAAGTCGGGCGGCACTCATAGAGGTGTCCCGCATCCTGATCTGGGCGGAGCGCAATCTCCCGGCCATATCAGTGGTATTCATCCCAGGAGTCCTCAACTGGGAGGCCGACTTTCTCAGTCGCCAGGACGTTCATCCGGGGGAATGGTCTCTGCACCAGGACGTCTTTCAACTTCTGGTGGACAGGTGGGGTCTTCTAGAGATCGACCTCATGGCGTCTCGGCACAACAACAAGTTGCCGGTGTACGGGTCTCGCACAAGAGACGAAAAGGCGTCTCTGGTGGATGCTCTGTGCGCACCTTTATGCAAGGTGTTCTGCGAACTCAGCCACCATTTGTTCCACCGGTGGCGCCTTGGGATTTGGCTGTGGTCCTGAGGGCTCTTCAGGGACCGCCGTTTGAACCACTGGGCTCAGTGGATCTTAGTTTTAGCTGTTAGCCATTTGTTTTCCTTCTGGCCATTGCTTCGGCCAGACGTGTTTCTGATTTAGGGTCTCTCTCTTGTAGACCCCCTTTCTTGATTTTTCATGGGAACAGGGCAGTGCTGCGCACGCATCCTGATTTTCTTCCCAAAGTTGTTTCCCGTTTTCATATCAATGAGGAAATCGTTGTGCCGGCTTTTAACTCACCTGGCCTTTCAGTGGGTGAGGCCACTTTGGATGTTGTGCGGGCCTTAAGGATTTATGTTAACCGCACTTCTTCGTTTAGGAAGTCTGATGCCTTGTTTGTCCTCTATGGCTTCCATAAAAAGGGTTGGCCTGCTTCAAAACAAACTTTGGCAGCCTGGATCCGTATGGCAATTTCAGAAGCTTATCTTCAAAAAGGCCTGCCGGTTCCATCTTCTGTGAGGGCTCATTCCACTAGGTCTGTGGGTCCTTCGTGGGCAGCTCGACGTGGTGCCTCTGCAGTCCAGATCTGCAAGGCGGCCACGTGGTCCTCTGTCCATACCTTTGTGAGGTATTACGCGTTTGACACCTTTGCCTCTTTACCTTTGCTTCCTTCGGGCGGCGGATTCTCCTTTCAGCACAGGAGCGTCCCCACCCTTAAAGAATACTGCTATGGGACTTCCCCAAGGTATCCTGTGGATACCCTATGGACCCTGAAGTAGAAAATATGAGATATGGTAAGAACTTACCTTTGTTATCTCTATTTCTACGAAGTCCATAGGGTTCCACAGGACTCCCGCTCTGTCGCACCTGTGCTGCAGATGGGCTTTGCTCTGGTCACCAGTTTTTCCGTCTCCCTCTGGTGAGAATGTGATTCTTGTGTGTGTCCAGATCTTTTTTCTCTCTCTTCCTTCTCCTCCTCCGGCCTATGGCTTGGTACATAACTGAGATGCCTTGGCTCGGGGGCGGGGTATAGGAGGGGGACCCTATTGCATCCTGGGAGGCTGAAAACGTAACTCTATGGTGCCCGATGCCTGACGTCATCACCTATACCCCAAGGTATCCTGTGGAACCCTATGGACTTCGTAGAAATAGAGATAACAAAGGTAAGTTCTTACCATATCTCATATTTTTTGATTGCAGGTGCATTTTTTAAAACTTCAATTTAGCGACTTTAAAATATGCTTGCACCCATTTTCAAGTACCCCAAATTTGAAAGGACTACTTATTTTCACCAAAAAATACTGCTTAATGCTATTCTTCATCACTTGTGCAAAGATGCTAATTAGAAGCTATTGACACAACTTAAGTACCCCAAATAGCTTTATTAGGGCTATTCGGGCACATCTAGATTGATCCCCAGTGTTAGTGCATTTTTTTGGGGGGTGTCAGGCTGATTTCCCCAATTCTGACAGCACTTTTCGCCTGCTTCACATTCAGCGGGTCGTGTTTTCACATCTTTTGGAATTGAATATGGCAAATAGCGGGGGCGCGCACATAATGAATACGGCCCAAAATATTAAATTACTTAAGTCTAGTATTATGTCCATGATTAGTCTATATTCAGGCCGCTGCTAAATCCTATTGTCCACAAAGGGTGCAAGTTGCCGGCAATGGCACCGCATCTCGCAGCCCGCTCTGAGCCCAAATTCGCACAATTTTGCTGGGAGCCCTATGGGACTGCGAGCAGTTTTGCGCAAGTTCAGGCTGCCGTAAATTTAGGCTGTTGCCGCGTTGACTCGCACCTGCAAGATCATCATGAGTAATTGGATTGACCCCATAGATTGTCCGGACTTTATTATGTTATTTATTGCTACACACTGATTCTGACTAATTTCGTATAGTCTAGATAATTAGTGGACATTCTACCTTCCTAAATATCCCTTTGATAATCCAGCAATTAATGGGGTATATACATTTGGGGTTCAAACCTTTGTATATTAAATGCTGCTGGGTTTTTTGCAGGTTGTTTGGATGAGCGTCATACCCCTTTCAGACTAGCAGTAAAATTCCAGTTTATTGCAAGTGAACCTGGGATTTTGCTTAGTCTGAAAGGGTCCTTAAAAAAAACACCGGGTCGAGCCAGCATTTCAACCCGCGTAGTTAGAAGGGTTGAACCCGGGATCTACCCGGGCCGCGGTGCAGAATAAATGGGTAACCCAAGTCATCCGAGACGGTACCCATTTACAGCATAGGAAGAGCCGATGTGGCCAACTGGGGAATAAGCCACCTGTCTGAAAGGGGTTGAAGTCGGGTCGCATCCAGGTTGGAGCAGCATTCAAAATCCTGTGTACGAGCTGGCATTTTGATCTAAAAGGTGTATAATTTTAGGGTAAATGTCTATAATTATATGGTTTATGAAATATATATTACATTCATTCCTCACAATTCTCTTGTATTGGTTTCAACTAGGGATGTGCAGGCTCGGATAGGTTCGAGTTTGCACGTTGAGTTCGGATTTTTCCCTCCAAAAAAACGGAACTCAGAAAGAGGCTAAACGTCATCTTACATGGACGAACATCATCATTCCTGGACTTTGATGATGTTCGTCCATGTAAGATGACGTTTAGCCTCTTTCTGAGTTCCGTTTTTTTGGAGGGAAAAATCCGAACTCAATGTGCAAACTCGAACCTATCCGAGCCTGCACATCCCTAGTTTCAACGTATTCCTTATTTATTACCAGTTATTTATATAGCGCACACATATTCCTCAGCGCTTTACAGAGAATATTTGGCCATTCACATCAGTCCCTGCCCCAGTGGAGCTTACAATCTATATTCCCTACCACAAGTACACACACATACTTACACACTAGGGTTAATTTTGTGGGGAGCCAATTAACCTACCAGTATATTTTTTGGAGTGTGGGAGGAAACCGGAGTACCCGGAGGAAACCCACGCAAGCACAGGGAGAATATACAAACTTCACAGAGGCAGGCCTGTGGTGGGAATCGAACCCATGACCCCAGTGCTGTGAGGCAGTAATGCTAACCATTACACCGTCTGTGCTGCCCTTAATAAAAAATCATAATTTTACTTTGAAATTATCATTGCAGTGTAGTATGTTTACTGCTGTCAGTGTTATGAGACTTCAATTATGTTTCATCATTTGTGCTCATTGATTCACTCTATTACACTGCAGCAGTATTTGGTAATAATCGTGTTCGCTGCTATCTCAGTTTTGTTAGGCTACAATCGTGTATCACTTTAAAGATTTTTTGTATTATTACAACTGTCACACAAGTTTACTTACTGACCAGATGTCCCTGGTTTTATTAGTACATTCAAACACACATCCTGATTCAGAGATGGATGATAATCCAAGCGCAGCTGGGATTTCACATGGACTGCTGCTTCAAAAATATGCAAATAGTTCCTAAGCTTACCCGAGCTTAGGGATACCCACTACTGCCTTCTCATCTGTGTCCGACATCATGTACCAGCAAAAATATCTGTAACATAGACCAGCCATGCAGCCCTTGCAGCAGGTCCTACTTGTCTCAAATACAGCGGCTCTCCTGACATGCTGTGAGCTCTCATGCTGCGTAGAAGATTGCAATGACTAATTTATGCATGCCCATGTAACAGCATCCAAACAGTCAGACTGTTATGATCAGCAAGGAACCACCGTGTAAGACCCCCTAGAGTCAGACTGGCGAGGTCTTCTGCCAATAACAGCTACCCGCTGTTCCTTTGGAGCTGGTGATACACATCAGTACTTAGGTGGTCACCTGGTCTTAAAACTCAGGTCAGTAGGGGCTTACACTGCAATCCTGGTGATCAGAAGATGTATGCAGCTGGTGATGATAAACGGTAATGTGGCAAGTAGAGTTGAGATGCGGCTTTGGTGGCAAGTTGTGACCTTGAGGATCGAGGTGCAGCAGTCATGCCAAGGTGCAGCCTTGAGGGCCGAAGTAGGGCACTGATGCAGAGATGCGACCTTGAGGGCCATGGTGCAGCACTGGTGCCGAGGTGAGGGCCAAAGTAGGGCACTGATGCCGAGATGTGGCCTTGAGGGCCATGGTGTGACTTAGATGGCAGCAGTGCCACTGAGGTGTGTGGTTCGGCCTTGAGGGCCGAGGTGCGAGTTCGATGGCAGTGGTGTGGCCTAGATGGCCAAAGTACAGTACTGGTGCTGAGGTGCGGCCTTGAGAGCCATTGTGCGACCTGGAAGGCGGTACAAGAAAACCGAAATGCCACCTAGGTAGATAAGGTAGTTAGGCCTCAGGCAGTGCTGCAGATGATGGTAATGTGAGCAGCAGGCATAGATGACTAAGACAGAGGAGGTAGTTGCCACTGAGAGTTGTGTGCTGTGGATGCGTCAAGGCTGCAGACTGAGTCTGATCCAAAACCACTAAGACGGTCAGGTACACAGACAGGGCAGTCCAAGACATAAACTGGATACCGGCAGACAGTAACAAGTATTCACAAACGAGGTGTAAACTATCACTGGCGATGTGGTGCCGGAAAAGGCGGACTAATAAAAGATCCTCCACCATTGAGCTGTGGGTGCACAGATGATTGACAGCTGTATCACTGCATGTCTATCCGGCAGACCCAGCAGCACCTGCGGCTCTCCGGCGTCTTGGTCCAAGTTCAGCGAACATGTTACCTGGTGACCGGGGAGGTAGTCAGACTCTGCAGCCAGAGGATACAGCGTGATATTAGCAAGCTGCGACACATCATCGGACACTAAGGAATTGCTACAAAAGCTACTATGCCATTTTCTGGAGTATATTTGAAAGATGCCATGTTTTTGATCTTTCAGTGAAATTAATTTATGTGGATTTGCGATATAGATGTGACTGGTGGAAAAGGAGAATTAGCAGGGTAATAAAAACAGTATGTTAGGCAGCTGAAAAAATTGGAGATATCAGGGTAATAAAAACACCCATGATTAAGTCAAAATATTTATGAAACGCATTGGTCTTTTAGAATTAGTGATTTTCAGCAGAAAGCTGTATTTCTATTGATGTACAGAATTTTTAACTTATAAATAAATTTTATTGGCTTTGCTAAGACTGAAAGGCTGCTTGCTATGTGTTTGGTGAGCTTGGTGTGAGAGTCCTATTTCAGAAGAAGACCTAAATATCCTGCTAACCCAATAACCTGCATCTTATAATAGGATATAGAACTGCCTTTGAATAAGTGGTGAGCATCACTGGACAATATTTACAATAAGCCATATCTATCTATCTATCTATCTCTCTATACAATATATATATATATATATATATATATATATATATATATATATATATATATATATTTAATATTCATTTAAGGCAGCACTCCCATATGCAATCACAACTTGTGCCTGGTGCCCTCCGTAGGTACCCCCAAGAGGGTCCAGCATACAAATCATAGCACTCAGTATGATCAAGGACTCAAGCGTAGGTAAAGTTAATCACCAGCATTTCTATAGTATTTAATGTATCATCATAAGGGTCCAGCAACATAATAAAAAATAAGCTCACCTTATATCCCATTCCACCATGTTCATGCCCATGACTGCAGATTCCCGAGGCAGACGCTGCCTGGTGACATCACAGCCGTGACCCGTCACCGCAAGCCCTGGCATCAGGAGACGCGGATGTGGTGCAACCCATGGATGCCACGCATGTCATCCACTGTCATGGAGATAAAAGTGACACAAACAGCATTTATAATCGCCATAACATTAAATACAAAATTCACATAAACATATACAGACAATACAAAGAATCGTATTGAAAAACTAATACATAAATCACCTAATATTATGATTACCAGTGACCACTCTTGGTAAGCCATCTAGAACCCAGGCTGAGGTCTTCTGCCACTAACAACCACCCGTTGTTCCCTTAGAGATAAATCGTTCACCGGTACTTAGGCGGCCGCCTGGACTTACTGCTCGGAGTAGTAGAAGCTTAAAGGAGTGTCAACTGGAATCTTGAGAAGAAAAGAAGGAGTTTTGTGCAGGAAGAGCAGATAATATTGTTGGAGAGCTGCAGCTTGGGAGCCGATGGTTTGAAGTATGCTAAATGTGCAGGTAGTGTGCCAATGGTGCAGCAATAGCCGTTAGTAGACAGTCAATGGTAATGCTGTGGCTTGGAAACCAATATGGCAAGTGGCCGATGGTGCGGCAAATGTGCCAATGATGTGGCTTGTGTACCAATGGTGCGAAAATAGCCGTTGGTAGACAGTAAATGCTTATGCAGTGGCTTTGAGAGCCGATGGTGCGGCGAGTCTGCGGATGGTGTGGCAAATGTGCCGTTGATACGGTTTGTGTGCCGATAGTGCAGCAATAGCCGTTGGTAGACAGGAAATGGTAATGCTGTGGCTTTGAAAGCAGATGGTGTGGCAAATGTGTAGATGATGCGGCTTGTGTGCCGATGGTGCGGCAATAGCAGTTGGTAGACAATAAATGGTTATGCTGTGGCTTTGAGAGACGATGGTGCGGCAAATGTGCCGATAGTGCGGCTTGTGTGCCAATTGTGCGGAAAATGTGCCGATAGTGCAGCTTGTGTGCCGATAGTGCGGCAATAGCCGATAGTAGATAGTTGAAAGTAAATGCTGTGGCTTGGAGAGCCAATGGCAGGATGGAGGTGAAGGTGCAGCTAGGAAGCCGTAGAAGAAGCTGGAGATATGGGGACAGCACAAAATCTGTAGGTGCGGCAAATGTGCTAAAGATGCAGCAAATGCCAATGGTAGAGGAGTAAGTAGTTGGTGCTGTGGCTTTGGGAGCCGATGGCAGCACGGTGGTGTAGGTGCGGCTTGGAAGCCATAGAAGAAGCTGGAGATCTTAGAATAGCACGGAAGCTGTAGGTGCGGCAAATGTGCCAAAGGTGCTGCCAGAGCTGATGGTAAAGGAGTAAGGAGTAAGCAGTTGATGTAGGTGCGGCTTGGAAACTGTAGGGAAGCTGGAGAGCTGGAGGTAGCACGGAAGCCACTTCAGGAAGGCCGAAATCTGCAACACGAGGAAAAACAGAACGCTGACCATATAGCCAAGCCAATGCAACGCACGGATACGCTTTAGTCCACAAGGAAGCAAAATTCCAGCATGTACAAATAGAGGGATGCACTAATCACGCTGCACTGTGGATGACATCACTTCCTGAGGCGTGCCGATTGCCTAGTGACAGTAGAAACTGGAATAACCCCGTCCTGACTGGGTAACCCAATAAACTGCTCGAAGGAGACAAGTCGTGACTGTGACTTGTAACACATACAGAGCAGGTTAGGCCACCATCAGGAAATCCAAAAAATTGGACTTTTGACACATTTTTCTCACACCTTCGGAGGCTTCAAGAAAAACTGTCACTGCCGTAGCTAATGGGCGTTTATCGGAGAAACAATTGAATTGCTCTGATAGATGCCCATTGCTATAGATGGCCAGTGGGGAGCACACGCAACAATTGAAGTGCCCCTAACAGAGCACAATTATATATCAAATATAAGTGATGGTACCACATCTTGAAGTGTTTATCCAGGTTATCGGGACAAGACCAATAGATCAAGATAATACTTAAAAATGCATATTTCTAAATCCAAAATATACCGACCTCAAAAATAAAAGGTACCCTAAAATTTACTTCACAAAAAGTAATGTAAACCTAAATTTTTATTTAAACCCTTGGAAGATAACAACCCTAATCGATATATACAGCATGAGTCGCACTGTAAGAATTTGAACGATTCTCTTTTCATAATGATTCAGGGATATGATCGATGATCATGTATCTTAAAGCCGCCAAGTTGTCATCGCAAAGTGCCTTACGACTGGCTGGTCACTAGTTCCTGCTGAAATTGCAGCCCTAATGGCCGAGCGACGTAGGGCCATCTTTTCCCATAAAGTACGGTGCATTTTCCCCACATAGCACAGCCCATTTACTGGTACCTGTACAGCTTAAACGATATTGGATGGAATATCTTTTGCCACTACACAGGTAACAGAAAGTGTCAATAGTGGACATGTACCTACAAGTAAAACAATTGAAACATTTAAAACAGCCATTTCGCCATCTAAAGAAATGGTCAGATTCCTTTTTGTTTAAATTAGAGATGTCCGTCTTCACTACCCAGTCACGAATATTCTTGCGGCTGTAACAGGGCATGATGGTCGTATCACCTAAGATAAGGTTATCATCAAGTTGCAAAATAGGCCATAATTTCTAATATCATTACTCATGTCTTTGAAATGATTTACCCAGGGCAGGGCAGGCATTTAGTCTTACCCTTTTTGTGACTTGATTTTAATAACTGCTCATGGGGAATATATAAAGCATGTTCCTTAGCAGACAGTAGTAATTATTTATCATAACGTCTGTCCAAAAATTTTGTTAGCAGGCTATCTATCTTAGTAATAGCAACATTGATATCACTACAGATTCTCCTTGCTCGAATGAATTGTGAATACGGCAGCCCATATTTCAACAGTTTTGGATGGAAACTGCTGGAATGTAAGAGTGCATTCCTTTCTGTAGGCTTGCTATACAAGGATGTAGATATAATACCATCTGTATGACAGATCTGTACATCTAGGAAGTTAACACAAGCAGGATCAATCGAATAAGTAAACTTCACAGGGCTAGACGATGCATTGTGCTCCTCCATTAATTGAACAAAGCCTTCCTTAGTGCTAGACCATATAAGGAAGAGGTCATCAATGTATCTTGCATAAAATGCAAATTGGGCAGTTACCTCATCCATTAAAAAGAAAATATAATTCTCAGCCTGAATCATATATATATAAATTATATATATATAAATTATATATATATATATATATATATATACACATTGGCATACGATGAGCTACATTGGACCCCATCGCACAGCCAATGAATTGAAGATTTTGAGGGGTATTCAATATGGGAGCGAGAAGTCCGTGCTGGACTTTTTGCTCCACATCGGAGATTTTTCAGGGATAAAGTATTGGGCGCGCGCCCGCTTTATCCCCGTATTCAATATAAAATCTACGAAAACGGGACATGGCAAAGTGGGATTTGCGATAAACTACGAAATTTTCCTGGAAAAAATTGTAGGACCCCCCTAAAGTTGTAAAAACATGGGGGATCACTATGGGTACCCCCGTTTTAGCCTGCAAATGAAAGTCGGGGATTTAAATAGCCGCAGCAGGTGTTTTTTTCCCGACATTGAAGAAGTGTTGCAGAAGAGCACTTAGGTTATTTTTTTTGTTTTTTTAAGTGGTCCCATCAAATTTGGGGTACATGAAAATGGGTACTAGCATATTTTTATGTCCTTAAAGTAAGTTTTAAACTATTCTGCAACTATGCACCTGCCGCTAATAGCCTATTCCAGAATACACCTGCCGCATACTTGAAGAATAGCCCTGAACCTATTTCCCTATTTTTAAACACTTTTTTTCCCATTTTTTTTTTCACCCCAATTTTTACATTTATTTTTTGGGGAGTCCCTATTTTTTTTTTTTTTTACACAGTTCTTTTTAAAATGTCATTCCCAGGGGTGCAGGCTATTTTTTTTAAGCCTGCACCCCTAAACCCCAATTCTGCTTTTTATTTCGCCACCTATTCAGTGGTGAAAAGTTATCCCCGTTTTTTTTCAAAGACTTTTCGAACCTGCGTAAAGTCTTTGAAATTGAATACAGTGTAAAACGAAATCTGCGATAATGACGTCATAGGTGCGAAAACATCGCAAAAACTGAGTTTTCACACCCATATTGAATACTCCTCATAATCTGCTGCCGTGCAGAAAATAATTGCATGTTAGAATCATCCTGAACAAAGCTTACGGACATCAGCAATCCCATCACTATTGGGAATAATCATGTAGAGGTTAGAGACATCCACACTACATGACCAACAATCACGGAATCCTACACATCGCTTTCAAACTATTAAGAAACGCAGTTGTATCAAGCAAGTATTTAGGATGTCCCTTGACGCAAGGCTGCAATAAAACATCTAGGTACACAGAAGTGCATTGGAATAGAGAACCCCAAGATAATAGGGCGATCCGGGGGCTATCCAAACTCTTATGCACCTTAGGTAGCATGTAAAGAAATGGTGTGATAGGATGTTTAAGAACCAAAGCAACACTTAAATCATGAAAAATTAACCCATTAGATGCAGCAAGTTGAAGGCACTCAGACAGTTTATTACTAAAGATTACAGTTGGATAAGAATCAAGTAATCTATGCACAGAATTGTCACTCAAACTCCACCTTGTAATGGGCTAAATCCTAAACTACCACCGTCCCACCTTTATCAGCGGGCTGTATTATGATGTCCATAAACAATGACAGATCCTTCAGAGCCTGAAATTCAGGGGCCGACAAATTATAGTACAGTATATTCTACATTTAAATACATTTTTCTGCACCGCAATATTCACCTCCTTTACCAACATATGATTAAACATTTTAATCGAAGTGTTATTGGAATTAGGTTCGAAGGTGGATCTCCTCACAAGTTAAGTAGAAAATGCACCAAAAGAATTAAGCACCCTTTAGGGGTAAACACAAGGGCCAAGAAATCTGCCCTAGGCGTAATTTTACCAGAAGAGGTGGACAGTGGTAAAGGAAATGCACAAAAGCCTCCTTTTCCCAGGAGGTAATATTTAACCTGTCTTCTAAACCTCTGATAGAAACAGAAAATGAAGTACTACAAAAAGGTCTAACCTTTGTGCACACCACTAATTTTGATCTTTTCATATGGAAGACCGAGACATTTAAATTACAGAGAAAATTGAAGTTATGTGATTTTTTTTGCATCACATCCAGAGTCTTATTCCTGAGACTGATTACCTGAAGAGTTACAAAAAATGTCTCCTAGATCTAGTTGCGACCCACAATCGAACAAGGCATCAATGAAAACCTTTGTCAGACTAGTTGAAACTGAGGTGTCCAAGGATACTCCTAATACACGGAGAATGCACCCTAATCTTAATTAGGTAGAGTTTGGGGTACTACAATCCCTGAGCAGGTGGGAGGATATTACTATAAGACCAGCTGAAAATGAGGGTTCTGTGTGGTGATCCAGGACCTTATTGATGATAAGTGTGAAATTGAGCAGCAGTTGAGTGATTATAACACCTATAAACTCCAATCCCAGGAGTTTATGTGTTTTAAAAAATAAAATGATTTAATCTTACAGCGAGCTGTAGATAACTCTATCATTTCTAAACAGATTATGAAAGCCCTCAGGGTAGAACACCCCAAATACATTACTGAACATTGTATCTAAGGTACATAAAATCTTAGAGATAGGGTAGACCTATCATCTCAGCCCGGTGGTCTCTCTTTCAAGCTATTTCTATCTATTTAGATACTTATTTACAGCCATGTGTCCAAGCAGAAAATATTATTTTTAAAAGAAACCACTTCATTGTTAATTGCCCTTAACAACTTCAAACATATACCAGAGAATTGCATTTTATGCAGTATTGATGTCAGTTCCTTATATAACTGTATTCCACATTCCTTGGGAATACAGGCCACTAAAAAACTCATCCCGAATAACCCTCTGTACAAGGGACCGGATATAGATTTTTTTTGTGAATTATTGGAACTGGTGTTAACTCATAACTATTTATTTTATGATGGACAGTTCTTTCTTCAAACATTGGGCTGTGCTATGGGTCCAATGTGGCCCCATTGTACGCCAATTCATTCATGTTTGAAGTGTAGAACAAATTATTTTGTGTCTTCTATTATGTAACATTTACTATATTATGCCTGCTACATTGATGAAATTCTGTTAATGTGGACAGGTGACAGAGAACACTTTAGATCCATACTTGATGGGCACAATGGGAGTGATAGCCCAGTTAAACTAACCTACTGTATATAATGGACAGGGTATCCATTGATTTTTTTAGATATCGGGATTCAAATTATTACCAACCAACTGAATTGCTGAGAAGCCATTGCAGAATAGAATCATATGGCCCAGAAGGTATAACACCAAAAGTCATATTATGAAAAAGTCCATTAAAAAGTTTTGGCCTATCATTTCAATGGAAAGGGAACTAACCACCCTTCAAAATAAAAAAAAATTCATGCCTTGTTTTTTTAGAAGCAGAAATATAAGGGATTTTGTTGTGCGCCCTGACATCAGTAATTTTAACATACACAAACCCAAAATGTTTTTTGGCACTCCAAAGAAGGGATGCTTTAAATATGCGAGTCGTATAACCATTAAACATCCCCTATCAAGTCGTACTTTTAAAATACATCATAGGGTGAGTTGTACCAGTCGTTTTGTTATTTACTGCCTGTACTGCCCCTGTGGCAAGGTATATATAGGCAAGATGGAACACCAGTTCAAAGAGAGGATGGCATTGCGCAGGTATGCTATCCATGCAGCCATCTTCTCTGGTACTAGCGAGCTGCCCTTGGCCAGGCATTTTGCCGACATGGGACAGTCAGTCACATCTCTGAGACACAAAATTTTGGACCACATACCTCCTACCCTTAGAGGAGGGGACCGTGGCAGGTTATTATTGCAGAGGGAAGCCAAATGGATATTCCTGCTAAATCATTTAGCACCATTCAGTTTACATGAAACTATGGGTCTCCATTGCTTTTTATGAGTATTTTGTTATAGAGCTTTAGTGTATTCTTAAATTTACTTTTTCTTAGATTAGGTCTTAGATTCATTGCATTATCTAATTATCTTGCTCTTTTTACATGTTACCACTAGATCGCGGTGTTGCATTTATATAAGGCATAACATATTAGTAACTGAAACACACAGGACAAGATAATATGGAATGCTCACATTAGACGTTAATATGGCATTACATCACCACCTGCTTCAAAGACAGCTCAGATTTTCGGAGGCATGCTATCAATATGACTTTGGATCACATTCATATCGCATTGTGCCCATTCCAAGTCGTCCTTCAATGCAGCCAAATTCGAAGGGTGTTTGTGTTTCTTCTTTACAGCCCATTCCAACATGTCCCATTTTTTCTCAATAACACTGAGATCTGGGGAATAGGAGGACCACGTAAGATGTGGCACATCAGTCTGGTGCTCTGCAAACCAATCCTGCACAAGCCTAGCGCGATGGACTGTACAGTTATCATCCTGAAGCAGTGGATCCACGAGATGGTCTTTATCTTTCAGAAACTGGACAAATGGCAAATCTGCATGATCCAACAATATCACATAATCCACCGCTTTCATGTGATTGGACACCTTGACTAAGGGTCCATCTCCAGCACTCGAAATACACCCCCAAAACATGACACTTCCACCTCCTTTCTGCACAGCTTATTGGAGACAGTCTGGTTGTAATGCTTCCCCAGCCCTCCTCATGACTCTGGAGCAGCCATCATTGGAATATAAGCAAAATTGTTGTACAAACTCCTAGTGGCACAGCAGTGCTGACATTTCCACAAGTGTGCGGCATAAAATGCACAGTCAGTTTGTTATCCAGAGACACCTCTTTCTGGAATGAGACTTGCAGTTCAGTGATGGTTTTATACAGTGCCCTGCAAACCCAACTGTTCATTTCTAAGGCATGTTATCACTGCATGAGTGCCTCACATCCCCGCAGAACAATGTAGGATGTCGCATGGACTGGCACTGACTTGCACACCAAATGATTTAATCATTTATTACACACTCAGTTACAGCTCTCGATCCATGGCAACTACCGTATAGCATTTAGTCAGCCAAACAGCGACATCTGTTGGGCAGAAACTTATACTACACTCTCTGGCTTTTCCAGCACTTCAGTATGTTACGATGTAACTTAATATGCCACAGCATAGTGCGGACTAGCAGGGCGCGCTACATGATGTATGGAGCAAAGATGTAGCAGGACACATCTGTATAAAAAAACAAACAGGAAAAAAAGTGTCCACACAGACCTTGAGTCTATTCTTATATTTTAATATTGTGATAATCATCTATTCCAATTCATATAATATCAATTAATTTTGATGGACAAAATAAGCCCAACTATGTTTAAGGTGGAGGTGCACCCAGGAATAGAATAAATCATTACATGGAAAAGGAAGAAGAAAGTATTCCTATAAGGGCACTCACTGGATAGATTGTACTCTAGATAGCTGAAGTCTGTCTAAACATATAGAGGTCCAGATAGATGAGGTAAAGGAACACGTAACTTTTATTAATATCTATAATAATACATTTTGTGGCGCCATATAAATAAATGATGATAATAACGATAATAATAATAATAATAATTCACAGTGAGTGTTGCTGAGGACCTGACTCTAGGACCCAGAAGCAGCTGTAGCCCAGGGATTTGAAAGTTAAGGCACACATCCACTAATAGACATTAAAACGACTGCACGATTATGACATTGTAATCGTGCAGTCGTTTGTCAGTCTGTGATGAGCCTGCACTGAGCGATCAGACGTTCAGTGTAGGCACATTAATCATCTGCAAACATGCTGATCCTGACGTTATCATCAGGTTGTCCAACATATTTGCCCGATGATAGATGTCTAAATGGCCAGCGGGAGCGTGCATCACTGGTTATTTTAGACAAACGATAACAATTTTCAAACGATTTGCGAACCATTCAATCGCTCGATTTAATCATCTAGTGGATGTGAGCCTTTAAACTAGAGAGAGAAGGGAGCAAAGGAGGATCTAGCAACAGCCAGAGAATACTGACAAAGGGAGAGAAATGAAACTGAAAGTTGTTCTCATTTCTCAGAAATTATTTAACTTCCAGATAAACCACCAGTCTGTTCCTAATATGATACTACTCGCTGATCAAATCTGGGCTTAGCTTCCAGCTATAGACATTGTACAGTTTAACGAGGAGACCTGCACATGGAGCTGCTGGAGACTACACACAAGAAGTGAAGGTAAACTGATTCAGATACTCTAATGTGTAAATGTAATGTGAGATGTTAGACACATGCTGGGTACAATGTAATAACTGCAAATCAGCCTTGTAGTGTGACCTTGTGAACAGCAGAGTATTACTCCTGCTTTAATGCATGTAGCACACAAAGAAATAATCTCCTAGCCGTAATAAACCCAACTATATACTGTATAGTAATGGACTCTATATTTACCCAGCAGCCAAATTAAAGGATGCCAATTCCAGGGGCAGACAGGATTTTTACAGGAGGCGGGGGGGGGTTACTGGTGTGGGTGTGTGCGTATATATAATATATATATACATATATATATATATATATATATAGGCACAAACACGCACATGTCAGACATACATTGCACACACAAACTTATCTATCTTGCAGCAGCTGCAATTCGTGGGGCAATAGGTATGGAATCGCAGACCTTCTCCCTAGTGACCCAGGCATTACAATACTATGACTTGTTGCTCACGGAGTAAAAATAGTCATGATTTTTTTGGTATACCCGAATGTTACTAATTTAGGTGAGCCGCCTAAACCTATGTTATTAGGACCCCCGAAAAATGCATTCTTTATATTCAGGGGCATAGCGTTTAGCCACTCCCTCAAACACACAGCTTTTCCATTCAGTAAGATCCCCACACACAGGGCCTGATTCAGAGCCGCTCGCAAAAAGCGAGCGCTCTCTCTGAATCAGGGTGGGCACAAGTTGTTTAAGTTGCGGCCTCCTGGCCGCTCGCATAGCTGTGGGTGACCACACACAGCTTATGCGAGCGGCCAGGTAATGGTCGCGATGGTCAAGACCATCGCGACCATTGGGCTTGCGATGAGACACTTGCGGTAGGGTCTCATGGCCGCAAGCCCCAGTGGACTTCCTGCTCTAATAGATCAGGAAGTCCACCTACTGAAATCACGAGTGATGTCAGTAGGGCCACCCACAAACGGCAGGCATTCCTGCAGGAACGCTCCATTTGCCCAGCCACCTCCCCCCCGCCTTCCAAATGGGGCGAGCTGTTGATCAACATCAACACTTGCCGAGACCCAACCTTAGGGTCTCGTCGCAAGCCCCGATTGTCGCGATGGTCTTGACCAACGCGACCATCACCCTGTTCGGTCGCTAAGCTGTGGGTGGTAACCCACAGCTTAGCTAGCGACCAGGAGGCCGCACTAAAAAAGAGAAGCGGCTGCCCTCATTCAGAGAGAGTGATCGCTTCTTGTGACCGCCTCTGAATGAGGGCCATAGTGCCCCTGATTCACATTACTCCACACAGTAGTGCCCCTTATACACAATTCCCACAGCAGTAGTGTCTCTTATGCAGTGCCCCCAGTAGCGGTAGTGCCCCTTATGCAGTGCCCCCAGTAGTAGTAGTGCCACTTATGCAGTGCCCCCAGTAGTGGTAGTGCCCCTTATGCAGTGCCCCCAGTAGTGGTAGTGCCCCTTATGCAGTGCCCCCAGTAGTAGCAGTGCCACTTATGCAGAGCCCACAGTAATGTCAGTGCCCACAGTGGTAGTGCCCTTTATGCAGTGCACCCAGTAGTAGTGCTCCCTATGCAATGTCTCCATCTCCTCCAGCCAGTGGTGGGCTGGGCCGGGGGGCAGGGTGCCATATGCCACCCGGGCTGCAGCGCCATGTGGGCCATGGGCAGTCTGTGTCACTGTGACACAGCTGCACCGCGTGTGTAGCACTGACCGGACGGAGTTCGGTCAGCGCTACACAGTGACAAACACACAGCCGCCAGTGCCGGAAGCTGTGTGTTTGTTGTAATTAGCAGCCAATGAGAGTCTGTCAGACTTTCATCGGCTGCTGCGCCCACTGCCGGACCCATCTTCTGGCTCCCGCAGTGGGTAATGGTAGAGACGTCATGATGTCATGATGTCTCTCCATAATGCAAAGCAGCCCAAGAGGACGGACAGAGGAGATGATAGCAGCGGCGGGACCATGAGCAGGAGCGGGGTTTCAGGTCATTTCTTTTTTTACGTGTCTCTCTACTGGGGGGTGGGCTGCTACTGGGGGCACTACAAGAGGGATTACTACTGGGGGCATTACAAGCGGGAGGACTACTACTGGGGGCACAGCACGGGGCAGATTACTACTGGGGGCATTACAAGGGGGGGACTACAAGGGGGGGACTACTACTGGGGGCATTACAATGGAGTGTACTACTACTGGGGGCACTACAAGGGGAGAGCACTACTGGGGGCACTACAATGGGGATTACTACTGGGGGCACAAGGGGGGGCTACTACTGGGGGCATTACAAGGGGGGGATTACTACTGTGGACTTTACAAGGGGGGGACTACTACTGGTGGCACTACAAGGGGAGGACTACTACTGGGTGCACTACAAGAGGGATTACTACTGGGAGCATTACAAGGGGGAGGACTACTACTGGGGGCACAACAAGGGGCGGATTACTACTGGGGGCATTACAAGGGGGGGACTACAAGGGGGGACTACTACTGGGGGCATTACAATGGGGGGGACTACTACTGGGGGCACTACAAGGGGGAGAGCACTACTGGGGGCACTACAATGGGGATTACTACTGGGGGCATAAGGGGGGGCTACTACTGGGGGCATTACAAGGGGGGATTACTACTGTGGGCTTTACAAGGGGGGGACTACTACTGGGGGCACTACAAGGGGAGGACTACTACTGGGTGCACTACAAGGGGGAGAGCACTACTGGGGGCACTACAAGGGGGATTACCACTGGGGGCACTACAAGGAGGATGACTACTGGGGGCATTACAAGGGGGGATTACTACTGGGGGCATTACAAGGGAGGGACTACTACTGGGGGCACAACAAGGGGGGGATTACTACTAGGGGCATTACAAGGGGGACTACTACTGTGGGCATTACAAGGGGGGGCTACTACTGGGGGCACTACAAGGGGGAGATCACTACTGGGGACTACTGGGGGCACTACAAGGGGGACTACTACTGGAGCACTACAAGGGGGGGACTACTACTGGGGGCACTGCATAGGGGTACCACTACTGGGGGCACTATATAAGGGGCTTACTACTGGGGGCACAAGGGGCACTGCACAGGGAGGACCACTACTGGGGGCACTGTATAAGGGGCATTGCATAGGAGGATCACTACTGGGTGGTCTGCATAAGGGGGTTCTCTCCTGGGGCACAGCGGGCACTGCATATGGGCACCACTACAGGGGGCTGTCCCATATCTTTATTTTTACTTTACATTAATTCCATATGGACCTGCCTCCTCCCTGGAACACTTGAGGGGGGGGGGGCCTAAGCACGCACATGCTCCGGGCACCAAGGCTAAAAGTTGCCAGCCAGCCCCTGCCTCCGGCCCACTTTAACCCCGATGAGTGTGGGGGCCCAGGGATGGCCACCCCTGTCGCCCCCCCCCTTTAATCTGGCCCTGATCACCTTATTGCCCAAGTAGTGTTGTAATCTATGCCCTCATTTGCCTTTGCAGCAAACATTATATTGGAAAAACAGAGCATTAACTTACAGAGCGGGTGGCGATTCACAGATCATCGATTGGTGCCTCCATCCTCTTGGAAGAAAGTGAGCAACCTGTAGCTCACCACTTTGCCACACAGCCATTCACCAACCTGAGATACTGTACAAGATCACTGACCAGGTACCACCACTCGCTAGGGTGCTAGTACTAGTCTAAATTGCTCCTACAGAAAGAGGTTAAATGGATTTTCATATTAGCCTCCATAAAGCCCAAAGGGTTAAATGAATCATTGAAGCTCCAGTGTTACATTTGATTGCTGCAATGTATTCAATATTTGTGTGTGTGTGTACAGTATAGCTTTCCCATGGTCTGTCTATACAATTATCCAGTCAATTAATAACAGGCTTTATTAAACTCATTTGTGTACATTTTCAGGCTACTTACATAGTTGTGGGTTTTCATTTGATTTATTCATAATTACTTAGGCACTATTTTACTATGAATGGTTTATGGCCCTGATTCAGAGCTGGACGCTCTGACAGAGCGCTCGCTCTGAATCAGGGCCATCCTTCTCTATTTTTAGAGCGGCCTCCTGGTCGCTCGTATAGCTGTGGGTGACCACCCACAGCTCTAGCGAGCGGCCAGGAAGATGGTCGCGATGGTCAAGACCATCGCGACCATCGGGCTTGCAACGACACCCTTGCGGTAGGGTCTCATTGCCGCAAGCCCAAGAGTGCTTTTGGCTCTGACAGAGCCAAAATCACTCCCACTGACATCACTTGTGATGTCAGTGGGGCCGGCCCTAGACGGTAGGCATTCCCATGGGAACGCCTCCATCTGGGCAGCCATGCCCCTGGCACACCCACCAAAGGGGGCATGCTGTCACTCACCATCGACAGCACGCCCCCTTTGTAGCGAGACCCCGAGCGATGGCTTACCCGTCGCTATCCGGGTCTCACGCATGCGCACGACAGAGCCGGCTCCGTCGTGCGCATGTGCACTGGGCCAACATCGACCTGCTTGCGAGCGCATAGCGCTCGCGAGCGGGTCTGAATCAGGCCCATGGTCATTCCTTTCATACTGTATATCCTTTGTGATTTGTGGCTACAACCTTCATTGACTATTAAGGGGCCTATCCATTAGCAGATAAAACGAACAATTGAACGATATATCGTTCAGTCATTCATTATATCTGCTAATGGATAGGCCCTGAACGATGACAGATGCGCACTCCCGCGGCTGATAAATCGCATCTATCATCTCTCCAACATGTTGGTCAATTATCGCATATAGCTGTACGATATTAGCAATATCGTGCAGTTAATATGCGGTAAACGACGAATGACGAAAGATATTAGCAGCAGCTACAGAGCGCTGGAGAGAAAAAAATCCACTCCCTGAATGATGTCATGCGATATCGTTCATCGTTTGTCGTTTGCCAAAATCTGTCATGTACATGACAGATATTGTTCAGCACAGCCACCGGAATTTTCAAGGGATATCTTTTGGATTTCATCGCTCAGAAACACATCTGCTGATGGATAGGCCCCTTTAGTTTTATCTTGATGTTTAGTTTAATTTGCATTGATTGTCTATTACTAACTAATTATGTTGTGCTTACTGTAATTGTTGTATACTAAATAATATTTTAATATGTGTACACAGGGTGCTTAGAAAAAGGGTTCCATGGGTGCACCGGGGGTCTCATTCAGACCCGCTCGCAAGCGCTTGAGCACTCGCAAGCGGGTCGTTGTTGGGCCCTGTGCACGTGCAGCGGCTGCGCTGCGTGTGCGCAAGCCCCGGAGCGAGAAAGAAATTCTCTCACTCCGGGGCTCACTATAAAAGGGGCGGCTGTCTTTGGTGATCGACAGCTTGCCCTATTTTGTAGGCGGGGTGGGGGTGTAGCTGGGTAAACGGAGGTGTTCCTTAAGGAACGCCTGACCGTTTGTGGGCGGCCCCACTTCCTGCAGGAAGCTCCCTGGGGCTTGCGGTAGACAAGACCCTACCGCAAAGGTCTTGTCGCAAGCCCTGATGGTCGCGATGGTCTTGACCATCGTGACCATCAACCTGGCCGCTCGCTAAAGCTATGGGTGGTCACTCACAGCCTAGCGAGCGGCCAGGAGGCCGGCTCAGAAATGAGGTCCTGGGTGTTATGAGATAGGAAGCCGCGGCCGCAGGCGTGCATGCTGAGGTTGACCGTTCCCAGGTAGTGAAGGAGAACAGCTTATAAATATGATAACTTTGTTTTATTTATGTCCTCCGGAAAAAACATGTGAAATACAGTGAAATGTAGTCAGACGGTGTACTGTTTCTTTTTCGGGGTCCATAGGGATCTACAGCGATACCAGGGGGATATTATTATGGTTGGAAGACCAGGCACCAAACAATTAAAGCTTTGGTACTTTATACCTTTGATACTTTTGCCTCCCAGGATACTTCCTTTGGGCGACGAGTTCTCCTTTCTGCTCAGAAGCACCCCCACCCTAGGGGAACTGCTTTAGGACATCCCCATGGTATCCCTGTGGACCCTGAAGAAGAAAATTTAGAGTTATGGTAGACTTACCTAGATAGCTCCTTTTTTTTTTGAGGGCACCCATCCTGACGAACCTGGCTTCATTGGGTTATTTTCATTCAGTCACAGATTCCCCCATTTTGTGTTAGTGTTTCCGGTGTACGGTTGTTCTTCCTTTTCCTCTTTCCTTCTCCTGCCTTTAGGCTTGTTAACTAAACTGAATTCCTGTGGCTATGGGTGGGGTATATATGGAGGAGGACCCGAGGCATTCTGGGAGCCAAAGCTTTAACTGTTTGGTGCCTGGTTCTCCCCAACCATTATATCCCCATGGTATTCTTGTGGACTCTATGGACCTCAAAGAAAAGGAGTTTTCTAGGTAAGTCTACCATAACTCTCTAATTTTTTCTTGTATACTTAAAACTGAGTCCCATCTATGCATATAGTGCCCTACCCTCCAACATGACCACTTCCATTAGGTACACAATGCTCTACTCCTGGACCCTTAATTTATGATTGCAGTCACCTGTGGTGATCTAGGGTAATTGAGGCAGGTGTTTCAGCACAGGTGTCTGCAATCATAAATTAAGAGGGAAGTCCAGGAGCCATTTTGTACCTAATTGGTCATGTTGGAGGGTCTGTATTGCATGTAGAGGTAATTACCTCTACATGCACTCACCTGATAATGATAATCCATAAAACCTTGGAAGTATGTTTGTCACCAGTACTAATCCTTACTGGTACAAGTGTCAGGAAGATTACACAGCCCCGCTATGCTGTAACACCTGAAACTGAAAGTCTGCATCAGAGCAAACAAAGCAATTAGGAAATGAGTGACTACTTCCGTCATGCTGTCTCACATTACCATAGTAACATAGGCTGCCATGGCAACCTGACAAGATAACGGATATAGACAAAACTTTAGTTGATCAAAGGTCATCCAATAATACAAAAAGACTAAGAATAAACGTGTAACCCTTGGTTAGAATTATATGTACAGTCAAAAGTTTGGACACACCTTCTCATTCAATGATTTTTGTTTATTTCAATTATTTTCAACATAGTAGATTAATACTGAAGACATCAAAACTATGAAAGAACACATATGTAATTATTTTGTAAACCAAAAGTGTTAAATCAAAATATGTTTTATATTTTAGATTCCTCAAAGTAGCCCCCTTTTGCTTTGATGACAGCTTTGCACACTCTTGGCATTCTCTCAGTCAGCTTCATGAGGTATCTCCTGGAATGGTTTTGAAGTAACAGGTGTGCCTTGTCAAGAGTCAATCTGTGGAATTATTCTTAATGTGTTTGAGACCATCCGTTGTGTTGTGCAGAGGTAGGGTTAGTACACAGTGAACACCACTATTTGACTACTGTTGTAATCCATATTATGGCACCAACCACTCAACTCAGTAAAGAGGAACGACAGTCCATCATTACTTCAAGACATGAAGGTCAGTCGATATGGAAAATTTCAAGAACTTTGAATGTATAATCAAGTGCAGTTGCAAAAACCATCAAACGCTATAATGAAACTGGCTCTCATGAAGACCACCCCAGGAAAGGAAGACCAAGAGTTACCTCTGCTACAGAGGATAAATTAATTAGAGTTGCCAGCCTCAGAAACCGCTACTTAACAGTACCTCAGATTAGAGACCACATAAAGTCTTCACAGAGTTCAAGTAGCAGACAAATCTCAAAATCAACTTTTCAGAGGAGACTGCCTGAATCAGGCCTTCATGGTCATATTGCTGCGAAGAAGCCACTACTGAGGATGAACAACAAGAAGAAGAGAATAGCTTGGGCCAAGAAACACAAGGAATGGACATTAGACAGGTGGAAATCTGTACTTTGGTCTGATGAGTCCAAATTGGAGATTTTTGTTTCCAACTGCTGAGTCTTTGTGAGACGCAGAGAAGGTGAGCAGATGGTTTCTGCATATGTGATTCCCACTGTGAAGCATGGAGGAGGAGGTGTGATGGTGTGGGGTGCTTTGCTGGTGACCCAGTTGGTGATTTATTCAAAATTCAAGGCACACTTAACCAGCATGGCTACCACAGAATTCTGCAATGCCATCCCATCTGGTTTGCACTTACTGGGACCATCATTTGTTTTTCAACAAGACAATGATCCCAAACACAGCTCCAGGCTATGTAAGGGCTACTTGACCAAGAAGGAAAGTGATGGAGTGCTGCATCAGAAGACCTGACCTCCACAATCACCCGACCTAAACCCAATTGAGCTGGTTTGGGATGAGTTGGACCACAGAGAGAAGGAAAAGCAGCCAACAAGTGCTCAGCACCTCTGGGAACTCCTTCAAGACTGTTGGAAAACCATTCCAGGAGATACCTCATGGTGCTAACTGAGAGAATGCCAAGAGTGTGCAAAGCTGGCATCCAAGCAAAAGGGGTCTACTTTGAGGAATCTAAAATATAAAACATTTTGATTTAACACTTTTTGGTTTACAACATAATTCCATATGTGATCTTTCATAGTTTTGATGTCTTCAGTATTAATCTACTATGTTGAAAATAATTTAAATAAACAAAAACCATTGAATGAGAAGGTGTGTCCAAACTTTTGACTGGTACTGTATATGTACACAGTATATATTGAGGGGCTAAGTTGAACTGTTAAGGGAAGCACATCTCATGGTAGATATTCTGGAAAAAAAACATTGGTAACCCTGCCTGTAGTTGCTAAAATATGTATGTACTGTAATTTCTTTTAGTGATAGGTGGGTTTATTAGCATGTACTAAAATGAATGGTATATTATTCACTAATGCAGCTGTGCTGGTAGCAGTAACCCGCTGGAGCCCATAAGGAGTTTATACTTCTAGAGTGCCCAGGTGACCACTTTATTGCTGAGGTGACAGCTGCAGATAGAGGTGGAGTGATACAGCTTACGGTGATTCGTCCTGTCAGAGAGAGATGCGGAGTGATACGGCTTGCAGTGATTCGTCCTGTCAGAGAGAGATGCGGAATGATACGGCTTGCGGTGATTCAACCTGTAAGAGAAAGAGGAGGTTGTGATTCTGTCAGTGAAGACAGCTAGGGGAAGGGGCCAGTCTGGGGGACACCGCATTGAGATCTGACAGGGGTCTAGGCACAGGAGATGGAGACTGCCTAAGTGTATACAGCACTGCAAAGAACTGTCAGCGCCAGGGGCTGGCTGGCAACTTTTAGCCTGGGGGGCAAATGCATGCAGGCGGCCCTGGCAGAGAAGTAGCGTGTAGCCAGGGTGCCCGAGGAACATGCGTGCTACGGCGCCCCCCCCCCACAAGTGTTCCAGGGAGAAGGCGGGTCCATATGGGATTAATGTAAAGTAAAAATAAAGATTAGGGACAGCACTGTCGTGGTGCCCATATGCAGTGCCCCCCTGTGCCCCAGGAGAGGACCCCCTTATGCAGCCTCCAGTAGTGCCCCCAGTAGTGATCACCCCTATGCAGTGCCCCTTATACAGTGCCCACAGTAGTGGTCCCCCCTGTACAGTGCCCCATGTGCCCCCAGTAGTAAGCCCCTTATATAGTGCCCCCAGTAGTGGTACCCCCTATGCAGTGCCCCCAGTAGTAGTCCCCCCCTTGTAGTGCTCCAGTAGTAGTCCCCCTTGTAGTGCCCCCAGTAGTGCTCTCCCCCTTGTAGTGCCCCCAGTAGTAATCCCCCCCTTGTAATGCCCCCAGTAGTAGTCCCCCCCTTATAATGCCCCTAGTAGTGGTACCCCCTATACAATGCTCCTTATATAGTGCCCCCAGTAGCATTCCACACCCCATGCAATGCCCCTAATAGTGGTAACCCTTACGCAGTGCCCCTTAATTAGTGGCCCCAGTTGTAGTCTCCCCCATATGCAGTACCCCCAGTTTTGCCCTTTTTATAGAGCCCCCAGCAGTGGTCCCTCGATGCAGTGCCCCCAGTGGTAGCCCCCTCCCCCCTATGTAGTGCCCCTAGTAGTAGTCCCCTCCCCCCTATGCAGTGCCCCTAGTACTTGTCCCCTCCCCTTGTAGTGCCCCTAGTAGTAGTAGTCCCCCCCTTGTAGTACCCCAGTAGTAGTCCCTCCTTGTAGTAGTAGTCCTCCCCCTTGTAGTGCCCCCAGTTGTAGTCCCCCCTTTGAAGTGCCCCCAGTTATAATACCCAGTAGTGGTCCCCCCCTGTAGTGCCCCCAGTAGTGATCTCCCCCTTGTAGTACCCCCAGTAGTGGTCTCCCTCTTGTAGTGCCTCCAGTAGTCCCTCCTTCTTGTAGTGCCCCCAGTAGTGGTTCCCCCTTTGTAGTGCCCCCAGTAGTCCCCCCCCTTGTAGTGCCCCCAGTAGTAGTAGTCCCCCCCTTGTATTGCCCCCATTAGTAGTAGTCCCCCCCTTGCAGTGCCTCCAGTAGTGGTTCCCCCCTTGTGGTGCCCCCAGTAGTGGTCTCCCCCCTTGTAGTGCCAGCCTCCCCCCCCAGTAGACACACATAGTAAAAAATAAAAAAAAACACTTACCTGAATCCCCGCTCCCGCCGTCACCATCCGCTCCTCCGTCTGTCCTTCCCGGGCCGAGCCGCTCTGCATTATGGGAGAGGATGTCATATGACGTCATGACGCCTCTCCCATTGCCCACTGCGGAAGCCGGAAGATGGAGTGACTCCTGCAGTGGGCGCAGCAGCAGCTAATGAGAGTCTGACAGACTCTCATTGGCTGCTGATCAAAACAAACACACAGCGTCCGGTTATCACTACACACGCGGTGCAATATGTGTCACAGTGACACAGACTGCCCACGGCCCAAATGACGCTGCGGCCCGGGGGGCACATGGCACCCTGCCCCCTGGCCCAGCCCGCCACTGGTCAGCGCTATTGCCAAGTATGTCTTATAGTGCGGAAATCACTGCAGGACATCTAAGGACATACAGTATGATATGAGGTAACATCCCCCATCACTCACATAGCAAAGAGAAGGATCTTATAGCTGCCACTAAAAGTCAGTATTGAAAATTTCACTTCTAAATTTAAGGAAACGTACAGATAATTACTGACTTGTATTTACACCAATGCAAATACAATAAATGTAATATGCCTCCAGCTGGTCACACTGCATTCTGACAAAGGGATACAGGGCGATGTGATTACTGAGCTGCCCACTGACCCTCAGTTTTGAACAGCCCTATTACATCAGGAGAAAAGGCTTCATAACTAACTCTATTATCGCTAACGGTGTAGTAAAGGGCACAATACTATAGCTTTAAAACATTGTGAAAGCCAGAAATAAATGTAAATAGCAGCCTCTGCCACCAAACGAAAGGTGGGTACACACCTGACAGATATATGTGCTGATGATGGTCGTTCATACACACTGAACGACCATCATCTGTATGCTGCAGCGGGTCCCGGCGGCCGGGGGGGGGGAGGGGCAGGTAGCAGGCGTGGCCGAATCGCAGAGGGTGTGGCCACGCCCCCTTCAAAAAAGCAAACAAACATTTGTGGCGCTGTGGAGGGGGGCGCTGGTGCCCCTCAGCCCGGCACACAGCCAATAGGGGGCGTGATCGCTTTAGCAGCCTCGGACAGTCTCCCAGTGCAGCCCAGGACACAGCAGCGTGTGCTGGGCTGCTGTGGATGGGGAGTTGTGCTGGACCCGGTCAAGTAGTATCCGCTCGCGGCTCTCCCCCTGTCTGCACCCCTGTGTACGGGATCGGCTGATCGCCCATACACACTTGCTGATGGACAGATATGTCTGCAGACATACGTGTTCATTGGCTGTGCAGCACAGCCAATGCGATATGTCTGTGAAAGTCGTTGTTCACAGACATACCTGTACACACTGGCCGACGGGGGCACGATATATTGGCTGATCAACTGAATGGCCTATATATCGGCCAGTGTGTACCCAGCACAAGAAGTGAGTTCAGATCTCAGTGATATAGACTACTTATATCCTCACTGGAGACATTCAGAGCAAGATTTAAAAAAATAAACCTGCTGGTCAGTTAAGGTGCCCACTCGCGGTACAATATTATGTACGATCTGGCCATTTTCGAAGCATTGGACGGACAGATTGTGCAAATCGTGAGTGTGCACTAACTGCCAATGCGCGAACCCGTGGGTCATTCATCAAATCGTCAGATCTTGCCTACTGCAGGCAAGATCTGTTGATCTCATACATGATCTGGCGGCATATCGTTCAGTGTTTATGCCCGAATGATGTGTAATTTGGTCCCGCATATGATGTCGATGTCACTTGCATGCATTGATCAGGGAGATCCGTGATGCAAGCATGAAATACACAGATGGCACGGACGGATCAGTGAAATCTGTCCATGCATCTGTGTAAAAAAGAAAAAAAATGGCACACCCCCACCCCTGTAAAGCACAACCAGCCCCGGATTTTTCACAGCTGTTCCTGGTTGTGAAAATACAGGGGACAAATTACATAGGGTCCCCTGTATTTAGCACAACCAGTACCAGGATTTTCAGAGCCAGTCTTGGTTGTAAAAATACAGGGGACAGAAGACGTATGGGTTCCCTGTATTTGGCATAACCAGTACTGTGCTCAGCTGAACTAGTCCTGGTTTTGGAAATACAGAGGACAAAAAGAGTAGTGGTCCCTTGTATTTTCCATAAACAGCACTGAATCCTTTCTAGTGAAGGAGTAATGCCTTAGCCAGGGGAACCATTTCACTGGGTCCCCCGGTCAAAGGATTACCTCTGACCGCTAATCAGCCCATGTCAGGTATCTCTGGGGAGCTGGTCTGCTTCATAGATGGCCAGCCACACCTGTGGAAACCATAGAGAATGAAAATGGAATCTGATTTCCAGATATCCCTGGTATGTTCTACATAGATGCGGAGAGCCCTTACAACATCTAAATAGGCCTCATTTGCCGAATCCTCCAAAGACTGAAAAGCCGGGACCACAATCTCCTAATTGAGACGGAATCTGGAAACCACCTTAGGAAGGTAGGAATGGCCTTGTCCGAATGAATTGCCAGCAGAGGAGAGCAATACAACAAAGGGCTCAAGTACACTCTCCAAGCCGAAGCAATAGCGAAAAGGTATATGGGCCCTGATTCAGAGCCGTACGCTCTGAGCAGAGCGCACGCTCTGAATCAGGGCCGTCCTCCATAAATATGGAGCGTCCCCATGGACGCTCGTATAGCTGTGGGTCACCACCCACAGCATATACGAGCGTGCAGTTTGATGGCCGCGATGGTCTTGACCATCGCGACCATCGAAACTGCGTAGGAAAGCCTGCGGTTGAGTTTCTCAACCGCAAGGCTCGGAGTGATTTTGGCTCTATCAGAGCCAAAATCACTCCCCACTGACATCACTAGTGCTGTCAGTGGGCCGGCTTTTGACAGGAGGTGTTCCCTTGGGAACGCCCCCGTCAGGGAGGCACGCCCCCGGCACGCCCAGCAAAGGGGGCGTGCTGTCAGTCACCATCGACAGCACGCCCCCTTTGAAGAGACACAACGAGCGAAGGGAAATCCTTCGCTCGTCGCGTCTGGCGCATGCGCACGACGGAGCTCCCTCCGTCGTGCGCATGCTCAGTTCATACCATCGACCCACTTGCGAGCAGACAGCCGCTTGCGAGTGGGTCTGAATCAGGCCCATAGTCTTCCACATGGTGTGAATGTCTGACCACGAAAAATCTTTATTTCTTTAAGACGGATGTCTCAATAGCCACTCCCTAAAAGCGAAGTGAGTCAGATCCATGTGGAAGCACGGTCCCTGTGACAGAAGGTCCAGCCATGGAGAAAGATGCAGCAGGGCGTCTATGGAGAGGCTCTCAAGATCTACGTACCAAGCTGGCCAATTAGGAGAAACCAGAATCACTGTGCCACCTTCCACCATTTAAATTGCGGAGAACCCTCAACAGAAGTGAGATCGGAGGGAATGTGTACCTGAGACTGAAAGTCCACTGAACTGCCAAGGTTTCCACCAGAAAAGCCCCTGGGTCTCTGGTGCGAGATCCATACTTTGGTACCTTGTGGTTGTACCGAGACACCATCAGATCGACTTCTGGCAGGCCCCAATGATAAACTAGAAGCTGAAAGACATCCGGATGAAGGGTCCAATCGCTGGTGTGGACATCTTGACGATTTAGAAAGTCTGCTTCCCAATATTGGACCCCCCGAAATAAAAACTGCCTATAGAGCTGGAACATGATGCTCTGCCCAAACGGAGTATGCAACTGACCCCTTTCACAGCTATAGTAATGAAAAATAGACAGATACAATAGTGTGAAAAATTAGAACAAGCACACAGTCACATTCAATGCAATAATAATAGGCAAATGTTCAACAATCCAACCCCAGTCGGCTGGATGGAGCTAGACTGTATAACCTGACCTGAATGGAGGTATACAGGGAGACAGGAGGCAAACCTCTTTGAAGACAAACTGTAGCCAGCACTTGTATAAAATGGCTGTTCAGCATCTGTGCAAGGGAGAAAGAAGGAGGAGGAGGAGGAGGAAGAGGAGGAATAAACCCATGGTGGGAAGCTTCCATTAGGGTTCACACCAAGGGCCAGTGAAGGGGCTCACTGGGAGAGCCTACCTCCCCCTGCTGACATAGATCCTCCCAGGGCAATTTCCTCCTGCAGATCCCCGATGGCGCTCTATAATCCAGTGATCCCGCCAGCACTGCAGACCCTCCGCTGCCTTCAAGTACCTTGGTGGTCTTGGGGGGTGCAGGCATCCCAGCCTTCTGGTTTGTCATCACCGCCGGTGATCTCCACACCAGTGGTGACAGCCGTGCTGATGTTCTTACCTGACTGTGCCCTCAGCATGCGGCTGGGGTTCTCTGTGTACTGGGAAGACCCGGCCAAGGTCACCGACCCTCTCGTTGATGCTGCAGCCACCAGCAGCGGGGTTGGTGGAGCGCCAGGCCAAGCATCCGATAGGTATGCCTGACGCCACCTGCTCAAAAAAAACAAAAACTGAATAAATATGAGGCTGCATTAGCTGCCCCATATTAGAGTTGCACACTTCTGCAGCACCAAACTTGACTGGCCTGCCTGGGCTGGGGGTGGGGTATAAGGGAGGAGGAGCCTGGGCTGCACATTGCTGAAGAATTTAACTGTTTGGTGTTCGGACTCCACCTGCCAGCCTATACCCAAGCGTAGTCCCCCCTACGGACTGTGATGAAGTAAGATCTTGTGTCAGATTGTGCAGTTTTTGCTGCACATCGCATCCTGGAGTTCAAGGGAAATCGTTAATGAGATCATATAATTGCCTATATCGTTCCCTGTGTAGTGGCCTTTAGGCAGAGTTGCCTACCTTTGTAAATCTCTTCCTGGGAGAAGCCCGGGTAAGAGAAGCAGGAGGGGGATGATGGGGTAAAATTGCCGCGACTGGCTATAATTTGCATAGGGGGCGGGGCCAAATGATGTGATCCATGTAGAATCACGTTTTAAGCCCTGCCCCCTACATGGAGACCCGCGATCACCGCTGGTATTCTCCTCATTCTGCCCACTTCACTAGGAAGTGGGCAGAATGCAGGAGCAATGCCTACCCTTCCGGGGGTGCGGGGGGTTACCCGAAAAATCGGGAGCCTCCCGCGAAAACCGGGAGGGTAGGCATGTATGCCTTTAGGGTCATCCAACTTATTAAGGCTAAGACAGTTCATAACTACCAACTTTTAAAAGGATAGCCTGGTGAATGGGCTGCAGAGCAGATGCGATATGTCTGTAAACGACGTTGTTCCCAGACCTATCATGGGTACACACCCACCCAGTGGCGTCCCTCCCCGTGGTGTCACCCAGTGTGGGGAGGAATGTTGTAAGCACGGTGAAGCTGAGCGTGCCCCAAAAAGGGGCGTGGCCTCATGTGATGGGGGCGTGGTCTCACAGGACGGGGCGTGGCCTCGCGGCCCGATCCCCCGTGGTCCCGTTCATTACTGGGAGGCGCGGGGTTGCATGCTGGCTGCCTCACAGTGTCAGGAGCTGGGTGCTGCACTTAATACTACAGTGCAGCACCCGGCTTCTGTCACTGTGGGAGAGTGTCAGTCTGCACCTTGGTGTCACCCTTCTGCGGGTGACACCCGGTGCGGCCCGCACCCCCCTTGTGATGCCACTGCACTCACTCGCAATATATTGGCCAGTGTGTACCCAGCTTAAGTGTTTTTACCTGATATATCCATCCAGTCTACCTCTGACTTATTGTGGTCCCCTCCTCCTTTTAGTGGAGGAATGTGATCTAGTAGCATAAATTTAAAGTTCACCCAAAATGTCTTGCAACAGGTGTAGCGCTATGATAGATTGAAGTACCTGCATTCTTTAAAGAGAATCTACTGTACATTGCTATAGAAAATCATTATACCTTTAGTAACTTTACACCTTGGAAAATAAAATTAATTAAATCAAAGCTTTATTTACACATTATAAATTTAGTTGTGAGCAGACCCTCAAGTGTTTGATACAGTTTTGGTTTTGAAATGTATAAAAAACAGAAAAAAATATTTAATTTAGACCTGTTTTTGTTAATATAAAATTATAATTCAAAAAGTGCGCAGAACGCACTAAATATAATATGGTCAAAAGCATTACAACATTTGCAAACATTTAGAATTATTTTCAAAACAATGTTCATCTAGACCAGTGTTGGCTAACCTTGACACTCCAGCTGTTGTGGAACTATATATCCCAGCATGCCCTGCCACAGTTTTAGCATGCCCTAATAGCAAAACTGTAGCAGTGCATGCTGGGTTATGTAGTTCCATAACAGCTGGAGTGTCAAGGTTAGCCAACACTGATCTAGACCCAGCCCCCAGCGCTGAACATTAACTCCCTTGGTGGCACATCCACCAACGCCACAGCCAGCTGCAACAGGTATTAACAATATACATGTTACATTATTACATATTACATCACGTGCATAGCACCAATATTTCCCTTTGATGGCACCGCGGTATGGAGGCAGTAGCAGCCATCTTAGCTGCATGGCTTGGGTCCCCGGCCAAAACCGTATGTAATATAATTATGTCATATGTGTAAAACTATTATTTGTTCTAAATCTGAATTCAGAATTTTTTCAGAACTGTTTTGTGTGTTGTGATTGAAATGTACTCACAATTGTTCTCACACATGGCTATCTTCTGAGAAGTGTAACATTATAGTATGTACAGTCTGTGTTCACCACATTTTTTAGTTAACTAATGAGATAAATATGGAAAAATGTGATCACAAATAACTGTACACTTTATCACGGTCATTGAATAACCCAGATTCCTTTATTAATTTTTTTATTCAATAACCAACTCATGTAAATCATTCTATGTAATCAAACTAATTGCTGTATTAATACATATTTTCAGCTTGTTACACTCAGAATACAATGGATCCAATCAGAGAAGCCCTGAAAACTATTAAACAACTGAGATGGAAACTAATGGAAGTGTATGAGGAGCATGTAGATGGTTTGTGCGATGGGCTGAAATCTTGTCGCCTCATTACTTACCAAGAGTATAAAGATCTGTATGAGGCTGTGACCCCAGCAGAGAGAGCTGACAGACTGATACGCATTATACTACAGAAGGGAGAACCAGACTGTGAGACGTTCCTCCACCTTCTATGGATGATTCCCAGTTTCCCGGCACTGTCTGATTCCCAACACCTCCCAGAAAGTGAGTCATTTTATGTTCCCTATTTATCACAATCCGCATCAGAATGCGATGGTATGTTATAAAATTGTCCAAATTTGCTGTATTTGAATACATCACAAGGATGTTTGAAATATCGGGTGCAAGGATAGAGCTTGCGAAAAAGCTCTGTCCCTGCAAATCCTCTCCACACACTTCTCAGGGTATTTTTCACAAAAAATACCCTGAGAGTGACCGCGCATTCGCCGCTGGCTAACCACCCCACAAATGCTCCCACACGATCCCCACCGCTCCCCCTACTGGCTTACGCTTACCTCCGTTCAGATGATTGGTGAGCTCCTCTGTTATCCAGTCATCTGAATCCTGCAGTAAACTCAGGATGCTGCCTGGACTTCACAGCATCTCCGTTTACGGATTAGATGACTGGGGCACAGCGATCAGAACCGGGTCACCAAGGAGCTCACCGGGTCACCTGAGCAGAGGTAAGTGTGGGGTTTTTTTTTTAAATAGTTTTTTCTCTCTGTGATCAGCCTACGGTTTATCAGACAAGCAGGCTGGTCGCTGAAGCTTACTAGGGGCTCTGTTGTCTTCAGACAGGGAAGGCCAAGTTATAGTGGGTGAGACGGGAGGGAATCCTCTTTACGCCATCTCCAGATAGCATTATTATTGCAGGGGTGTAGTAGGTATGCGGCCGGCGGTTCAAATCCCGACAGCGGCAACCCGGCAAGGGTGAAGATCCCGATTGTCTTTAAGGTAAGTATCGCTAACCTAATTCTACCCCCTAACGCTAACCCTCCCTTAGGGGTGCCTTGCCCTAATCCCCCCTCTAAGTACCTAAACCTAACCCACCCCTTCCCCGCCGCCTAAACCTATGTCCCCCGGGGGGGTGCCTAACCCTAACCCTCCCTCCCCCTAGCCTAACCCTAACCTCCCCCTGGGGGTGCCTAACCATAACCCCCCTTCCCCTAGCCTAAACCTATCCCTCCCGGGGGGTGCCTAACCCTGATTCCCCCCGTGAGCCCTAAACCTAACCCTCC
The DNA here is from genome assembly GCA_031769625.1 of Taudactylus pleione. Classification (NCBI taxonomy): domain Eukaryota; kingdom Metazoa; phylum Chordata; class Amphibia; order Anura; family Myobatrachidae; genus Taudactylus; species Taudactylus pleione. Next base: position 822,837 of record JAUIMM010000652.1, read on the forward strand.
CCCCCCATCCCTCGTGGCTGTACCTTCTTTCGGTATGCAGGGCGTCTGTTTTCTGGTGTATGGTTAATGACAGGCGTCGAGTTTTTGACGCCTGTCATTAGTACCACGCTGGGATTAGAGAGTCTGGAAGCCGGCGTTCGGCATTTAGACCGTTGGCTTCCAGACTACATCCCTTATTGCAGGGCTCCCTCCCGGTATTTTTTTACAATTTCTATTAGTGAATTTGAAGCAGAGCGCATTTGTGATGTTGTTGCTGTCAGATCCAGGTTGAATTAGATGTAAGGATATTAACAGGGAAGAAATAGGAGACTTTGACTCCTAAAGGTCTCCAATAGTAAAGATTTAAATTACTAAAATCTAAATTTTTAAATTACTGTTTGTGATCAGCACAATTTTTCATCAACTGGTAAGATAAATGTGGAAAAAATGAATGAGTACACTATAAATGGTACCCAGTCAGAATGAGGCCATCAGAACGTCAGCATGTTCTGAATGTCGACAGTATTTAGTGCTAGATTTAGGGTTAGGCAAAAATAGTGAAAATTGCTATGTCAACATTTTAACTGTCAGCATGTACAATGTTCAAATTATGACCATGTAAATATTTATATACGTTATATTATCATTATTAATGTGTCTGTATTCTCTAGTCAGCATTACACTGTTGACTTTCTGACTGTTGACGAATTAAATACTTCTTCAACAAATATCTAACCTTTATTATATGATTTTATTCAGAAACCAACATGTTTAAATAATTCTATGCAAATCTCTGTATTTATACTTTTTTTTTTTTTTACAGTAGATGGTGAATCTCAGAAAATATCAGATGCTATCAGAGAAGCATTAAAGACTATTAAACATCTAAAATGGAAATTAGTGGAAGTGCATGAGGAGAATGTGGACGGTTTGTGTGATGAGCTGGACTCTCTCCACCTCATTACTCCCCAGGAGTATACAGACCTGTATGAGGCTGTGACCCCAGCAGAGAGAGCTGACAGACTGATATACATTATATTAAAGAAGGGAGAACTGGCCTGTGAGAGGTTCCTCCACCATCTAGAGAACATGATGTCCAGGTTCCCGGCCTTGTCTGATGTGTCCCAGCACTTACCAGAAAGTGAGTAACTTCCCTCATCACAGTCACTGGTTACCATATACAGTATATGTAATATTATATAAACTTGGTCACTGGTTATTGAAGGAAATAGGTTTATAGTTATAAGGAGGATTTTCTACTTTATTTCTGAAAGGTCAGTGAGAGTGACGATATCACATCTAATAAAATCCAAGGTCAGGTAATGTGAGATTTTTTTTGCCATTGTTACCATCAGATTCAGGTTGCACTGTATCTATTAGTAATATTGGGCCTGATTTCAGCAGTGCAGGCAATTCTCAGGATTCTGCGCCTGATCGCACGCAGGCCCCCGTATGCTTCTGCCTGATTGACAGGCAGAGGTGATTACAGAGTAGTTTGTAGTTTGTAGTTCAGTCAGACTTGTCAACTGAACGATTTTCATTAAGGGAATATGCAAAAATCGTTTGTAGTTCATAAAAATCGTTCATTACACTTTAAAAAATCTGACAGATAATCTGACAGAAAATCGTCCATAAAATCGTTCATAAAATCATTCATAAAATCGTTGGTAACAAAATCGTTGTGTGTGTATGCAGCTATAGTGTACAGAGACTCAGGGGTAAATTTACTAAGATTCGAGATGGTCCCGATTTTCAAAGTGATTTATCTCGCTGGTACTTGCCAAAATTCGGGTGATTTAAATCCCTTTTTTTTTTTTTTTGCAAATTTACCAACAGGCGATTTGAGGCTAAACGAGTTGGCCGATGGTGAAGTAGAACAAGATATCTCTCCCATGTAACTCATTTTGCAGGAGATTACTCACCCGAGATTGCAGTGTTTTCTCTCTGCAAATCTCTCCCGAGCTAGCAGCCAGCACATATCAGTGAGATATATCAGTGAGATATGTGCTTGCTGCTTGGGTGTTAATACTTGTAAAAAACAGATAAATGTTAAAAAAAAAAAAAAATGATGTGAGTTTCCCCCCAAAACACTAACCAGCCCTGGGCTTGCCAGCCTGTCCTGGTTCTTAATTCACAGGGAAGAAAATGTGTAGGGTTCCACTGTAAATTATGAACCAGCAACAGGCAGCAGGGACAGAGCTGGTTTTAAATATACGGAGGAAAAAAAAGACGTGAGGTACCCATATATTTAAAACCAGCCCTGGACCCTTTCTAACAGGGGACTGATGCCACAGCCAGGGGTGCCCTTACACCAAGCCCCCCAGCCGTAGCATCAGCCCTGACCATTAGTCAGACCAGGCCAGGGATCCCTGAGGAGTTGGTGACCCCCCCCCAATAAAGGGGTCACCCTCTCCAGGGCACCCCTGGCCTAGACTGATAGCCTGGGGCTATCCCCGCCACCCCTGGGTGGTGGGTGGCGAGTTGATAGTGTTAGGTGTAGTGTAAAATTTAGATTTTCATCATTGTCTTTACAGTGGAACTAAAGGCCCCAGCAAGCCTCCCCCGCATGCTGGTACTTGGAGAACCACAAGTACCAGCATGTGGGGCATTTAGGGCCTACTGGTACCTGTAGTTCACCTGTAAAGAAATGGTTAATAAAACACACAACACACTGTGAAAATAATGCTTTATTGCATCCATAAACACACTTACACATACTCACCTGTTTCCAGATGTTCATGTTCCCTTGTCAACGTAAAGTATCCGTACGAATTACCTGTAAAAAAAGATCCAATACTCATTTTTATGTCCCTCGATGTTCTCCGCAGAAATCCAATACGTGGGCAGGATACAGTGTAACAACATGTTACTGCATGGTGTTACACTGTGCTAATGTCTGCTCATTGGAATGAGTTCACTTCAGTCCCGGGCCACCAGCCAATCAGCGGCGGCTAACATTAGCGGCCACTCATTGGCTGGGACCCACGTGGAGGAGCCAGTCATAGGCTAAGCCCACGTGGGACCCAGCCAATGAGCGGCCGCTAATGTTAGCCGCCGCTGATTGGCTGGTGGCCCGGGACTGAAGTGAACTCGTTCCCAAGAGCAGACATTAGCCCCGGACTATCAGCCTAGGCCAGGGATGCCCTGGACAGGGTGACCCCTTTATTGGGGGTTCACCAATTCCCCACGGATCCCTGGTCTGGGCTGACTAATGGTCAGACCTGATGCTGTGGCTGGGGGGCCCGGTGAAAGGGCACCCCTGGCTGTGGCATCAGTCCCCTGTTAGAAAGGTTCCAGGGCTGGTTTTAAATATACGGGGACCTCACGTAATTTTGTTTCTCCGTATATTTAAAACCAGCTCTGTCCCTGCTGCCTGTTGCTGGTTCGTAATTTACAGTGGAACCCTACACATTTTTTTCCATGTAAATTAAGAACCAGGACAGCCTGGCAAGCCCGAGGCTGGTTAGACTTTTGGGGGGGGGGACCTCACGTAATTTTTTTAACATATTATCCCTATTTTCACCATTTACAGAAAGAAACATACACAAATCACAATGATTTGTGTATGTTTCTGACCATCTCGCAGCTCAGGGGATTGAGAGTTTGAAAAGTGATTTTGACAGAGAGTTTGCTCCTATCTCACCCAGCTTGTCATCCCGAATCTTGGTAAATTTGAGAGATGTATGTTTTAGGTGAAAAGTACTTGCGATTTGCCCCGATGGTTATATGATTCGAGATTGCTATCTCACCCGAGTTTTACGAGTGAGATGATTGAAATCTCTCTCTAACTCACCCGACTTTTGCCTTTAGTAAATTTGCAAGAAGGGAAAAAAATCAATAAATCACCCGAGATGGTCATCTCGACCTGTCTCGATTGTTAGTAAATTTACCCCTCAGAGTCAGTGTCTCAGTCCTTGCACAGTCTGGCTCAGGCATCTACACAAGGGGAAGGCTGCATATTATCACAGACACAACTCCAGCAACAGACGCAAGAGCAGATGCAACCACGTCCACGACTCAATCAGACCAATGATTTATAATCACTGACAGTAAGTGATCAGCACAATTGTCTGTCAACTATTAAGATAAAAATGAAAATCAAAAATGAATCACAATAAATGAAATGGTCCACACTACAAATGACAATGAATACCTTACAGTCACTTCATGACATGATTTGTTCAACACAGGTAAATCATTCTATGTACAGTATACAGGCCAATCACTGTGCTTATATTTATTTTCAGACTATGAATCTCAGAAAACGCTGGTTCCCATCAGAGAAGCGTCACAGACTATTAAACGGCTGCATTGGAAATTAGTGGAAGTGTTTGAGGAGAATGTGGACGGTTTGTGTGATGAGCTGGACTCTCTCCACCTCATTACTCTCCAGGAGTATACAGATCTGTATGAGGCTGTGACCCCAGCAGAGAGAGCTGACAGACTGATATACATTATACTACAGAAGGGAGAACCGGCCTGTGAGACCTTCCTACACCATCTAGAGAACATGATGCCCAGGTTCCCGGCCTTGTCTGATGTGTCCCAACTCCTCCCAGAAAGTGAGTAACTTCCCTCCTCACAGTCACTAGTAACCACAGAATATCACATTATATAAATATTATATACAGTTACATAATATCTACAGTATATGGTTATAGAGGGAAAAACATCTTATTTTTATAGTTTTATGTTTTCTTTATTTTAATTACTTGGCGTTTTCTATGAAAAGTCTTTGTGGGCAGCTAGAGGTGGTATTAAGCACCTTGAGCCACGGTCACCTTCAAATCGAGTTCTGCTTTTCCTGTTTTTTGTTTTTTTTTGGACAGCCGGCCAGCAATCACGGTTATGTGCAGTCCCATCTTTCTCACTGTGATTGAGATGGGACTAGCTGCGTCCCTCCTCCCAATGTGCTTTAATAACACTCTGGTGAGTTGGGACCTACTGACAGAAGCATCTTCAACAGGAGCTTCCATGGAAATATTTATAATAACATCTGAGGTAAAATGAGCAGCGCCATCTTAGGGGGTGGAGCTTATGTTGTATTACTTTGGTGGGATTTTCACTGAGAGGCAGCAGCCATTTCAAAGAGATGCTGCGTCTAGAGCACTTACAGCATGATATATACACGTGTGTGTGTGTGTGTGTGTGTGTGTGTGTATACTATAGTGGGTGTGTCCTGCCCTCTCATCTTTATTTGTCCCAGCTACTGGGGTGCTCTTCAGGGATCTCCAAGGGATGTCCCACACATATGTTGCACTCTACTCCTGTAGAAAGAAGGCACTCTCCAGATTGTTTGAAGTATCTGAATTTTTTATTTTGAAGTCTTTTAACATGCCATCAAGCCACCCAAGTTTCAATTCTATTGCGATTCTTTCTCAAGGCTGAGTTATAGGCAGTAATAATAATGCACTTAATGGGGCATCTGGTCAGTGTAGCACATGTTTGTTGACGAAACGGGTTGGGCGTGGCCTGGAGGACGTGGACGTTGTGACGTCAGACGCTGTTGCCAGCACCCAAGACTTTGGCCCGGTGCATTCAGGGTACGGTGTTGAGACATTGCTGAAACCAGGAGACAGAAACTACTGTACTACACTCGCTGTTACAATCTTTGATGTAAGTAAGCAATACTTACCAGTAAAGTCATTTTAATTATTATACTCACCTGTGTGCCCACCATCTCTCTCTTTTTTTTTTTTTTCTATGTTAAATTGAATTGCCTGTGGTTGAGGCGTTTGTGATGGAGCGGCACTACAACTTTTTGCTGGGAAGTGGACATTTTATTTTTGGAAAAAATTAAAATTGGAATCCTTTATGTATCAGCGTTCCATAAGCTGTGGTAAATGGATTTCAACATATGAATTCTCTGTTTAATATGGTAAACGAATGTGATCACTACAGTCATACAATACTGGAGACATTGTTGCTATTTGATTTAATAAAATTTACTCAACCTTCTCCTTATAAAAGTAGATTTTTTCATCTATCGACTCTTCGTTACACTATTGGGAACTTTGTGACACTAACGTTCCACAGTAGAGGATTACTATTATTTTATCTGGTATTTCCAGGACACTGGTATTTTTTCCAAAACATTGGATTGAAAGAAAGGGTCTTGTCCATACAATATTGTCTTTTTTTAATCAGGTTTTAATGACTATGCTGGGACCCATGCACTAGTGTTATCTTTGAATTTAAATAAATTGCAGTTTTAATTTGCTACATTTGTATGTTTACATTTATTATGATTGGTATAGCGCAGTTCTTTTAATTTGTGATACAAAACAGCATGGGCAAAGATGCTCTAGAAAAAGTTAAAATGAAGAAAGAAAATATAAATAAACATAATGTGGAACATGGAGATAGAGACACATTCCATTCCCCCATTCATTCTAATGTTGGTGACTGGAAATTACCTCCATTTTGAACAAGTTCTGTACAGAGTGTACAGTACTGTCTGTCTGAGATCGGGTTATGCGCTGTTTGGTTTTTAGGAGGACCATTGGACTTCTACATGGAACCAAGAGGACCTGATCCATGGGTTGGTGAATATGAAATATTTATTTTTATTTTTTAACAAAGCAATACCCCATTCGGTATCCGCGTCCTGGCCTTATTTTAATATTTTCTTTACAGTGGAACTACTGGTGCCACTGTAGCCTATGGACTACACATCGCATAATTAGCTGGGAGAGGGTTCCCCCCCGAAGACTCCCCAGCAATGGCGGCTGTGCATTCGCAGTCAGCCTGACAGCACTCCAGGCACAAAACACGGACAGGTTCCTTTCAGAGCCCCTGTTCCTGCATGTGCTTGTTGATACATTCCACCGGTATGATCGTGGGTGGTAATGTCATGACCAGATCACATTGCGAATGTGATACTTAATAAATGGGTCCCATAGAAATACAGGAAACACAGCAACATAGGATGTAATATGTCTAACAAACATTTGCAGCACTAAACATTACTCTCATCTAATAGAAAGTATCAAAGTGACCAAAACTATCCATACAAACAAGTACTCTCAATTTCTTTCTATTGGTCTGAGGACGGTGATTTCATGATACATTTTCTGCTAGGCTTTTTCTTTTAGGCTTGATTAATGAAAACTGTCTAAAGGGTCATATTAAGCTGCCATCCTGTTTGCCACTGCTGTGCCTGTTTCCGACATGTGCTATGTTTTTTAAACTGCCAATGAGAAGGTACTGTATAATTCATACTTACCTACTTTGCTGGGCAGCTTTCCGGGAGCAGCAGGAGGGGACCTGCTACTCTCCTCTTCGGGGGGCGGGGCCAGACGATAGACGGCATTAAGCCCCGCCCCCTTTACAGGAAACCCCCGTGATTCGCGGGTCCGTGAGGAGGGGGCGGGGCTAAATGACGCGATTTGCCTAATTTAGCCCCGCCCCTTCCCGACGGACCCAATAATTTCAGGTAAAATCTCCCCATCCTGCCCGCTTCACTAGGAAGTGGGCGGGATGCGGGAGATATGACTACTCTTCCAGGATCGCGGGGGGTTACCCGAAAAATCGGGAGCCTCCCGCGATTCCCGGGAGAGTAGGCATGTATGTGTATAATACATAAATAAATAAACATACGTCCCTTATGGAGGTGTACATTTTTTTTCTTTGTTTTATTTTCTCAACTTCACCCGAAATGGTTTGTATGAAAATGGGAATGGAGACAGAAAAAACACAATGTGTAGTGGGTTTTTTACATAGGGAGGGGAGGGGGGACAGGTAAAGGCTAGCTGCATTAGGACCTATGTACTTACCAGGCTACCTTCAGGTCATCCGGAGAGAGCGGGGGCCCAGGTGGCAGGAGTGCAGATATGCACTGGCAGCCAGCTAGAAACAGCGTTGGCAGCATTAGAAATATGGCACTGGCCATGAGCCAATCACAACTCGTGGACCAGTACCAATCAGGAGCAGCCACTCCTGATTGACTGCTGGTCTGCGAGCTGTGGTTGGCTCACAGTTGGTGCCATATTTGAAGTGCCAGCGGCGGCGCTGTTTTTTCCTGGCTGCCGGTTTATATCTGCACTGCTGCCACCCGGGCCCCCGCTCTCCCCTACTGATGGCAGCCCAGGTGACAAGGTTGGTCACAAAAGGGTGAATCTGGTTTTTAACATACCCCACTTAAAATTAATAAATGAGGAATACTCCTATAATTGTTTCTTTATGTTAGTGGCATATAGAGGTACTATTTCTACATTTATTGAAGTAATAATAATCAGTAAAAAATGGTCCCGTACCATCAACAACCTTTTATAAAAGGCACAATTTCAAGCATATAGGGGTCTTAATACTACCCTTATTAAGCAATACCTTCCCAGGATCAATGTCTGGATGGCAGAACCACTGGAAAACAGCACCAATGCATTTCAACCACTATGTGGTCTTTGTCAAGGTGTGTGCAGGCAGAGTTGACCAGGTTGTATGTGACTATCTCCTCCCCTTTCCTACTAGAGGGAATGTTTATTCAATCAATGCTCCTATTGTACTTCCCAATTTACTAAGCAATGGGTATTAAATAAGGGTTTTGAGTACCCCTGATTCCTTACCTCATCTTACATTTAATGTCTCCTATCTATCCAGAGATCTATTAGTGTTAGTGTAGTAGCCGCGATGCATTCCAATCAATGGATCGTTTAGCATGGAATAATCTATTGGCAATGGGCGGTGAATCATTGTAGTTATATCTTAAACTTGGCATATTCACCTTACATTTCTGTTCTGTCCATGATGTAAAATATGAAATGTGTGAATAGTGGTATATGGATAAACCCCTCTTAATATCCAGTGGGAACACTGATCTATGTAATAATGAATAATACATTTCAAATAGTGACAAATTGTATCATACATAAAGGGGCAATTAATACATACATATGTATCCATATACACTTCATATTAGGGAATACATTCAATAAATAACACACATAAGTGAATATAATGTCAAATATAGAATATCGGGTACTAGAATAAAACCAATAAAGGAAAATCAGGTACTAGAATAAAACCACCAGAGGCTAGTAAGACATGTTATCAAAAGGAATGTCATAAAAAGGGAAATACCAAGATAAAATGCATATATTGGGTATAATATAAATAATCCATTAAAATTCCGATAAAAATATATATATTAAACTATCTTTTGAAACATTATCTATCCAAAAAGTGCATGACATATCATATCTATAATGTACTAGTTTTACAGGAACCATTTAAGTTTGAAGTCTGTATTTAAACCGTATGGTTCTAGAGTCTTGGCTTCATATATTAGACACATTTCTGCTTTAGCTAAAAATGTTTCCGTTCCTTTTGTCCTCCAGTTACCCTGCACTTTCTTGATACCGACTATATTGGTAATGCCATTCACTGAACTCTGTTGTTTCTCCAGAAAGTGCTTAGATAATGAATGGTTAGTAACACCCCTCTTTAAATTCCTTAGGTGTTCTGCCCACCTTTCTCTAAGTTTTCTTGATGTCTTCCCAATGTATTGCAGACCACACTCACACTCACACTCTATAATATATATGCAATTCATACTGTTACATGTGATGAATTCATCATTATTCTAAAAACATTATTGTCAGAGTTTGACTGAAATGTCTCTATTTTCCTTGTCTATTTCGTGTGTGTGGCGCAACCAATACAAGACCCACAGCGGTGAAAACCTTTTGTTTTAATTTTCCCCATTCTCTTTTCTGGTCTTGCACTTTTGACTAACTTATTATTAATGTTTGGAGCTCTTCTGTACTTAAAAATCGGTCTGTAGGGCATTATGTCCCTTAGAATCGGGTCCTGTTGTAAAAGATACCATTTCTTTCTAAAAAAATATGTTCTATGGACTTATATTTGTTGTTATATGTGGTGATAAATGGGACCTTAGGTTTTTAGATATATCCATGTTTGTCTTTCTGTGGGATGATCTTCATCTGCTCAATGGTGTTGTCTATTATTTCCTCCTCATATCCTTTTACAATAAATTTCTGTTTTATGTTTTTTACTTGATCATTAAAAGTCTCTTCACTAGTACAATTTCTGCATATTCTGTGTATCTGTCCATTTGGAATATTCTTAAGCCATCTTGGGTGATGGTGGCTATTAATATTAATATGAGTTACTGTCTGTTGGTTTCTCATAAATTTTTGTTGCTAAACTATCACCCTTTTTATAAATGATGAGGTCTAAAAAACTTACCTCATCTTGATCAATATTAAATGTAAGAGAAATGTTAAAATCATTACCATTAAGATATTTTCAAAATAGGTTAAGATCATCCTCTTTACCACTCCAAATACAAAATATGTCATCTATAAACATTAACCATACAAGGATATTTTCACTATAAGGGTTGTTGTTCCATACTACCATCTCTTCCCACCATCCCATAAATAGATTGGCATAGCCGGTGCCACTCTACTTCCCATTGCCGTACTCTTTCTCTGGAGATAATATTGTCCATTGAACCAGAAGTAGTTATTGTTGAGGATAAATTCTAAGGACTCTTTAATAAAATCAAGCTTATTGTCCTCTGTTTGATCATGATTTTTCCTTAAAGCATACTCCATGGCATTGATTCCTAATTTATGATCAATTATAGTGATTGCAGAATATTAGGGTCTCTGACTAACATTTTTTAGAGGTCTATTGGTGTCTATAGTATCTTTAATGTATTACTTCAATTTTATAACCTCTGGCTGTAGTAAAAGTTGATATAATGTTTCACATAAAATCATATCAGTCAACACATGTATAAAAACATATATAAAAATGGGATATAAAACCACAAATGGGGTTGGATGAAGTGGAATTTTGTTTAGTAGGGAGATGGTTACAGAATCACTTTAATTCAAAGTCCTGGTTTAACCCCTTAGGGGCTAGAGTTTTAAGTTTGTAAATCCACCTCATGTCTGACATAGCTAAATGTTTCTCCACATTTCTGTCCTTTCCTAATGGGTTTTATATTTTGAATCCCAATAAAACATTTGATGTGTTAGATGGGACATTGATGTTTTTCTGTAAAATGAGTTGACAGGTGATGTGTGATGGGACCTTTTTTAATATTTCTATGGTGTTATTATATATGGGTTCTTAATGATCTGATGGTTCTCCCTATATAAACCAAACCGCAGGAGCATTCAACTAAATATACCACATTGGTGGTGTGACAAGTAATAAATTCTTGAATTTTTATTCTAATATTGTTAAAAACGACTTCTGTATATTTCATAATGTCACTTTTGATCTATTTGCAGCTCATGCAGGATCTGCACCAGTGAAAACCTTTGGTGCATTTCAGATTCTTTAACGTTAGTGGTAGTGCACTGCATACTAAGCGGTCATTTTAGATTTGGTGCTTTTCGATGGATGAATATAGGTCTGGCTGGTATAACTGGTTCCATTCATAACAAGTGCCAATGTTTTTTTAAAATGTATTCATTCTGTTTGTAATGGACATGAAATTTTGTTATGAAACATTTGTTTTATTTAAATTTTTTATTTTCTCTTATTTTTCCACTAGGAGGCTAGATCTTTCTTTCTGTATTTCATCCATTACTGTAGTAAGTTGTTTTTCATCATAACCCTTCACTTCAAAGTTTTCTTTCATTTATAACATCTGTTGTTGACATATTTTATTATTGCTGCAATTTCTCTTCAGTGTGAGGAATTGACTCTTGGGGCCACCCTTAGCCAAAGTTGATTGACGTTGGCTGTCTATTGGAATATATTTGTAAAATATATAAAGAATTGTCAATAGAGCACTTCACACTGCTGCTTCTACCACTACCACCCGACAGCTGGGTGTAAATGATCACTACTATGCAAATGGTGCAATACACCGTGGTAGACTCTGCAGCGCTGTGTTTTTAAATGTTCAAATCTGATGTGATATAGCAGATAGTAATATACATAAACCACATCCAAAGCAAAAAAGCGAAATTATATGTCCATCTAATAGTACACTAAAAGGGTGTTCCTTGTAATGGATAGCAGTAAAGGGTATTCTTTATAACAGACAACACCATTTAGTGTCTGATGATATTATATGAATAATGTCCGAGTAAATAACAATTTCTGTATATAACTTAATAGCTGTCCTGGGCGGGTTTTTTCAGTCACGAAGGCAAAAGGAGGACTCTATTCCTCAAAGTCATCTTCTAATGTAGATCCTAAAGGGTGGATCAAATTATTGCAATTCACCCAGAAATAAATGTAAAAGTCTCGATACTCTCCCAAAGCGAATCCTTTTAATAAAACTTCAAAAAAAAGACAGTCACAATAAAAACAAAAAACGAGATTCCAAATAGATCTTCTTAAAAAACATTAAATATCTTTCAAGTCACGCTAATGCCATTCAATGATGTTAACTCCGTATGTGCCAAGACTGGAGTAGCTTACCGGACCAGCAGAGACCCACCGGATAGCAGCGCTGAAGCTCCGTCTATGATGGTAGGGATACCACAGAGGAAATCCTATGTCGCCTGATAATATCAGGTTGGTAAATCCTCTGGGCAATAGATGATATTCAGGGCTCGGCTCTCACCCGGTACCTGTCTGCTCTCCCCACTCTCTCCGACGTGCTCTGAGCTTGTGTTCGCGACTCTCACCTGCGGCTCATGCGCTGTGTATGACCATCTAACCGTATGGGCCTCAGCTGTTCCGGCATCCAGCAAACATCTGCCACCTGTCGGCTGGGCTCTCCTAATCCCGCGTAACTCCAATGGCTAGTGTAATAAGGATCTCCGTCTCCAAGTCAGCTACCAACGCGTTTGTACCCTGTATGGGTCTTTTTCAAGGCATAGCTGACTTGGACACATCCCCTTCCTTTTATAGTCCCACAGATCCGGTAAACTGATTCCTAGCATCTTAAACAGAAATGTATCTTATAGCAGTATATACGCCAAAATCTTCTACCCTTATCAATAAATAATGCTATTCTAAATACATATTCATATACAAGCGCTGCCTTAACATAGATGACAATACCTGTCTTCCAATAAAATAATATCACAAGACACACAATAACAAATAAATATGTAGAAAAATGTGATTAGGTTCTTATACAATACATACAATAAAGTAACATTCCAAATATCTAATCAGATGTGCGTACCCATACAATAAGGGAAAGATATATTGTCATGTAGTGAATAACCTAGCCTCATACAATGGTTATAGATCCACAATCATGATATAAACTAAACATATACCCGTAGACGTATAGGGATTACATGAACCACTTAGTCTCAAAATCTCCATTGAGACCTCTTGGTTGTAAAGTCCGAAGTTCATGTATCCACTTCTTCTCGGCTCTAGCTAATGTGGCTTTAAAATCACCCTGTCTAAACTTTTTTTTCCACTCCCTCAATAGCTATAAAGCTTACTATATTCTCAATAGAGCAGCTATGAGTATCTTTAAAGTGTGCTGACATATGGTGCGTTTCTAGCACCTTGCGAACATTTCTCAAATGTTCTGATATACGAATTTTAAAGGGGCGGCTAGTTCTGCCAACATATTGTTTATTGCAACTACATTGTATTACATATACAATGTTGCTGCTGTTACAAGTCAAAACTTGGTTAATTTTGTAGTTCTTCTTAGTAACACATGATACAAAATTACTTATCTTATTCCCTTCTTTACTCTTGATGTTTCTACAACCTATGCAGGAACCACATCTGAAAAAAACCTTAGAAGTTATTCTTGTACCTAATCTTTTGGGGGGTGACATTGCACTTTTAACCAGCGCACTTCTCAGATTTGGTGCTCGCTTATATATTATTATAGGTTTTTCGGGCAGTACTTTTTTTAAAATAGGATCTGCTTTAAAATATGCCAATGTTTATTTAGCACGGTCTCCAACTTTCTATAATCTTTATTAAAAGTGGTAACAAAGGAGATTAGGAGAGCCCAGCCGACAGGTGGCAGATGTTTGCTGGATGCCGGAACAGCTGAGGCCCATACGGTTAGATGGTCATACACAGCGCATGAGCCGCAGGTGAGAGCCGCGAACACAAGCTCAGAACACGTCGGAGAGAGTGGGGAGAGCAGACAGGTACCGGGTGAGAGCCGAACCCTGAATATCATCTATTGCCCAGAGGATTTACCAACCTGATATTATCAGGCGACATAGGATTTCCTCTGTGGTATCCCTACCATCATAGACGGAGCTTCAGCGCTGCTATCCGGTGGGTCTCTGCTGGTCCGGTAAGCTACTCCAGTCTTGGCACATACGGAGTTAACATCATTGAATGGCATTAGCGTGACTTGAAAGATATTTACTGTTTTTTAAGAAGATCTATTTGGAATCTCGTTTTTTGTTTTTATTGTGACTGTCTTTTTTTTGAACTTTTATTAAAAGGATTCGCTTTGGGAGAGTATCGAGACTTTTACATTTATTTCTGGGTGAATTGCAATAATTTGATCCACCCTTTAGGATCTACATTAGAAGATGACTTTGAGGAATAGAGTCCTCCTTTTGCCTTTGTGACTGAAAAAACCCGCCCAGGACAGCTATTAAGTTATATGCAGAAATTGTTATTTACTCGGACATTATTCATATAATATCATCAGACACTAAATGGTGTTGTCTGTTATAAAGAATACCCTTTACTGCTATCCATTACAAGGAACACCCTTTTAGTGTACTATTAGATGGACATATAATTTCGCTTTTTTGCTTTGGATGTGGTTTATGTATATTACGATCTGCTATATCACATCAGATTTGAACATTTAAAAACACAGCGCTGCAGAGTCTACCACGGTGTATTGCACCATTTGCATAGTATTGGAATATATTTGTTGACATCTGTTGGTTTGTGGAAGGTTTTAGTTTGGACCGTGTTCTCTTCTACATATATATATATATATATATATATATATATATACGAGGGTTGTTCAAAAAGTAATGCCTAATTGCTCACAACTCACATTTTATTATAGATGCAGATTTGGAAATTTGCAGTAAAATACTTTGAAGTCTTAGTAACAGAATGACTCTACTCAAAAAATTCACCATCTGCCCTCAAACATTTTCTCCACCTCTCAACCCAAGCTGAGAAGCCACTTTGGAAAAATTCCAGTGGTTGGTGTTTGACCCAGGAATCTGTGGCATTTTTAACTCCCTCTATGTCTTCAAAATGTTGACCACGGAGACAGTATTTGAGAGGGCCAAACAGATGAAAGTCAGAAGGGGCCAAATCAGGACTGTATCGTGGATGTGGAATTATTGCTCACCCCATTTTGGCAATGGCCGCAGATGTTGCCATCAAAGTGTGATGTCTGGCATTGTCGAGGTGTAAGATGACATTTGACAGTGGAATTGTTGACCTTTTTTTGCGGATGGCTACTTAAGTGTAATAATGTATCGATCACTGTTGATTGATTGGTTTGGTTTCAAGTAATCGATGAGAATAACACCTCGGCAATCCCAAGTAATCGATGTAATTGTAATCGATGAGAATAACACCTCGGCAATGGCCATGACTTTGTTTACGGATCGTTGTGGATCGCTGTGATTTAAACTTTTTTAGCCTAGGTGAACTTAGGTGTTTTCATTGCTTTCATTGGGCCTTTGTTTCTGGGTCATAAAGGAATACCCAGGTCTCATCTCCTGTAATTCCAAAAACGTCTCATGGTTGGCTTCAAAGTTGGTCAAAAGGTCATTGCACACTTCCACCCTCTGGGCCTTATGATCCCTGGTTAATTGCTTTTAAACCCATTTAGCACATACTTTATGATATCCCAAATCATTGATTAGTGTTTCTACAGTGCCTTGGCTACATTCAAGTTCATTACTGATATCTCTGATGGTCACACGACGGTCTTTCTGAATAATGGCATCGACTTTGTGTGAGTTCTCTGCTGTCACTGCAGTTGATGGTCTGCCACCACGAGGTTTATCGCACATGGATGATTCTCCTGATTCAAAATGCTTCATCCACCTTCTGACATTGCTATAGTCAATTGTACGCTCACCATACACTTTTTTTCAGTGTTCTGTGGATATCTGTAGCACTGCAGCCTTATTTTTCCAGAAATTCAATGATGGCTCTTTGTTTCATCTTGGATTCCATGGTATTTTTTGTACTACCTAACCAAAAATACATATATAGTTCGCAGACATACAGTATTAAGCTACAAACTGACAAAGTTTCAAATAAATGTTGCATATTGTTTCAGAGTTATGAGCATTTAGGCATTACTTTTTGGACAACCCTTGTATATAATATATATATTCTATGTATTCCTGAAGATGGGGCTTGATAACCGAGAAACGTTGAAGTGAATTTTGCCTAAAAACTACTATAGTGCTATGTGGTGTCTTGCCTACTCAGGCATTTCATGGACTATATGTACCTTTATTTTCCAAGGGCACACAGGCTCAATTATATAAGTATAGGGGAGTGCCAAACCTATTGTGTCTGTGTGTGTGTATATGTGTGTGTATGTATGTGTGTGTGTATATATATATATATATGTATGTATGTATAGTGAGATCCAAGAAGTTAAGTTCCTTTTTGCTGTAGGAGAATGAGAAAGATATATGTTTATATCATTATTGTTCAATGAGTTGGAGTATTCTTCTAGGCCTTTTTCCTCTCCATTCCAGATAAATAGAATGTCTATGTTGCGGTACCATTTCTCCAATTTGGTACCCCAACTACTCCTATATTGTTCTTCCCAAAAGGCCATAAATAAATTGGCATAGCTTGGGGCATACTTGGTGCCCATCGCTGTTGTCTTTTTTTGCAAGTAATATTCTCCATTAAAGAAGTTGTTTTATAAGATGAATCTGATAGCCTCTTTAGAGAACTTCCTTAGTGGTTCAGAGTGTTCTGATCTCTTGAAGAACCAAGTGACTGCTTCTATCCCTTTTTTCATGTTGAATGCAGGTGTACAGGGATGTCACATCTGCCGTTCTCAGAATTTTATGTTGGTCCCAATGATATTCCTTTAATTTCCTGATCACGTCTCCTGTATCTTTTAGATAGGATTTGTTTTTAATTACTAGTGGTTGTAGGCTGGAGTTTATCAAAGATGAAAGGTTAGAGGCTAGGGAGTTGGTGACGGCCATTATGGGTCATGTACATTTGGTAACATATAAATAGTAGGATTGACTGGATTCTCTATATCCACGTAGCTGTGTTCCTCCTTTGCGATCCCCCCTTATTTGTTTATCAGTCAATTTTTTAAAATTGTTCATTATTCAGTTTGAAGGGTCATTATTAAGTTTGATATGTGGTGTGACCTAACAGTCTCATGATTTCCTTGAAGTACTGGTTTTTTCTTTATTGAGGATGGTTATTCCTCCCTCTTCGTCACAGAGTTTGATAATGATTTTATCATCTTTGCTTAAGTTGGGGATGGTCTCTTGTTTCCTGTATGGTAAGGTTATAATTTATTGGTTTCCTTTTTTTTTTTGCTTAAGTTTTCAAGCTCCTCTATGACAGTCTTTTAAAAAGTTTAATTCCCATTCATATGTACAGGGTAAAATTTTGATTTATTATTCTTGGGGAGGTCGTTGTTGGGAATTACTATTTCAGGAGATGTTCTGTTGCCTCTCTCTTTTTCCTTCATAGCGAGAAACTTTTTGAATGTAATTTTTCTAGTGAATTTTTGTACATTTTTAAAATCCATCTGTTTGGGAAGTGGGTGCATATTTGAGACCTTAAATGAGTACTTTTTCTTCTAGTTCCATTAAGAGTTGGTCACTAAGATTGAAAATGAATCCCTTCTTATGATTGGTATAACTTGTTGGAGGATTGTGCATTTCCAACATCTGATTATTCTCCTTTCTTCTGTTGTTTTGTTTAGGTTTTCTATTGTTTTTCCCAGCCCTACATCCTCGCTTCCTTTTTGTAATTGTTTTTTCATTTTTTTAATCTGTGTGGAATAATATACACACAGATTAATTTTTATTCTTTTTGCGGTCTCCTTCTCTTTATCTTTAGAGTGATCCTGGTCCTGAGTGGTAGTGTCCTGATGTACTGATCTCTCCTCTGTCCTAAAAAAGGGAGATCGATTTGGTGTGGTTCCATGAATGGTTCTTCTCTAATGTTGGAATTATTGTACTCCGGTGATACAGGTGGACCTGAAACTCAGTGGTGGAAACTTCCCCTTGGTGTATTCTTATATTCAGAGCTTCAGTTGTTGAATTGGTGGGTGTTTCTTCTTTTCTTCCTTTGTTTATGGGGGAATAATCCTTCATTCCTATAAATGGAATATTTTCTTGATGGGCTTGTGTTTCTTGATCTGTGTTTTCTTTTGTTTATATCTTGGTGTTCTGAGTAACATGGAGAAATATTGCTTCTAGATCTACATCTTCTTTCTCTTTGTGGTTGTTTTAAATAATGTTCTCTATAATTAGAGGAATAGGATGTGGATGGTATTGTGTCATTACGTATTAAGTGACCCTTATATGGTCCTCTTTGATTTCAATATTGGTAATTGGTTGATTTATGAAATTCTAGTTATCTCTTGATGTTATGGTTTCCTTGGTATGGATGATATTGTCTAGATATGGATATGTGTGCTGTTTTGTCTTCTTACTTTCTCCAGGTTGGGATATGTTTCTTCCTTATTGGAGATTCCTCAAAAATCCCTAGATGTGCTTCCTGCTCACTTTCCTACAACAGTGTTTTAACTGGGTAAACCCTGGCTGTTCCCTTTTTTCTTTCTTATCGTAATATCAAACTTTTGGAAGACTAAGGCCCGTATTCAAGTTGAGGCGAAAAGTCCAGACTTTTCGCCTGCTGGACTTTTCGCTTCCTTCGCCTGTTTTCCAGGCGGAAAAGTATCATGCACGTGCCTGCTATTCCCCGTATTCAATTCCAAAGTAGGCGAAATCGGGAACAGGCAAACCTTGGATCGGTGAAATAATATGGGAATGTTCGGGAAATAATTGTAGGACCCCCCCTAAAGATGTCCAGACCTTGGGGATCACTATGGGTACCCCCATTTTTGCCAGCAGAAGAAAGTCAGTTTTTTAAATAGTTGCGGCAGGTGTTTTTTTTCCCCAACATTGAAGAAGTGATGCAGAAGAGCACTTAGTTTGTTTTTCATTTTTAAAAATGGTCCCATCAAATTTGGGGTACATGAAAATGGGGGTAAGCATATTTTTAAGTCCCTAAAGGTAATTTTTAAAATTCTTCAAAAATACAGCTGCCGCTACTCTTTGCAATGAGAAAAAAACACCTGCCACCCCACCAGAATTAATTTTGTTAGTTTGGCATTTGTATCCCTATTATTTTTTTTTCACCCCAAAATTTTTTTCAATTTTGTTTGAGGTGTCCCGATTATTTTATTTAAATTTTGTTTTGCACATTTCGTTTTAAGGGGGCATTCCTAAGGGTGCAGGCCATTTTTTTTATGCCTGCACCCCTAAACCCCAAATCTGCACTGTTTTTCACCTGCTAAAGGTAATTGAAAAATTATCCCTGCTTTTTTAAAATGACCCTTCACCCCACCGAAAAAAAACGGGAATTCTTGGGAAATATGCCTGGGACCCCCCTAAAGATGTCCAGACATGGGGGATCACTATGGGTACCCCCATTTTTGCCTGCTAAAGGAAGTCGTGGTTTGTAATAGCAATTTTGCGGCTATGAAGAAGTGGTAAAGAATAGCACTTAGGAATAGATTATTTTCTTGGTGAAAATAGCTATAAACTTTGGGGTACATGAAAATGGGGGTAAGCATTTTTTTAAGTCTCTAAAATGATTTTTCAAAATTCTGCAAAAAACCACCTGCCGCTAGCGCCTGCATTCTAGAAAACACCTGCTGCATACATGGGGACCCCCCCTGAGGCAATTCCGCTAATTTAAAAAAAAATTCAAACACTTTTTTTTTTTTTTAAACCCCAAAATTAAAGTTATTTTTTTGGGGTGTCACGATTTTTTTTTTTTTTTTTTACTTTTTTGACAGATTATTATTAAATGAAATTCCCAGGGGTGCAGGCTATTTTTTTAAGCCTGCACCCCTAAAACCCAATTCTGCACTTTTTTTTCGCCATGTAAAACATGGTGAATACTTATCCCTGGTTTTTTTACAAAGACTTTTCGAACCGGCAAAAAGTCTTTCTAATTGAATACGGGGACAGGGGCGTATTTACCCATTGGCCAGGATGGCACTCGCGAGGGGCGCCGACCAAAGGGGGGGCGCCACCCGGCAGTGCCACCAGTAGCCAAGGGGTGGACAAGTCCCTCGGCCCCACAAGTGTAGGGCAGACCGCAGTGAGAGCGGTCTGCCCTACACAGTTTACAAACAGACAGCCGCCAGCGGTGGCTGTGTGTTTGTAATAGCAGCCAGCTAATGAGAGTCATACAGACTCTCATTAGCTGCCGCGTCGTCCGCAAAGGGAGCCGGCTGGAGCTCACTCATGAGCTCTTTGTTCCGGTTCCCCCCGCAGCATGTGACTGGAGAGACGTCATACGTCATGACGTCTCTCCTATGCAGGAGAAGAGCGGGCCGGGACTCAGACAGCGGCGGTCGCGTCAGGAGCGGGGACCAGGTAAGTTTAATTTTTTTTTGTTCTTTGTGTGTGTAAGCCTGGCACTACAGGGGGGGTGCCTGCTACTGTATTGGGGTGGCCACTACTGGGGGCAATTTATGGGGGGTGGCCACTAATGGGAGCACTGTATAGGGGTGGCCACTACTGGGGGTCTACAACTGGGGGCACTGTATAGGGAACTGCTACTGGGGGCTACTACTGGGGGCACTGTTTAGGGGGGGACTACTACTGGGGGCACTGTATAGGGGGGACTACTACTGGGTACTATTACTGGGGGCACTGTATAGGGGACTGCTACTGGGGTCTACTACTGTTGGCACTGTACAGGGGGGACTACTACTGGGGGCAATGCAGCATAGGGGGATTACTACTGCGGGCACTGTATAGGGGGGCTACTACTGGGGGCAATGCAGCATAGGGGGGATTACTACTAAAGGATTACTACTGGGGGCACTGCATAAGGGGGGTAGGGGGGCACCAGTACATTACATTGCCAGGGGCGCTTGGATCCCTAGATACACCCCTGTAAGGGGATAATTGAAACATGCGAAAATGATGTAATCGGCGATAATTTATCGCCGATTCTGACTTTTCGCACCCAAATTGAATACGGCCCTAAGTCCCTTTGTAGCTTCTTTTTGTTTTGTTTTTCTTTTTAAGCGCTTCTATGTTTCTTTCAATCCTTTTGGAGATTTCTTCTTATAATGGTGGGAAATATGGTAACTTACTGAATGCCTTTCAGTACAATCTATTTGGCTACCTATTTTTCAAGGGTTTCCACTTCGCACCATATTTTTTTCCCTAGATGAACCAAACGATTCATCACAGTTTCCAAGTTATCATTTGTCATATCTATTTCTTCATCATTAAAATTTAATTTAAACACTTCCTCAATATTTTTTTTCTCTTGTCTCAATGCCCAAACATGATGCTGCCTTATGTTCCCAATGGGTAGTAGAAGAAACAGCAATATTGAATGATGTTGTAGGGAACTAGGCGCTTCACAGAAAGGGTTCTGCCTCTGACAACATCCGAGGGTCTACTCCCAAAACCTCCAATTTTGTAGCTCAAGTGAAAAAGTGATTGATGATGTCAGGTGGCGCTCCCTTTTGAGGTTGAGGTTATATATCGGTTATTGGTTAAAATGTCATTAGTATACAATGAGAAGGCATAATACATTAAATAAATAAATCAATAAATAACCATACGTCCTTTATGGAGGAGTCGATTTTTTTCTTTCTCACTTTTCTTATCTCCGTCTGAATTTTGCCCGAAATGGTAAGTATAAAAGTGGAACGGAGACAGAAAAAACACATTGTGTAGTAGGGTTTTTTCATAGATCACAAAATAAATAATTGTTATAGTGGTGTTGTAACAAGGCTTGTCTCAAAATGGTGTATCTGGATTTTAACGTACTCCACTTACAATTAATAAATGAGGAATACTCCTATAATGGTTTCCTTATGTTAGTGGCATATGGATGTCCTATTTCCATTTAAAATAGCGTACTACAACTCACTGGTGACTGTAAATATATAAAGGTATCTTTGATGAATAAAGTGGGCATACCCATACTCACGATAACGTAGGATATGTGACTCATATCATGGTATCTCTGTCCCCCATGGATGGAATTTTTCTTTATGGTAAAAAAGTCCATAGGATAGCAGTGTAAAAAATGTATATTACTTTATTATTACAAAAAGTCTATGCAGGTGAATACAAATATAAAATACAAAAAACATGGTTTAGGCTGCTCCGCTGACCTCTCTCACCACACTCCCAATCTGGATTTGTTGCGTATAATAAAACTCATTGATAAATGGGCCCCTATATGTCAGAAACAAGGATCAGCTGGGGCAGGTCCTGAGTCTCCTGATTCTAGTCAATGCCATACTTCAGGTAAATACAATTGGGGGGAAGAATATTTACTGTTTTAAAACTCCCTTTATAAAGGTTTTAAATTACTTATATATTGTTAATTAAATATAGACAATCATTTATAGGGCAAATATGATTACTCAGTGCTTTCGTTGACAATGCTGAGACACATTTATTCATATAGAGTAATGATAAATTGGTGTACAATTTCATTATTTGAAAAAAAATGTTAACAAAAATATTAATACTGTATAACATGGATTTTTGTTTTTTTGCAGACAAAGTAAAGACTTTTACAAATTTTCGGGAGAAAATAAATATAAATCCCCCAACTGTGTCAAAGCTGACCCTGAGGGATGTTCTAGAGATTGGTTCAGAGAATCTAGATGAATCTCAGCCTCATGATATAACGGATATTCCCTGGCACTTTATAAGGAAGCTCATGGCACTGAACAGAACTGCAATAAACACCCAGTTAGAAAAACTTCCACTCCAATTGGGAGCAAATGACGATGTAAATAAATTTGATTTATCAGTGTGTGAAACTGAAGACAATACATCTCCAAATATCCACCCCCTGGACATAGTGTGCGCTGTCCTGCATTGTTCAGAGAGTTTTCTACAGCAAGAGATTATATCAAAAATGTCCATGTGCCAGTTTGCTGTCCCTCTGCTGCTCCCTGCTGGTGATGGCCCAGAATACACCTTCATGCTGTGGGCAATGAGGGACATTGTGAAGAGATGGAGACCTCAGTCATTAGCTGACAGTAAAGGGTTCAGAGAAGAAAATGTTGTGAATATCCCCATGCCGATCTTCTCCTTTGTAAAAATGGGGAAAAACAAACTATCCAAATCTAAAATCCTGAATCAAGTTCTGAATCCCCCTCAGCAACATCACAACTTCTTCACATATGAAGATATGGAGGGAGGAAATATTGAGAGGAAAATATCTGATGGACTTGTAGAAATTTCCTGGTATTTTCCTTGCGGTAAGTCTGATGTGTTCCCAGAGCCCATCACAGTGACCAACCTACGTGGTGACCTGGCGTCCAGCTGGGAACAGTTCATGTTTCTCACACGAGTCTCATCGGCTGTGTTTGTATTTATTGAGAGTATTAGTGAGAGAGAATTCAGACTGTTATCCACCTGCAGTAACACAGACACCGAGTATTATCTCATTCTTACTCCAAGTCCCGGGAAACCAGTAACTACAGAGACTGTGAAGTACATAAACAATCTAATGCCAAAGTTAATCATTAATAAAACAAATATTATTCTAAAGGGCAGCAGAGATAATTATGCAGCATTTGTAAAACAAATACAAAACACCATTCAGAGTCTTTTGACCAATTGTGAAAACAGAAGTTTGGTTGGTATTAAAGATGAGATCCAAGGAGATTACATCTATGTAGATGAGAACGCATTTCCAGTTCAGAATGCAAAAGTCTCTGCCAGAAACATTACCTCTGCAATAAGTGATGTAGAAAAGTACAAGAAAGAAACTCTGACATTACAGGGAGATCTGTGGAAACAATTGTCAAAAATAGAAAAAGAACTTTGCAGAATGACGAAACAAGGTGGAAAAAATACACAAGAATATAGAAGTGAACTTGTTCAGCAATTATATCTCTTACACAAGGAACAGAACCAACATTATATCTCTGATGGGATCTTTTTGTTTATTACTGCAATTACACATTTGTCTCAAGTAGAAAAACATTATTTTTTGAAATGGATGAAATTTGAGCTGGATTCAATTGCCAGAAATAATATTTCTACACTGCAGTCTGAGTACAAGGAGAAATGTAAGAATAAATCAAATAATGTAGAACAACTAAAACAACTGGATCAAAAAATTTCTGATAGCTCATTAGGAATTGAGCATTTCCTACGTGAGCTAGGGCAGGTTTATGAGGCTGAATGTGCAGTGGTTAAAAAAAATTTCATTTCTAAAACCCCAAAACAATTTACAAAACTCCCAGGAATTGCTGCTGATCTTCTGCTGGATGGGTTCCCATTGGAGCTGATTGATGGAGATGCCTCCAACATCCCCCTGCAGTGGATAACTGATGTCCTGACAGAGCTGGACACCAAGACAGGAGGACACTGCAGAATGAGAGTAATAACTGTGCTGGGAGTACAGAGCACGGGGAAATCCACCCTTCTGAACACCATGTTTGGGTTACAGTTCCCTGTGGCCAGTGGGCGATGCACACGAGGAGCCTTCATGACCCTTATAAAGGTGAAAGATGCCTTCCAGGAGGAGCTGGGCTGTGACTTCATTCTGGTGATTGACACTGAAGGGCTGAAAGCTCCTGAGTTGGCTTCTCTGGAGGACAGTTATGAACATGACAATGAGCTGGCGACACTGGTGGTCGGGTTGAGTGATATAACCATTGTCAATATGGCCATGGAAAACACTGCAGAAATGAAAGATATTTTGCAGATCGTGGTCCACGCATTTCTTAGGATGAAAGAAATTGGGAAGAAACCCAACTGCCAGTTTGTACATCAGAATGTGAGCGATGTGTCCGCTCATCAAAAGAACATGAGGGACAGAAAGAAACTTTTGGAACAGTTAAATGAAATGACAAAAGTTGCTGCAAAAATGGAGAAGAACATTGGAATTACATCTTTCAGTGATGTGATGGACTATGACCTAGAGAGACACAACTGGTACATTCCTGGGCTGTGGCAGGGGGTCCCACCAATGGCTCCAGTAAATTTTGGTTACAGTGAAAATGCTCATGAGCTAAAAAAGTATTTGTTTGAATTCTTAAAATCCAATCGGTCTGATCAGAAGCAATGTCACATTCCTGATTTTATTACATGGATACAAAGTTTGTGGAATGCAGTTAAACATGAGAAGTTTATCTTCAGCTTTAGGAACAGTCTGGTAGCTGATGCCTATAATAAAATGGCTGCACAATACTCTATGTGGGAATGGGAATTCACCAAAGCCATCCACAGCTGGGTGATCAGCACAGAGACCAGTATTAGGAATCTGTCTGCTGATAGACTGGATACAGAAACCTGCGCTCAGTATAAGGATGTTCTCCAACAGCTGCTATATGATGAAGAAAAGCGAATGTTGGAACTACTAGAAAAATATTTTGACAGCAAATCTGACAATGTTCATCTTCTAGAGAGATACAGGGAAGATTTTTTCATGAGTGTAAGTTTCTTAAAGAAAGATCTAGAAAGAAACGCACTCAGCAAGGTCAATGAAGCTGTTTCTATTCAGAAAGGCAAATTTAAGATACAGAATATTCAGAAAACATCTCAGGAGCTGATTGAAGCAAAAATTACAGATCTCCTAAGATACTGCAGAGAGAGAAACTGTGAGCTTGGGGACATAGAAGAGAAACAAGAATTTGAAGCAATGTGGGAGAAAACACTGAGTGACTTACAGATGGACGAATTACCGAAACGTGACATTGGACAAACAATGCTCCAACTGCTGAGAAATGACATGGGTGTAAAAGGTGGTGACATAAATGAAGAACTTTCTAAAGTAATGAGTTTGGATGAATATAGACAAATACAATTTCAAATGGATACAAAGTACATTAATGTCACTTGGTACAAACCAACATGTAATAAATTATATATTAGTCAAGAATATTATGATAAAGTTGCTGATCTTGCTGCATCCTTGTTAGGTATATGTGAGAAATATGTCACAGAGAAAGTAACATCCCCTGAGGACTATAATGACACTTACTGCCAGGAATTACTACACAAGATCAATGCAGAACTCAGGGAAAAAAATCCAAGAGTTCATTTTTCCATAAGGTTTGAGCTGGACATTAAGCTCCTCATCTTTGGAAGAGCATCTGAGAAATTCCAGAAGATGCACGATACCTTTATCCAAGAAAATGACCCAAAGATCTGCCTAGAAAATTTAAAACCGCAATATTTATCTACATTTGAGAGTATATTTCAGGAGAAGGATGAGTGTCGTAACAGAGCCAAAAAATTCTGTGAGCTGTGCCTGATACCGGCACTAACTGAGCATATTCTGAGGCATCTCGGGAAGGAAATCATGGATGAGTTACTAAACAGTTCTGATAAAATAATATTTAGCAGCAGAAGTCATTTCCAGAGAATTGTGCTGGAGAATCTATTAGAGGAAAAGGTGTTTCAAAACTATGTAAAATACATTAGATCATATGAGAGATTTTTAAGAGACTGGATATTTCAGTTCATTGCAAGAAAATACCAATCAGTTGTTAACTATTTAGAACTAAATATTCTGGGGGTGATCACTGATAAAATCCAAGAAGTCCTTAAAACTGAAGAATGTTTAAAAATATCCAGCATTTCAGATTTTCTAGAGCAGTTTTGTGAACTACTGAGGGAAGAATTGGTACTATCACAGAATGAGATGCAAGTGATTACTTTCTACAATACAGCAAATGTCAGACAGTTCTCTGAGGACATTCTGTCCTATTTCCCCACCATAGAGGGACAAATCCTGTCAGAGCTGGGATCATTAGACTTTGAGACTGTACTTTCCAAGGTCACACTGAAGCCTCAGGATGAGCTGTATAAGAAGGTGATTGGATGTGGACAGCAGTGTCCTTTCTGTAAGGTCCCCTGTGAGAATGTAGGTGGTGATCACAAGGAGCATTCCGCATCTGTCCACAGACCAAAAGGATTGGGAAAGTACAGGTGGTCAGAAGATAAAACATTGGTCACTGACATATGTTCTACTGCTGTTGTATCAAATGTTCGATTTAGAAATGCAGACACAAATGGAAAATGGCACCCTTACAAAGAGTATCATACATATTACCCAAACTGGGCCATCCAACCCGACTCCAGTATCAATTCCTCTGATTACTGGAAACACATTTTTGTGCAGTTTAATGAGAAATTTGCTGCAGAATATGAAGCACAGCCAGCTGAATTACCAAAAGAATGGAAGAAAATAACAAAAGAACAAGCTTTGGAAAGTCTAAAGACAGCTTTTAGTGTTAAGTGACAATATTAAAGCCAAATTGGTTTAATTATTCAAACCATGAACATAAGTAGAAATAGATAGGAAATTTAGCAAATATTAACATTCCTAAATATAAATCATTATAGAACAACCCATGCAAATCACAATATAAATGTCCTAGAATATTACAGTCAAAAGCATTACATAGCATACCATTTCCTAAAAAACGAAATATCTTTACTGTTTCAGTCCCCACAAATTTCCCCAGCTCCATTCAGAGCAAAGATACAAAACCGAGGAAACAGTGTACCAGAAGGACATATATACATACAGTAATTACATGTGTAAGCGTACATCAATTATAGTCATAGGTGTATTTATAATGGGTTCAGGGTGTATGGTGCACATGGGCCCCTGGGTCCAGGGGGGGCCCAGCACAGCACACCCTGCACCCATAGTATACTAACCTTTCTCTGGCAAGCTGGTTCCCCCCATCTCTGCAGAGTCATCTTTTTACTGTCCTCTTCTGGAAGATGGCGCTGCATGGTGACAGCAGGAGCCTGGCACTGTGCCAAAGACTTTGCTCCCTAGAGCACATACTGTACTCCATCTTCCCAAATGTCACTGGGAAAATGGCGCTATTGAGGAGGAGAAACCCGCTTGCCAGAGAAAGATAAGATGCCTGGTTGGGAGGAGGGGTAGGCGCTGCACAGATAAGGGGTTCCACTGCATTGCATCCCCCTTAGGTGTTAATACACTTCTAGTTGTAGTGTATACTAATTTACTAAGGGAAGGGAATAAACAAGAGAAGGTCCCTGCTTGTCAGAGCTTATTCTCTAATCATAAAATAACAACCACAAGTGATTTTCAATAATATGACTTCTACTGAGACCAATCACTTATGTATGTACAGTATATTATTGGAAGGACACATTTTATTACTACTTAATTACATAAATGAAAAGGGGATTAAATTCTGTACAGTCTCCACCTACTCCAGGTTTCATATACTCTTTATATCATGTCTTGAAATCTATATCCCCTTCCTTCAAATTCCTCAGTGACAGGTAGAGGTGCTCTATGTTTTCATAACTATGGCAGAGGTAGACCGCTTACTAGAGGTGTCCAGCAGATTTGCAAACAAGAGTGGTACAGTAATTCATACTGAAATGTTCAGTCCCACAACGAGGGTGCGAGAGGAGCCTGGATGAAGCGAATCAGGATGGTAATGGTTGTCAACTGTTATCAACGTACACCTTACTACATTAAAGGGACTGGACTACAGTATTGTACAATACTCTGATGTCAGAATTTAGCAGCCAGGAGAGACTGATCCAGCAGATGCCAGATGTGATATGAGAATCATATGATCACTCGCCTCCAATCACATGAGGACAATTGGAATCACATGAGGAAAGTGTTTCCTCCCTTTTGGCTATAAAACTCCACTGTATTTCAGTCTTTTAAAGCTTTTTAACATTTCACAAACTTTAATTGTACATGATTACAAAAAAATGATTGTTATCACGAACCATGTGTCATTTTTAATTTTCTGTGCCTTTTTTTGTGCATTCTTTTTTTAATTGAATTTTACAAAGTACTTTACAATATATATATTGACCATGACTTTAGATGGAAACAATAAAGTTGTAAATTTGAACCAAACAAATCTCAGAATACAGTGTATAACATCAAACAATAGACAGTCATGTATTAATCAGGGATATCATCATATTCAGATAGAGAAATAGCCAATAAAGATATATCCACCTAATTACATTTCAAAGAATATAGAATCAATAGAAACTTTTGTAAAATAGGAGTGGGAAAACAAGGCTACAGTAATAGAGGAAAAATAAGGGAGGGGGGGAGAAAGGAAGTAGGCAGCAATTTTGTAAGTAGCGTTTAAGACATGCAGTACATTTTATGTTTCTGTGCAATTCACAGATAATAGACAATGAGACTCAAAGGTTTTAAAAATGTGATCTTGTGTTTGCTGGTTTAAATGGTCTATATACGACCCCCATTTCTTATAGAATTTTAGTCCTCCAGATTCAATATCTGCGAATGCAGATCTACAGTCAAAGTACATGATTTGGAGTAATTTCTGTTGCACTTCACAAAGCGATGGTGTTGAACATTTCCTCCAATGAATTAAGATTACTTTTTTTGATAGATTGACAATTGTTGTTAGAAGAGGTGCAATATTTTTCCTTCGGGTGCAATTTTAGTAATTACAGTAGAGACTAGCTAACGGGTCCACATGCAATTGTAAAGAAAAGACCGTGTTTACATTTTGAATTTCTTTATGCCAAAACTTTTTAATTTATTGACACTTCCAAAAACAGTGAAAAAAGAGGCTATAGAAATGTCAAACTTCACGCATTCACCTAATATGAATGGAGACATAAGTCTCCTTCTCAACGCAGACTTATAAGCTCCATGTATTACACGGGTATGAACTTCTTTTAAGTATGCGGACTGTAAATATTTATGGATCAGGGGAAAGGAATTAATTTGCATATATATTGCAATTCAGGAATGTTTAATTGCCAGCTGACAAACAGTGTGTTCCAAGATTTATGGGTATGGTAATCAGCTATTTTAGGGTATAAATAGATAACTTTGTATTGCTTAAGAAAAGATATTGTGGAATTAATACCATCTTCAGAATTGGAGTCATGAAAAGCTGGAGAGAGAGATGACAGATACATAAAGAAGCGAGCCTGGAGATACATAAAGAAATGATGGTGCGGGAGGTGATAACGTTCTTGCAATGAAGCAAATTGACAAATAACACCGCCAGGATCAAACACTTGAGAAGTTAAACTCAACCCTTTTTCTTTCCAAGATAAATAAAAAAATAATTTCTGAGGTAGCCTTGGGCGCCCTGACGCTGAAAAGCAGCAACCTAGTGATCTAAAAGGTTACACCCTAAAAACCTGTGAACAACAATCAAACTAGAAAAGTGACAACCAGGATGCACTAGCGTCATAAAGTAATTTCTAAATAAATTTATATACTTTTCTCAAATATGTACAGTCTGCCTTGTCTCTCATATGATCTTCTTAATGGAGTACATGGTATTAGACCATGAAAAAGATGAATTTTATGTTCTTACTCAATTTATTATTACAAATCCAGATTTAAAACCAGTGTGTAACATTCAACACTACTTAAATACACAACATAAAATACAAAGGAATATACAAATGGTAAACAATGGAGAATTACCAGATGTCACTCAAATAAGGGCATGTAGATGTTTAAAGATGGAGGTCTCCGGATACCTCTTACAGGATCCTTCAATGAGGGATGTCTCTGGATGTCCCCTTCTGTACTAAAGAGTGCTGTCATCCTCCACCGATGCGTTTCGAGAGATGAACCTCTCCTTCAAGGTGGTATGACAGTAATCCATATGGCATGTCTTATATAC
Source organism: Taudactylus pleione (assembly GCA_031769625.1). Taxonomy (NCBI): domain Eukaryota; kingdom Metazoa; phylum Chordata; class Amphibia; order Anura; family Myobatrachidae; genus Taudactylus; species Taudactylus pleione. The sequence goes on from JAUIMM010000652.1 coordinate 853,600, forward strand.
TTTATCCTTACTTCACTTCCGGATCATAGTTTGAAAATAAAATAAAATCCATTATTTAATACATATACAGTCTCTTGCTGTAATCATGGTTCTGCTATTGTCTTACCCATCTCTGTATGGTACAATATATATCATATTGATCTTCATATATTTTTTCTTAGTTCCGCTGGACCGGAAGTGCGTCATCCGCAATTCCGTTTAGGACCACGGCTCGTTGATGCAATCAAAATACTGCAAATGTAATTTCTAAAGTTTATTAGCTGCTACTGATCTAGCTTGTACAATTTCTCTTCTGATCTTCCTATATCACTTCCTGTGGTCTCCTATGCATGGACACCAGTTCTTCCTGCCCTTGGAACACATGATGGAACGCATTGACTTCCGGTCCAGCAGCCTTCTTAAATGGGGAAATCTTTTAATTTTACATGACTGTGGCCATTTTTCTCACTGGTAAGCAACTGGAAAGTTTCCCTTAACTGATATGTTGCTCTCCCAGATTTTCCTTTAATGTAATAGAATGAAAATCAGTCCTAAAATACACATGGGTTATCATCAAAATCGAAAGGAGACAGTGCATATTAAATGCCAGGTAAAATTAAATAAAAACAGGCTTAATCTACATTACTAGTGATGACCTGCTGTATATACAAATACCTAAAATTGCATATAATACATAGGAAATAGCAGCCTAAATATAAAATTTGCTGTTTAAAAATATGAATGCATATTAAAATAAAGATGATTAAGAGCATGCCAAGGGGAAAATGGCACATATGCAAGCACATATTAATAATAAGATAAATAATTAGAAGAAAATAAATACTACACAAGGTAAATTTTTAGTGGCCTATTAAAATGTTATACAAAATATATAGCACATTCAGTTAAAGCTTAAAACTTCATAAAAGGAGGTTAAGCCCTCTAGATAAAAATCAATATATAATAGCCAGATATAAAGAGGAACCAAATGTAAAAAAGGGCTAAAAAATTACAAAATTACATCAAATGAGACATACTAACAGGTCTAAAAGAAATTAGCTTATGGTTATTATCGAATTTCATAGGAACCACTTTAATTTCGAAGTCCAAATTTAAACCTCTTGGATATAATGTTTTTAATTAAAAAGTCCAGTTAATCTCCCTTTTGGCTAGTTTTGTTTCAACGTTTCTCCACATGTTTCTCACATTCTCAATGGCAATGAAATGTATGATTTCTTTAGTAGAGCAGTTGTGGACCTCTTTAAAATTGTTCGAGAGAGAATGTGTAGTTACCCCCTTTTCAATATTCTGTAGATGTTCTCCCAAGCCTTGTTTTTAGAGCTCTGCTGGTTCTACAAATGTATACTAAGTGGCAGCTACACTCAATGTAGTAAACCACGCTTGTCCTATGACAAGTCATAAATTGTTGGAGTTTATATGTCTGTCCATTTATTTAAAAATCCCTATACTTGGTGCTCGTAGATTTGATCTCAATGCAAGCTAAACAACTCCCACATCTAAAAAAACCCTTGATCCTAATTGGGTGTGGGGGCTCTGCTGCAAGTGTATACTTCTTGTTTATTTCTTTTTTAAATAGGGAGCTCTCCTGTAAATGAACCTAAGCCTTATAGGAATGATTTTCTTCAATACCGGATCCTTGAGGAGTAAATGCCAATGTCTCTGAAATATAGATTAAATTCTCCTATAGTGTCCTGTATATTCTGTGATAAAGGCACAATATAGTCCTTCTTTTTAATCTTTACTCCCTTTATTTGTCTTAATCAAAGATCCCCTATCCTTTTCCAGGACTTCTTGTTTACACTTAGTGAGCATTAAGTTATCGTATCCTTTGTCTTGGAATCTCTTCTCTATAGTGGAAATTTAATTGGTACATACGCCCCTTCTACTATAATTATGTCTTAACATCGAGAACTGTCTCTTCATGATGCTTTTAAGCCAATTTCTATGGTGTTTGCTTGTAATAGAGATAAAATTGTTTTCATCCGTCGGTTTGCTATACAGTAGCACTTGGTTTCCAGTTGATTATTTTCTATATAGATCACAAGGTCCAGAAAATGTATCTCCTTCTGGCTAGACTGGAAACTCAGATATTAAAATCATACTTGTTATGATCTTCATAAAAAGCCTCCAGGTTATTTGTGGACTGATGGTAGTGCTCACCTTTCCATCTCTGGACAAGCGTTTTTCCAGATGCCCCAAACAATCTAAAGGGGTTTCATCAGAGAAAATAACTTTACCTCAGTCCTCAGCAGCACAATCCCTGTAACTTTTGAAGAAAATCAGTGTCCCTGATGTTTTTCCTGGAGAGAAGTGGCTTATTTTCTGCCCTTCTTCACACCAGGCCTTCCTCAAAAAGTCTTCGTCCTGTGTCATGCCAACAGTAAAGCATGTTTTGGGTTGCTTCTCAGCCAAAGGTGTGGGATCACTCTCAATTTTGCCTAAGAACACAGCCATGAATTAAGAATGGTACCAAATCATTCTCCAAGAGCAACTTCTCCCAAGCATCCAGTTTGGTAATGAACAATGCCTTTTCCAGCATGATGGAGCACCTTGCCATAAGGCAAAAGTGATAACTAAATGGCTCGGGGAACAAAACATCAAAATGTTGGATCCATGGCCAGGAAACTCCCCAGACCTTAATCCCATTGAGAACTTGTGGTCAATCCTCAAGAGGCGGGTGGACAAACAAAAACTCACAAATTCTGACAAACTCCAAGCATTGATTAGGCAAGAATGGGCGGCCATTAGTCAGTATGTGACCCAGAAGTTGATTGGCAGCATGCCAGGGTGAATTACAGAGGTCTTGAAAAAGAAGGGTCAACACTGCAAATATTGACTCTATGAATAAACTTAATGTAATTGTCAATAAAAGCCTTTGACACTTATGAAATGCTTGTAATGTTACTTCAGTATACCATAGTAACATCTGACACAAAGGTCTAAATACACTGAAGCAGCAAACTTTGTGCAAAGCAATACTTGTGTCATTCTCAGAACTTTTGGCCATGGCTGTACATAGATCCTACTCTAGAATTGGTTTAGCACTGTCGGATGGGTGGACTTTTTCCTCCATTAGTAAAAGTGATTTACCCCTATGATGTGATCAGATCTCTCCCCTCTGTTGTTTATATTGGATATAGGTGCTAGAACAGTTGTCCCCGGCCCGTGGAGGTTAGGTAATTATATCTTATCTCAGCCAGAGAACTCCACATTTCATTTTTGGTGCTCCTTATAAGCAGTTGCGAGAGGCTTGGCGATTCAGGCCGCAGCTATATTTAAGAGGGAGTATAAACAGCGGTATGATCAGGTGGAAAATGAAGCTGCTAGACTGCAGCTTACCCTTCTAATGGGCGTTTCAAGAGAGGAGGGGTCCCGTGTGCAGTCTCCGTCATTGGCCCCTCCTCTCAGTCCGGTGGCCGGCAGTGCACTGATAGACACTGGGCAGTAGAGTGTGCCCAGAGTCTATAGCCGGGAAAAGCCATTCACCGGGAAAATGGCCACGTCTGCCATTTTCCCTGTACTGCGCATGCGCAAAATGACGGGAAAATGGCCATGGTGGATAGCAAAGACTAGAAAAGTATTACCGATATGTGTAAGGTGATGTGTCTTTATGTTAGACTGCGCCAGTGTAGTGATCGCAGAGGATTAACATATCTTCGCAGTGAGACTGCGTGCATGCGCGCAGCCGCAATAGCGATCTGTGCTGAATCCGGCCCAATGTCTGCTTCCTAATTCAGAGGAAGGAGAGAGCACTGGCCCTGATTCATTGACTAATAAAGGAGCCCAGTTGAAAGGCCCCATTTGTCCCTGTCTGCGCATATTTTTCACTTGTTTCCCAGTATCTGACACCAGTAACTCACTTTCCCATCTACTTTTTTTTATTCCTGAGTGTCGCTGATATTTTTGTAATGTGTAGTCAGAATGTGTAGTCGCTCAATGTGCATTTCCTCCTGCTTTATTACTATCTACGTTCTCACAATTGGTTTTTTTTCCATTTTTTTTTGTTTTTAATGACTGTTCTACATTTTTCCAGATCTACAAAGCCCATGTGCACTTTTATTATTGGCGTTTAATAATAAAGACCCTGCAAATATCTAACACTAGTTTAAGCAACATTTTAAAGCACTGTAACCTCTGAGAGGGCCCCTCTGCGCTCTGTCTGACGCCCGCTCCTCCCTCCTCCCTCCTCATCCTTTATTGCTTTTATGTGTGATTTGTATTTTGTATGATTAGTTGCTGTGAATGTGCACTGCTGTATCTTTGTAACACCACAAATAAGCTGTGGTGTAGGCAGGGGCATCAGAACGATTTTACATGAGGGGCAAGATATAATTTAATATTGGCGTGCCCTCCCCTTCCCCCTCTCCCTCCAACTTACCTGTTGCTGGGTGGAGACAGGTCGGTAGCACGGGGTAGGAGGAGGCCGGCACCACGGAGGAAGGGGAGGGCGGGACCACCAAAGAGAGCAGGGGGAAGGGGCTGTACGTTATAGCAATAGGCTGCACAGCCCTAAGGATGAGGTGTAATATGCGGTCTTTTAATATAAAGACTGCATTACACCTCTCCCTCCTCCGTACGGTGCAGGGGCTGTGCAGCCTATTACTATAATGTACAGTGCCTGTCCATCGGCGGCTGCAGCTCCACTGGTGCCTTTTTTTGGGGGGGCAAACCACACGCTTGCCCCCTCCTATTTTGACACCTCTGGATGTAGGTCAAAATTATTTTAGAGGAAGGGGTCCTTATGGAGTGATCCCACTATACAGGTGCAATGGTGGGAAATAATTATTCAATATAAAAAGGATATTCCCAAAAGTCCAGAAGTCAATTAATGACTAAATTGCTATATCATAATAATTTCAGACAACAGCTTTAGTAACAGCCGCACTTGTAGCACTGAATTGTTATTTATTAGTACTGTCTGCCTGATCACTAGATCTCTGAGCAGCGAAACAGAAACCAGACGTGTGATTATTTCCCCCCAGAACACATAAGGTGCAGCTCAGACCTCCCCACTTCCTGTCCCACTCTGCTGAGCCGTCAGATATCATATGTGTCTGCTGGCCGGAGACTGCACCAGGTGAGACTGTCTGCAGGAGCTACTGCCACTTATTATGGCTATTATTAATTACTTTAACTCAGTCAAATAGATATGAGAAAGATAGATAGATATGTCTATCTTTCTCATATCTATCTCATATCTTCATATCTATCTATCTATCTATCTATCTATCTATCTATCATCTATCTATCTATCTATCTATCTATCTATCATTCTCAAATCTATCATTCTCATATCTATCTATCTCATATCTATCTATCTCATATCTATCATTCTCCTATCTATATATCTTATATCTATCTATCTCATATCTACCTATCTCATATCTATCATTCTCATATCTATTTATCTCATATCTATCATTCTCATATCTATCATTCTCATATCTATCTATCTCATATCTATCTATCTATCTATCTCATATCTATCATTCTCATATCTATTTATCTCATATCTATCATTCTCATATCTATCATTCTCATATCTATCTATCTCATATCTATCTATCTATCTATCTATCTATCTATCTATCTATCTCATATCTATCATTCTCATATCTATCTATCTCATATCTATCATTCTCATATCTAGCTATCTCATATCTATCATTCTCATATCTATCTATCTATCTATCTATCTATCTATCTATCTATCTATCTATCTATCTCATATCTATCATTCTCATATCTATTTATCTCATATCTATCATTCTCATATCTATCTATCTCATATCTATCTATCTATCTATCTATCTATCTATCTATCTATCTATCTATCTATCTATCTATCTGTCTATCTATCTATCTATCTATCTCATATCTATCATTCTCATATCTATCTATCTCATATCTATCATTCTCATATCTAGCTATCTCATATCTATCATTCTCATATCTATCTATCTATCTATCTATCTATCTATCTCATATCTATCATTCTCATATATATCTCAAATCTTCATATCTATCTAACTATCTATCTATCTATCTATCTATCTATCTATCTATCTATCTATCTATCTATCTCATATATATCTATCTATATCTCTAGCTCATATCTATCATTCTCATATCTATCATTCTCATATCTGTCTCATATCTATCATTATCATATCTATCTCAGATCTTCATACCTATCTATCTATCTATCTATCTATCTATCTATCTATCTATCTATCTATCTATCTATCTATCGCATATCTATCATTCTCATATCTATCTATCTATCTATCTATCTATCTCATATCTATCTATCTATCTATCTATCTTTCTCATATCTTCATATCTATCTATCTATCTATCGATCTATCTATTTATCTATATATCTTTCTCATTTCTTCATATCTATCTCATATCTATCTATCTCATATCTATCTATCTATCTATCTATCTATCTATCTATCTATCTATCTATCTATCTCATATCTATATCTATCTATCTATCTCATATCTATCTCATATATATGTATCTATCTCATATCTATCTACTGATATATACTGTAATATATAGCATAGATTTGGTCATTATTAGATTTTCTTTAGATTAAGTTTTAACCAGAATTTGCCCAGACAATGTTAAAAAAATAATGAAAAGAAATTGCTCTGAATATTGTGCAGGCACCTTGGTGTGTCTCTGAGCACTGTATATATATAAAGCACAGGTTCTCAAACTCAGTCCTCAGGACCCCAAACAGGGAATCGGTATGATTTACCGTCGGCCATTCAAATCCTGACAGTGGCAGCCAGACATGGGTGAAAATCCCGAACAGGGATTAAGGTAAGTATCCCTAATCTTCCCCCCCCCCCACAACCCTAACCCTCCCTTAGGGGTACCTAACCCTAACCTCCCCCCCTGTGCCTAAACCTAAACCCCCCTTCCCCGCTGCCTAAACCTAAGTCTCCCGGGGGAGTGCCTAACCCTAACCTCCCCCCTGGGGTGCCTAACCCTAACCCCCCTTCCCCGCTGCCTAAACCTAACTCTCCCAGGGGAGTGCCTGACCCTAAGTTTCCCCCGGGAGCCCTAAACCTAACCCTCCCCCCAGCGGCTGTCCACGCTTGGCTTGCCTTCGATCGGGATGCCGGGCGTAGGGCTACCAGCATAGGTAAAATGACAGGCGTCGGGATTTCTATGCCTGTCATTTAACTCTTTGCTGGGATTAGACAGTCGGGAAGCCGTCCGTAACTACAGACTCAGAGCTGTAAATAGACTTTTTGGTGCCCTGTGCCAGAAAGAGCATTGGCGCCCCCCTCATTTTTCAAAGGGACATAATGCACCCAAAAACGGGCCATGGCTTCATGGGGAAAGGCCAGGGAAGAGATAGCGGTGGCCAGGAGATGCTGGGGATGAAATAAGAGGAACCTACAATTGAGAATGATAATAAACAGAAATTTGACAGGCCCAAACAGCGCCCCTTGTCCTGCGGTGCCCTGTGTGATGGCACCGGCCGCACTATCCTAGCTACGGCCCTGCACAGAGGGGGTCATTCAGACCCGCTCGCGAGCGAAGGACGCTTGCAAGCGGGTCGATGTTGGGCGAATGCACATGCGCACGACGGAGGGAGCTCCGTCCTGCACATGCGCAAGACCCGGCGTGCGATGAGGAATACGTCGCTCGGGGTCTCGCACCAAAGGGGGCGTGCTGTCGATGGTGACTGACAGCACGTCCCCTTTGGTGGGCGTGCCAGGGGCGTGGCTGCCAGATGGAGGCGTTCCCATGGGAACGCCTACCGTCTGAGTCCGGCCCCACTGACATCAGTAATGATGTCAGTGGGAGTGATTTTGGCTCTGATAGAGCCAAAATCACTCCTGGGCTTGCAGCAGCGAGACCCTACCGCAGGGTCTCGTCGCAAGCCCGATGGTCGCGATGGTCTTTGACCATCGCGACCATCATCATGGACGCTCGCATAAGCTGTGGGTGGTAACCCACAGCTATGCGAGCGTCCAAAAGGCCGCTCCACATTTAAATAGGACGGCCCTGACTCAGAGCGAGCGCTCTGGTCAGAGCGTTCAGCTCTGAATCAGGCCCAGACTCTCCACCAGAGTATGGCTGCCAATGTGAGTGATTGAGCATCTATGCGCACAAACACTTCAGTAAGACTCTCATAACACGCCCATGAAATGGACCATCTCTGTACATCTGAATATCCACCTCCCAGTCATCAACCAGGAATGACCAATATATTTCCAATACACTTCTTTGTGTGTACGCCTGAAATCACTACTGCAACCATGTATGAACGCAATTGAGGTGCGACTTTGATGTGTGTGCAGCAAAAAAGAAAAGCGCTAAACTGTGTCACAACAAAGTGGAGTCTCAGAGTCAATTCCACATCAATTTTTGGTTCATAGTTGTCGTCTTTATGGCACCATTAATATCTCTAGTACAGTATATATACTCTCCTACACCCCACCTATTAATATATTTTTCTATTTGCCTTGCATTCCTATTGTGACTAATTCTGTTTTATCATTTTGCTAAATGTTTCCTGTATATAATACTAGAGATGAGCAGTTCTGTTTTGCTGAAAACCAAACACACCTAAATGTTGGGGGTTCCTAGTAGAACCAAGTCTTGGCTTGGATCACTTTTGGGGTTCCGAGTAGAACCGAGATCCGATCACTTTTGGGGTTCCTAGTAGAACCAACTCTTGGCTTGGATCACTTTTGGGGTTCCGAGTAGAGCAGGCTCACAACTCGGGTCTCCAAGTTCGGATTTAAAAACTGCATCTCACGTTTTGGGTTGCATGTAAGTCCCTCCGATGTGATCTCAGGTGCCATGTCACACAAGAGAGCTCTAGTTCCTGCTGCAATACTACATACTAGTTACCATTAGAGAAAGTTGTAGGTAGATGGAGTAGGTGTATAGCATGTAATAGACAGCAGTCATCTTTGTCACTCAGTATGTTTGTCAGACACTAGATAGCACCTCATACTTTCTGTAATGCTGGCAGCCCCCTCCGGGGGAAGGGGGGGGTGGTGAAGGGGCATAACGCAGCATAGGTGGGTGCCGCAGGGGTGTGTGCCAGCATGATCGCATTATCATGGCCCTAGCCCCGCTATACAATGTCTGGCTAGCCCAGTTTACAGGGACTGGGCAGTAAAGTGCCCCAATAGTTACTCCCATGGTCACTGTGTAATGGGCATATACCCAAATACTTGTAGGTTATATTTTTCAAGTTATATACATCAAAGAGAATCACATATATAAGGATGACAGTAAATTGCAGAAGTATAGAACACATTCAAACAGATATGAGGAGGGGAGATTTACTCAATGGATTAAGAAACAGACAATGGGCCTGATTCAGACCCGCTCGCAAATTGCGGCCACTCGCTGGCAAAAAAAGGGGCCAGATATTTATATTGAGCACTTGCACTGCGTATCGTAAGGACGCCCTCTATGTCTTAGCGAGCCCCGGCAATAAGCGCTCGCAAGTGTATAAAGACGCCCCCTTGCCATTCGCAACACACCTCAACTCTGGTATTTGAAGGATTAATCGGTAACATCAAGAGCCATCGGAGCTGCTCGCAGCGCTTGAGGTAGACTTTACCCTCCTGCAAGCACTGCGAGTAGTTCAGGGTAAAAAACAACCAAATGACGTGTTCAATGACGCTACTTTGCTAATTATCCACACTCATTAATCTCAGTTCTGACGGTCAGACACGCCTGCGTTCGCAGCACCACTCCCCCGTTTACAAGCACCTTCCCCTGTTACCACCCACAAACGACGCAATCTGTCACTCATTCCACTGGGCAGTCTTCTCAGGGCGAGCGACCAAAATCCGATCGCTCGTACTGGTTTGCGCACGCGCACTGCAACGTATACGCATGTGCAGATGGACGACCATCGCTCAGAGTGAGCGAGCGCAATTTAGCGTCCGGGTTTGAATCAGGCCCAATGTTAGTGTATTTATACTCCCATAGCACAGTAACCTCTAGCACTTATAGTTTAAATAAAGGATTTGATTTGAATATACATTTTTGGACTTTCACAATTCTAAGTTCTATTAATATTATACTCTATCATTATACTCTGTCATTATACTCTATCATTATACTCTGTCATTATACTCTGTCATTACACTCTGTCATTCTATTAGGGTTTATTCTATTAGGGTTTATTGTATGTCGAACCAGTCGATTGAGAGGAAACTTTTTCCCGTCAGCAATATCAATGTTAAATTGTATAAATTGTATACATGGGGAATTTAGGTGATGATGTTCTTATGATTTATAGTTTCTTTTATTTGTACATGTATAACTTTTGATTGTTCATGGATGTGAACCGTTGATGACAATAAAGTAATCTAATCTATTAGTGCATATATAATGCTATGGGTTAGTTAGGGATTACAATCTGTCAATAATTTCTGTGCATTATTACTGATACTGCCTTATAACAAAAGTAATTGATTATGTACATTCTGGGCCTGATTCAGACCCGCTCGCGAACATTGAGCGCTCGCAAGCGGGTCGATGGTGCCCAAATACACATGCGCACGACGGAGGCAGCTCCGTCGTGCGCATGCGCGAGACCCGAATAACGATGGCCAAGCCGTCGTTAAGTGTCTTGCACCAAAGGGGGCGTGCTGTCGATGGTGATTGACAGCACGCCCCCTTTGGTGGGTGTGCCGGGGGCATGGCTGCCCAGACGGAGGCGTTCCCATGGGAACGCCTACCCTCTGGGTCCGGCCCCACTGACATCACCAGTGATTTCAGTGGGAGTGCTTTTGGCTCTGATGGAGCCAAAAGCACTCCTGGGCTTGCGGCAACGAGACCCTACCGCAGGGTCTCGTCGCAAGCCCGATCATTTTGGCCACTCGCTATAGCTGTGGGTGGTCACCCACAGCTATGCAAGCAGCCAGGAGGCCGCTCCAAATAGGAGCAAGGATGGCCCTGATTCAGAGAGAGCGCTCTGTCAGAGCATCCGGCTCTGAATCAGGGCCTCTGTCAGTAAATAGGAAATTATCTTTGATACTTGAGTGCAGAGCTTTGGAGTGAGATTTGCAGCCTGTGCTTTTATCAAGGCAGGAAGGCTGCCAGCTGGGACACAGTGGGCCTGAGTCATAGGTGGACACTGCTGCAGCCGCACTTGCGCCTGTTGGCAGAGTCGAGGAAGTGATAATATGCAAATGGTAGTGTCAGTCGTCCTCTTTTGCAGGTGCCCAAGCATGCAGTAACGCCGCTGGTGGATCCAGACACTCCACCATTAGTGCACCACCTTCGCGTGCACCACCATCACGTGCACCACCATCATGTGCACCATCGACATCTCCACCTGCTTTATGGTTTCTCTGTCTGAACGTGGCCTCCGTGGAAGCGTCTGTGCGTCTGGCAATGCAGCTACTTTCACTGACATGCCAGCGACACTCCAACAACACAATATGGATATTTTTCCATTCACCTCAGACCACCTCCTTGTCAACGCCCAGGATCACACGTCACTTCTTGACACATTTTTGATAATGTCTGAATCAATCGCAACAGCACCTTTGTGCATACACTATGAGTAGCGCATGCTTCGTGAGTGGTTTTCAGGATTTTTTGCATATGCGCAGTAGCAAATAATTGCTCACCTACTTGAATGTTGGTGTGGCGTGCGGTTTGCTTGAGCCTTTGATTTAAGCCCAAAATGTATAAAAGTCTTTATTAATACACATAACTTTTTGATTTACATACTATTATGTTCCAGTCTTGTATGTACATGCTGCAACAATGTGTCTACTTTATTACAAAATTACTTCTAACAGTAGCAGCTATCAGACAGGGAATGGGTATGATATCTTGGCTGTCGTGATGCCACTGGTCAGAATACAGACATCACCATCCTAACAGCTAGAATCCTGACACCCATAGCAACTAATGGTAAGAATTTTCCTACCCCCTACCCTAACCCCTACTCTAACCCTAACCATCCCTTCCCAGTGCCTAACCCTAACCTACCCCTCTAGTGTCTAAACCTAACCTCCCCCTCCCGCACCCTCATCCTAACCCTCCCTCCCCGGTGCCTAACCCTCACCCTAGTGCCTAACCCTAACACTTCTAGCTAATGCTACCCTCCCCCTAACACCCTGATACTTACCTTCGGGATACTGGTGCCGGGATTCCGACCTGTCAGGATTTCGGAGTCGGGAATTTTGACCGAAGGCATCCCGCACACCAAGATGCCGACTACATACCATCAGACAGGACAGTACAAGAGACGAAAGGAAAAAAAGATCACAAAGATAATTACAGAACTACTGATCTCGTTCCTCCAACAACATATTGTCCTGCTAACTACTGTAGTTAACTTTTAATTGAATTTAATATATCAGGAAATAATAACTGTGTAATCGTCAAACTGTTCATTTATAAGATATACCTGCTATAACTACACAATTTATGATAAAATTTACATATTTAGCTGCTTACAATTATTAAGCTTTTCACATGTGGATCCTCACGTGGGATATACACACTTATTAAATTAGGGATTTATAACAATCAAAATAGTACAGTTACTTATACAGTATAGTTGACCAATAATGATGGAATATCTGTGGATAATTAATTAATGCCATGATTATAGAAATTACATACTTTATTGATAATTAGCTTTTCCTGAATTAATGCTATGGCAACTTAACAGTGGTAACAGAACAGCCAATGGTGGCACAAATAATTAAGGCTACAGTACATATAAATATTATGGTAAACCAGAACAACTCACTGCCCAAAAATAACAGAGGCACTGGACAGTGGAAAGAGGCAATTTGACTGAAAAACAATCTTACACTATTCAAAGTATTATAGCAATACAATTTATGTCGTTACTACTAATCCTATAATCCTACGATGTGAAAAATACATTCATGTTGGGTGTTTTGTAAATATATATATATATATATATTTTTTTTTTTTCTTTCATTCAGATCACCTAATCTTTTTTATGATATTTTCTGCTTTATTATACAGTGCATCCGGAAAGTAATCACAGCATTTCACTTTTTCCACATTTTGTTATGTTACAACCTTATTCCAAAATTGAATAAATTCTTTTTTGTCCTCAAAATTCTACACACAATACCCCATAATGACAACGTGTAAAAAGTTTTTTTTAGATTTTTGCAAATTTAATAAAAAAAACCCACTAAGAAATCACATGTACATAAGCCACAGCCTTTGCTCAATACTTTGTTGATGCACCTTTGGCAGCATTTACAGCCTCAAGTCTTTTTGAATATGATGCCACAAGCTTGGCATACCTATCTTTGGGCAGTTTTGCCCATTCCTCTTTGCAGCACCTCTCCAAGCTCCACCAGGTTGGATGGGAAGCGTCGGTGCACAGCCATTTTCAGATCTCTCCAGAGATGTTCAATTGGATTCAAGTCTAGGCTGGGCCACTCAATGACATTCACAGAGTTGTCCTGAAGCCACTCCTTTGATATCTTGGCTGTGTGCTTAGGGTCGTTGTCCTGCTGAAAGATGAACCATCGCCCCAGTCTGAGGTCAAGAGCGCTCTGGAGCAGGTTTTCATATAGGATGTCTCTGTACATTGCTGCATTCATATTTCCCTCTATCCTGACTAGTCTCCCAGTTTCTGCCGCTGAAAAATATCCCTACAGCATGATGCTGCCACCACCATGCTTCACTGTAGGGTTGGTATTGGCCTGGTTATGAGCGGTGCCTGGTTTCCTCCAAACATAACGCCTGGCATTCACACCAAAGAGTTCAATCTTTGTCTCATCAGACCAGAGAATTTTGTTTCTCGTGGTCTGAGAGTTCTTCAGGTACATTTTGACAAACTCCAGGTGGGCTGTCATGTGCTTTTTACTAAGGAGTGGCTTCCGTCTGGCCTCTCTACCATACAGGCCTGATTGCTGATTGGTGGATTGCTGCAGAGATGGTTGTCCTTCTGAAAGGTTCTCTCTCCACAGAGGAATGGTATAGCTCTGACAGAGTGACCATCAAGTTCTTGGTCACCTCCCTGACTAGGGCCCATCTCCCCCTATCGCTTTAGATGGCCGACCAACTCTAGAAAGAATCCTGATGGTTTTGACCTTCTTCCATTTATGGATGATGGAGGCCACTATGCTCATTGGCACCTTCAAAGCAGCAGATATTTTTCTGTACCCTTCCCAAGATTTGTGCCTTGAGACAATCCTGTCTCGGAGGCCTACAGACAATTCCTTGGACTTCATGCTTGGTTTGTGCTCTGACATAGACCGGTGTATGCCTTTCAAAATCATGTCCAATCAACTGAATTTACCACAAGTGGACTCCAATTGAGCTGTAGGAACATCTCTAAGGATGATCAGTGGAAATAGGATGCACCTGAGCTAAATTTTGTGCTTCATGGCAAAGGCTGTGAATACTTATGTACATGTGATTTCTTAGTTTTTCTTTTTTTATAAAATTTGCGAAAATCTCAAAAAATCTTTTTACACGTTGTCATTATAGGGTATTGTGTGTAGAATTTTGAGGACAAAAATGAATTTATTCCATTTTTTAATAAGGCTGTAACATGTGGAAAAAGTGAAGTGCTGTGAATACTTTCCAGATGCACTGTATGTAATAAAAAAAAAAGTAAAATTTTTTACATAAATGTTTCCTATTGTAATATGAAGTTAGGTAATACCATTTAAGGTACCGTACTAACTGGATTATAATCAAAAAGAATTTCCAGTGCAGTGGATCAGGTTTATGGATGGGCATCGAAGGGCTGCAGGAATTCTGATATCAACTGATGTTATGCGATGGTGCTACTAGCCGTCGCATCACAAACATAACCATCGATGGTTTTACTGTGCACATGCGCAGAAGCATTCACAGCCGTGAGCATGCGCACATTAGCTGAGCTGCGGACATCAATTCTCTTTGTCTGCATTGCACAGTAGCAGCCAGCCATCGGATGGACATCGGAAAGCTGCATCCGATGGCTGGTAACCATCAAATATACCTGCAATTCAATGGCAAAAGAACTTACATTTAATTGGGAACATCATTGGTTGCTAACCATCGCCTTCCGATGTCCATCCCTAATCAGCTTTTGTTTTGCAGTGTGGTGTGCAGTAAGAGGGAAATCTCCTGTACTGTACCATCCTTGATAGAGATGTGCGGTTCGGGGTATGCAATCAGGAAGCCGACTGCCTAAACACCCGGCAGCCGGCTTCCCGACTGTCATATCCCGGCAAGGGTGAAATGCCGGGCGTCTAGATGTAGACGCCCGGCATTTCCCCAATGCCGGGAGACAGGCGCCCGGCATCCCGATTGTAGAGATGCCGGGAGCCTCGAGCGGACAGCCGCGGGGGGGAGGGTTAGGTTTAGCGCTCCCCCGGGGGGGACTTAGGGTTAGGCATCCCCCCGGGGGACTTAGGTTTAGGCAGCGGGGAAGGGGGTGGTTAGGGTTAGACACTTAGAGGGGGGATTAGTGTTAGGCACTTGGGGGGTGGTTAGGGTTAGGCACCCCTAAGGAGGGTTAGGGTTAGGGGGGTTAGGTTAGTAGATACTCACCTATCCACGATCGGGATTTCCAGCGCTGTCGGGCTTCCGCTGTCGGGATCTCTGCTGATGTCGGGCTGCCGCTGACGGGAATCGAACCGCCGGCCATGTGGCCTGCGGTATTTCATACCGATTCCGCGGTTCGGTTCTCCAGAAATCCGAATCCACCTGAATTTCATGAATCCGGGTAAATCCAGGTCGCGGTTATAATCTCCTGAGGAGATCCGGGTAAATCTGGGTTGCGGTTCTGATCTTTGTGCGGTTCGGAATTCGTATTTGAAATCCTAATTTTGTGTTTTGTATTTCATAAATTACATGATTTTAGCTGTTTTTAAAACTTTTTATCTATTTTTTATTTAAACAATCCAGATGCAAAACCAAAACACTTGAGGGTGGTTTGCAAAACCAAATCCAGATCCAAAACCTTGAAGGAGATACAGATCCAAAACCAAAACACGGAGGTTGGTGCGCATCCCTAATCCTTGCACCATGATTATGACATTACAATATGGTTTAGGATGATTGTCTGAAAATATAGAAATGTATTACGGATTAAAATTTAGAAGCAGATGTATTGGTCACAGTAATTAAAACTCTGGTTTCCTTTTAATTTCTTCACAGGATTAAGAATTATCTACACAGCTATCAGAAAATGTTCTTCGTGGTCATTCTTCTCACTTGTGTCCCATCTACCCCCGCCCAAAGTCACCCCCCACTCACCTACGCCTGCCGGACTGCTAAGAAATCGGAATGCAATAAGCTCCACTTTGTGCCCGGTCACAACCTCCTAGGAGAGGGAGTGGACATTGTGACAATGAAGAAGACCAGAGCCTACTTGATAAATCTACAGAAGTATGAATCCCCTGATAAAACGTGCACTGTCTGTAACAACCCATACATGAACAAAGCTTGGCAGAAGCTGCCCCTTGGTGTGGTGGATTGGAAGCCCCAGTCACACTGTGAGAGAAAGATCAGCAGTGGGGTCTCTCAGACTGCAAATTCCTTAGCTGAGGAGTCTGCATCCAAAGTGGAGAACGACTGGGAGGCCGGACTGGAGCTCCATAATAAAGTGACTAGCGCCAAGCTGGTACTGGCTGGATCTCAGTCACAGCTGGCACAATTTGCTCAGAGTAAGACCAGCAGTGACCGATATACCTTCATCAAGCAGCAGCTGACTTGCCTCTATTACAGGTACATTGTTTGTCCTCAGAGACCTTCTCATTGTCACCATGAATTTAGGGAATAGCTAGAAAGTCCCAATATACTCATCTATTCCATTGGTTTCTGTTTCAGTCATTGACTCTTCAGGTTATGCCAGGGGCAGAACTATGGGAGACAATGGTGGCGCCTGCCGCCGGGCTCCAGCCCTGAAGGGGCACCTCCTCCATTGTCCACATGACCCAAATTATAACTTGCCTCCAGGCATCTGGGATGAACTTACGCCACTGGGTTATGTTATAACCTTTGTGTATGTTTTAAGCAGACCCTCATATGGTTTTATGTACAATATAGTAGTTGGTGTCAGGATAATGAACAGAGGTTGGGGTACAGAGGTGGCAGATTGAGACTTCTACTACTGTACATATCAGTCCATTTGCACTGTTACACTGGCTCCCTGACATCACTTAACGTCCCTGAAATCAGGTGCTTAGCATAACTGATCCGCATTGTGAGGACTAGGAAGATTTACTTATTGGGATTGGTTCCCGGTGGCTTTATAAGGTTCATATTTATATTTAGTCTCAGTACGCCATGGGAAGCGAGATGCCTGACATATGTGTGCCAGAAGGTCCCGTACAACTCTGCTGGCGCTGGGCGTTTTTTTATTTTGCCAAAAATGTGTCGCGTATCAAATTAATCTGTGCAGTCTCCTGGAGCATCCTAGTCACATCGCATTATGGCTAAGACCCATTTTGGGGCAAAAAAGACGCTAGCAGTGTTGCATGGGACCTGCCGAGTGGAGAGGGCCTGTTTGGCGCGACTGTAGCAGTGATGTATGAGAACACATCTGTCATCAATAGCCAGGTCATAATAATACAATGCGGCACAATGAATGTATCTGGGACAGGATAACCCCAGTATGGCATTATTAGGTTGTCTCCAGCAAACTCTAATTCCCTTACGATTCTTGATCTCAACCTGTTTATTGCTCACACCTGTCCTACCATGGTTTGTGACCACTGCTATTCTTGTCTTCCACCTGTCCTCACCTCAAACTTTTTTTGATTATCCTTGTCTGTCTCCTGCCCTGACCATGGTTTGTAACCCCTACTACTATGTTTTCTGCATGTTACTGTTAAGGATTACACCTGACCGATGGTGGCTCCAGAGGTGGCGCAGTCAAAATTCAAACAGGGGAGTCACACCAACTGCCAGTGAGTCCCAGCCAGTTATGTTTGGCAGCATTTGGAGTGGCAGTTGGTGTGGCTCCCCTATTTGATTTCTGAACTGCGCTGCAGCCCCGCCTCTGGAGCCACCACTGCACCTGACTATTCTGCCTTTCGTGGGCAGTTACCATGTGGCATCTAATATTGGCTCTGTGTGTGCCAGTGTACTAGCTGTCAGTTGTTTACTCAAAGGAGTTACAGCTTTTCTTAAATTAATATTGAAATAATTAATAAGTTCCCCTTAAGCTATAAACACTTGTGATTCCACCAAAGTCTATACAAATAAAAGAAAAAAGTAAACTTTATACTATAATTTATTTTTCTTTTTTGACTCAGGAGATTATTCTAATGGAAACAGTCCTTCTGGTATATACTTCCGTTAGCTGTGTTTTCTATTTTGTAGATTTGAGATAACAGTATATTCCAGATCATAGGCATATTTGTGATGTAAACTCTGGGAGGAGAAGCACCCGGTTCATTTACACATAAAGGGGTCTATGTACTAAGCAATGATAAGAGACAGAGTGAAAAGTGATAAGGTACCAGCCAATCAGCTCCCAACTGTCATTTTGCAAACATAGCCTGTGAGATGACAGTTGGGAGCTGATTGGCTGGCACCTTATCACTTTTCACTCTGTCTCCTAACACTGCTTAGTACATAGGCCCTCATTCAGAGCCGCTCGTAAGCGGCTGCTTGTTCGTTCCGAGCGAAGTTTGCCCAACTGCGCATGCGTACGGATCGTTATACGCATGCGCGAACCAGTCAGTGCGGCCGAAATTCATGTGCTCGCAAAATAGCGAATGCCTGCTAATTTGATTGACAGAATGAGGCGTATGTGGGTGGTAACAGGGGAAGGTGCTTGAAAACGGGGAGTGGAGATCAGAACGCAGGCGTGCTTAAAGGTCAAAACGGGTGTTTTATGGGTGTGCATAATTAATACAGCAGCGTCATTGACCACGTCACTTGGTTATTTTATAACCAGAACTGCTCGCAAAATTGTGGTAGCAAACACCAGCCCCAAGAATAGCGAGCAGTTCATACGCTGGTCGATGTACTCGATTAATCTAATAAATAGCGGACATGACGTAGGATGCGAGTGGCCAGGGGGCGTATTTTTTCAAAAAACGACCGCAAGTTTTGTTCGCTCGTTCAGACATAGAGGCGTGAACAAACCGCAAATAGCGAACGGTTCATTTGAATAGCCAACCCTATTTTCTGGACGAGCGAACGCTAATTGCGTCCGGCTCTGAATCAGGCCCATAGACCCCAAAATCTCATAGTATACAGTAATTGTGTTTCTATATTTGTCTATAGGTAAGCATGCACTCTGCAGTTCTGGTGACCAATCAAAGCTGACAAGCCCTTCTCATACAAATGCGCCCCTCTATACTACCCATAGCTGTACAGAACATTATGAACATTATAAACTTTATGGACTTGGGATCTGATGCAGAGATGGATGGAATTACAGAGATGCACACAAGCGGCCGCACAATTCTGTCCAGCCAAAATGCTAACGCTGCAGGAGGCATCTGAAGAGAAGAGACTCCCCCTGTCAGCATCTGCGATCCCGGCGCTGCGACTGAGGTCACAGCCTGGAATCAGCATTGTGATCGATGGTCGCAATGTTCCCCGGCATCGGCCAGCTGAGTGAACCTCTGCTTACGCAGGCTGGCCATCTCCGAATTGCTTGCTAGGCCAGGAAGTCTGCATCCATGGATGCACACCCTATCCTCAGCACTCCCAGAAAACGGGTGCAACACGCCTCACGTTTCCAGGAACACCCCCCCCCCACCCTAAACACTGCAGCATATCAGCAGAGGCTTGGGGGAACTGTGTGCGAGATTGCGGGACCCATTCTCCACCTGCACAGACCAGGAAACATCGGAGACGTGCACTAACCATCGGGTTAGCGTACATTGATGAATCGGGCCCTTAGTCTGAACCAAAAGCTGCAGCTCCCTGCATTGTGTGACTGGGGGCTTCCAGGTGGGTGGGAAATGTGTCCAGATAATAATTGCCATCTCACTGAGGGGCTGATTCTGAGCCGCACGCAGAGTGGCTGTAGTTGCGGGAAGCAGCGGAACCCTGACTTATTACTGATGTCAGTGTCCTTTCAGCTTATGCGGGGGATTGTGCATGTGAGAGCAGGAACCGGTGCTGCCCATGGATATTACACCGGAGGCCACAACCTTCGTCACTAGTTCGGGCACCAGCCCAGTGCCGGGTGCAGAAGATCTGTCAGATGCAGGCTTCCCTTCCCCCATACGCCCGAATCAGAATCACACAGAGCTTTGAAAACATTCCCACAACACTCCTCTGACTCTCCCACAAGTTAGAGTGGTCCTGTGTCATCGCTTTTCTACCGCCCAATTCCTGCCCCAAACGCCCTATTTCCAGAAAAGACTGTTTCACCCAAGTTGCGTCCAGACATATATACGCAAAAAGTGCATGAATTCATCTCCATGCATGGGAGATCCGTGTGACTCACAATCAATTCCTGTGTGCGCTGCTATTGTCTGACTGTGTGTAACATGTTATATGAGAGCCAACATTTTGGCTAACATGTTGTATGTTCAGATTGGGCCTCATACACACATGTGACTGAATGGAACATATATCTGGTTACTCAGAGCTCAGGGTTTATGGCCAGATGTGCCAGTGTATCCCTGTAGATGGCAGAATAAAGATTAGATACACCTACTGCAGAAAGCATGGCATGATTAACTAATTATTCTTATCATTTGTTTACAGAGCTGAATGTAACATATGTATCAGTCCCTGCCCCATATGAGCTTACAGTCTAATGCTGCACATCCACATGACGACTAGTGAAAGACAGTACGATTACGACATAGTAATCGTACCATCGTTCCCCATCCCCTGCAGTGCCTACACTGAATGATTAGTTGCTCAGTGCAGGCCCCCTCCCTCATCCCTGAACATGGTCAATCTGTCATTATCGGCAGATTGACCGGCATGTTCAGCCGATGATTGATGTCGGAAACAAACAGCGGGAGCGCGCATTGCTGGTTGTTTCCGACATTATTGTGCACGATTTCTGCACGATTAATGGACGACTGAACGATAACGATGTCGTTATTTTTCACTCGTCCATTAATATCTGCTAGTGGATGTGCACCCTAAGTCATTGGCCACATGAGTTAAGTCCATTTGTTATAAGCACAGTATCAGAGTACCCTAATAAGATGTATGTAGACTTTGAAAGTTAACTTTTGTTCATCCCATGTCCTTACTGGTGTGGGACAACAATGCTATCCACTATGCCACCATGCTGCTTAACATGCCTGAGAAAACCTTTGGAGTAAAATCTACTAAGCCTTCTCTGCTTTGTCATCTCATTACCAGCTTCCGTCTCTCGCATAGACCCCCGCTGACCAGAAGCCTTTATAAAGCCTTGAAATCGCTGCCAGGCGCTTATGACACAAAGACTAAAGCACAATATGACCACCTCATCAGCACCTATGGGACCCATTTTATCAGTAAGGCGGATGTAGGTGGCCAAGCAGTAGATGTCACTGCAATCAGGACGTGCCGTGTGACCATGGACGGCATGTCAGTGGATGAGCTGAAGGACTGTCTGAGCATAGAGGCCTCAGCTGCCGTCACCGGCAAAATGGAGGCTAACACCAAAGCCAGCATGTGCAAAGACCTGAGCCATAAAGCCAATGAGGGACAAAGCTTCCACCAGACATTCAATGAAAGGAGCTGGCAGGTGAGTTGCAGGCTGGATGGGATTTGGGAATTACCTCATATTTATTTAAATTCTTCTAAGAATGACAATAGCTGGGTCCTTGCTTATTGTATAAGAGAAAGATGTTTGTAGATCTTACAGATTTATGTCTAAATCATAGGTTCCCAAATGTGGTCCTCAAGACTCCTCAACAGTTCAGGTTTTCGAGATATCCATGGTTGAGCACAGGTGGTTAAATCAAATTTGCTGAAGTAGTAATTAAGTCATCTGTGGTCAAGCAAGGGTGCCGTGAGGACAGGGGCGTTTCTAGAGAGGAGGGGGCATGTGTGCAGTCTCCGACATGGGTCCCCTCCTCTCTGTCTGGCGGCTGGCAGCGTACTGAGCTGTGTGCGGCCAGCGCCGGAGTTATAGACTCTGGGCACTAGAGTGTGCCCAGAGTCTATAGTGTATGCACAGGTCACCGGGAAAATGGCCACCTTGGCCATCTTCCCTGTACCAAGCATGCGCAAATGACAGGAAAATGTCAGCCGCGGCCATTTTCCAGTCATTTTCCAGCGCCGGACCCTCGCTGTAAGTAATATTATAGGTGTAGGGTGTGCTGTGCGGGGCCCCCCTGGACCCAGGGGCCCGTGTTTCCCGCACACCCTGCACCCATTATAGATACGCACTTACTTGAGGACCGTGTTTTTGGGGACCTCTGGACTAAATTATGGTTTCAGCCATTACATACAGTAGATGATGATATAGGCCCTCATTCAGAGCCATACGCTATTTGCGGTCGTTCGTTTAAAAACAAGGGGTGGCTATTCAAATGATCCGTACGCACATTGCAGTCTGTTCACGCCTCTAAGTCTGAACGAGCGAGCAAAACATACGCTCGTTTATTTGTTAAAAACGCCCCCTGGCCGCACGCATCCTACGTCATGTCCGCTATTTATTAGATTAATCGAGTACATCGACCAGCGTATGAACTGCTCGCTATTCTTGTGGTTGGTGTTTGCTACCACAAATTTGCGTGCAGTTCGGGCTATAAAATAACCCAGTGACGTGGTCAATGACGCTGCTGTTTTAAATATACACACCCATAAAACGCCCGTTTTGACCTTTAAGCACGCCTGCGTTCGGATCTCCACTCCCCATTTTCAAGCACCTTCCCCTGTTACCACCCACATACGCCTCATTCTGTCACTCAAAATAGCCGGCACTCGCTATATAGCGTACAAAGGATTTTCGGCCGCACTGACTGGTTCGCGCATGCGTACTAAAAAGCGTACGCATGCGCAGATGTGCAAACATCGCTCGGAACGAGCGTACTGTTGTTAACGTGCGGCTCTGAATGAGGGCCATAGTTACAATTGTTTCCAAATCAACATTTTATCAATTATGGGATTTTACTTCCGATAAAAGTTTGAGCTTACAATTTCTGTATTTAATTTTTATGAGGTACAGTATAAGTTGTATTAAATGGTACAGACATCAAACATGGCTTGTCAGGTAAACAGATCTTTTTAAAAAGTCAAAGGGGTATAGGTAATAGGCTGTGGGCGCTGTGAAGTGGCACAATTTCGGCGATCTTGACTGTAGCATTAAAGCAGCAATAATTTAAAAGGCAAAACCATGTTGGGTTACTTAAACCCAAAGAGCTTATTTCTCTTGTAAGACATAGGGGGATGTCATTGTGTGTGATATTGTGAAACAATTATCGGGTGAGTTTCGGGTGAGATTGTAGTCGCCGTATGTAATAGCATGCCAGTACAGCCTGGCTCGTCAGATTCATGATCCAACCATTTTCAGTGCTGCACAACCAGATGTTTCTAATGTGAAACATACAAGTCGGCGGATGTAATAGTCTGCGTATTGTAAAAGAGCTGGAATTGTGCCAGGATAACAGACAGGTGAAAGGGCAGAGAGCTAGCATTTAAAGTACTCGTATTACATACAAACAGATAACAAATGCATAAAAAGTTAAAACAACTTTACACATAAAAGAAGAAACAAGCATTTATTTACTATGTAGAAAAGTCAACTTTTAAAAAAAATATTTTCATCTTACTCCTGTTTGAACAAATATGTTAGAAAACAATTAACTGGTCTAAAATGCAATTTATCAGGTGCCAGGACCTGAATCTGGGATAATATTAATTATACAGAAAGTAATATGTTTGTAAACGTCTCCAAGGTAAAATTCACTATATATCCCTACAGCAATCATTTGGCTTTAATTGTAGCAGCAGGTTGGTCTCACAATATCCCTATTACCGAGGAAGACGTTGGAGACCTATGCTGTGTAACATAGAAGATGTATATAATTTAGTCCCCATATACAGTATTGTTGCGGCAAGTAAATCACAGTATAAACTGATCTACTCTAAAGGTGCATACACACACAATGATTTTTTTAACGAGTGTCGTTAAACGATATCATTTATCGTTTATTGTTTGAAAAAATCATTCACTTTCTGAGTCAAACGATGAACGATTATCGTTCATGTGCGTTCATGTTTGTAGTTTTTAGTTCAGTCAGACTGACCAACTCAACGATTTTCAGTAAGGGAATATGCAAAAATCGTTTGTAGTTCAAAAAAATCGTTCATTACACTTAAAAAAATCTGTCAAATAATCTGACAGAAAATCGTTCATAAAATCGTTGGTAACAAAATCGTTGTGTGTTTATGCAACTTTAGTGTTACATTGTAGCATATAATACAGACAATAGTAATGGATTGTGCTTATTTCAATCAGAGGCTAAGATTTGGGGGTAATATAGCAACCAATCAGAATTTACTTATTTAACTAGCACCTTCTAGAAGATAATAGATAGAATTTGGTTGCTATGGGCAACATCTCCACTTCTAAAAACCAGCATTTTAGTAAATATGCCCCTTGGTGTCCAAGTGGGTGTGGGGGATAGTACTGCTCCAGGCCCACCCGTCACTCCATGCTGTGGGATATAGGCTAAAGTAAGAAATAATAAAAAAAATATCTAAAAATAAAAAAACATATATTTATTATGACACCTAAGTGCTTATTACTTTCACTCTGTTAATGGGTAATGCAGTTTGTTTACTTCAGAACTGGCCTCCAGTCTTAATCAGACCAGAGGATTCTAAGGGCGGAATTCAATTGATTTCGCGGCCCGCATCTCCCGTCTAAAGTGACAGGAGATCGCGGGCCGCAATTCAATTGTGGCAGAATTTCACGCTGATCGCGCCCATAGAGGTCAGGTTTAGCCGCGTAAAGCAGCTTAACCCGACCAAAGTGCTGGGCGCGATCGCGAAAAGTGAAGTTTGGGC
Source organism: Taudactylus pleione (assembly GCA_031769625.1). Lineage (NCBI taxonomy): Eukaryota > Metazoa > Chordata > Amphibia > Anura > Myobatrachidae > Taudactylus > Taudactylus pleione. Next base: position 878,537 of record JAUIMM010000652.1, read on the forward strand.
GCCCAAACATGTCACTTTTCGCACATTTCAGCTCTCATCCCCCAGGGGCTGCGAGCTGAAATGTAGTGCTTGGCAGCTGATCGCGCCCGACATGAGCAAGAATAGAATAGCTCCGTCAGGCGCGATAAGGAAAGAAAAGAATTGAATTCCACCCTAAGAGTAATGTTTTTGGCATGAGGTTGGGCAATAATATATGAATATTTTAATTGAATCATATTATCAAACATTGCTGATTGATTACATTTCCACAGCCTAATCTTTGTTCTCACCTTTCCTGTACATCACGGAACACTACTGAGGCCGGACCGGCTGATTGATGCTCATTATCTATTTAATTTCTATAATAAACTACCAGCAATTAGCTGGAGAGAGTAACGCTCAGCACCTAGATGTAATAGACGGCTTTCTACGTTCTTACCGCTGGCTGAATTTATTAGTAACAGTTCCTGTTTGTGCGATATGTATTACACCGTTAGCTGTAAAACGTGTAGGGATCTCGGTATCCTTTTATGGTGGGGGGATGTATCAAGCAAAGTAAAGGAGAAGTGGACCAGTGGAATAGTTGCCCAAAGTAACCAGTCATGTTCAATGTAGCATTCATCAAGTGCATTCTATAAAATGATCGGTAGAAGCTGATTTGTTGCTTTGGGCAAACTCTCATTATCACTCTTTAGCAGGTCTGATACATCTCCCCCTAATAACCACATCTCCCTCTTGTCTTCATCTTTAAATTTAGATAAGTGGTGGTAAAATTACATTCGACCAGTTATCCTTTGACATAAAGAACACAGAAAGTGCCACGACTTTTGAGACATGGATGGACAGCCTCAAGGTAAACCCTGACACTGTCTCCTACTCCCTGGAACCCATCCACAATCTCGTCAGATTCAAAGGGCCACAGCAAGAGAACCTCAGGAAGGCCATCAGCGACTACATCATGGAGAAGGCACTAAGAAGCAATTGTTCCTGCCCCGCTGGTTCCATGCCGAGTGCTGGGGCGGAGTGCGTATGCGTGTGTCATGGTGGTCAGGGAAGTCAGGACATGAACTCTAACTGTTGCCCATCTAAAAGAGGACTGGCCAAATTAGTGGTAACTATACAAAAGGCCGCAGATCTTTGGGGTGATTACGGATCTAAGACCGATGCCTATGTGAAATTCGGTTTTGGGGTGCCCACAAAGCAGACCCAGACTGTATGGAACAATAATAGTCCTTTGTGGGATGGAAGGTACGAGATTGGGGTTGTGCAACTGAGCTCTGAGTCCGTCTTGAAGGTGGAGGTTTGGGATGAAGATAACAAGTATGACGACGACTTGCTTGGGTCATGCCAGAGACCAATCGTCAGTGGAGAGAAGTCCGAGATGTGTTATCTACAACATGGGAGTGTGACATTTAAAGTCAGCGCAGAATGCATGCCTCACCTGACTGGTGCAAGCTGCAGAGAATACAAACAGTCAACCAATTAGTGTTCTGCGGGTGTTTCCGAGCTCTCAGTTGCACAGACAAATGTTGAAAGGGAAATATATAAAATTATTACAATTTCTATGTGTAATATACATCCACTTACTCACAGTACAAACTGTTATCATCCCTTGCCTAGATTATTGTCACCTTCTCTTCTTCAGTCTATACACTCAATACCTCTGCCACCTCCCTATGCCAGTCCTATACAGAAACAAGTTCATATTCCTCTCACCAACGTACAGTACCAAGCCAACAATATTCTGCTCTTTACATATCACGCCTAGCAATCACTCACTCCTCTGCCCACTTATCCCTGACAGTGACTGTGGCCTCACATCCTACTGTACCTGATCACATAATTTCACTCCTGCATTCAGTACTTCTCCTCATCCTCTGAAACACCCTCCTATGCTCCTATTCTCAATGAGATCTGCATAAGGCCTCCCGGCGTTAAGCATGCTCATAAAACTGCTCTCTTCAAGCCTAACTGTCCTCCTCCTACTGTAACTCTACAGCATCTGCACGCCAACACCTGCTCCCCTCACCCTCTATATGCCCACCCATAACTCATCCTCCTTCTGTAACTCTCCAGCATCTGTATGCCCCCCCCTGCTCCCCTCACCCTCTATATGCCCACCCATATCCCCTCCTCCTCCTACTGTAACTCCAGCATCTGTATGCCCACCCCTGCTCCCCTCACCCTCTATATGCCCACCCATATCCCCTCCTCCTCCTACTGTAACTCCAGCATCTGTATGCCCACCCCTGCTCCCCTCACCCTCTATATGCCCACCCATAACTCATCGTCCTACTGTAACTTTCCAGCTTCTGCACGCCCACCTGTGCTCCCCTTACCCTCTATATGCCCACCCATATCCCCTCCTCCTCCTACTGTAACTCCAGCATCTGTATGCCCACCCCTGCTCCCCTCACCCTCTATATGCCCACCCATATCCCCTCCTCCTCCTACTGTAACTCTCCAGCATCTGTATGCCCACCCCTGCTCCCCTCACCCTCTATATGCCCACCCATATCCCCTCCTCATCCTACTGTAACTCTCCAGCATCTGCATGCCCACCCCTGCTCCCCTCACCCTCTATATGCCCACCCATATCCCCTCCTCCTCCTACTGTAACTTTCCAGCATCTGCACATCCTCCCCTGCTCCCCTCACCCTCTACATGCCCACCCATATCCCCTCCTCCTCCTACTGTAACTCTCCAGCATCTGTATGCCCACCCCTGCTCCCCTCACCCTCTATATCTATATGCCCACACATATCCCCTCCTCCTACTGTAACTCTCCAGCATCTGTATGCCCAGCCCTGCTCTACTCACCCTCTATATGCCCACCCATATCCCCTCCTCATCCTACTGTAACTCTCCAGCATCTGTATGCCCACCCCTGCTCCCCTCACCCTCTATATCTATATGCCCACACATATCCCCTCCTCCTACTGTAACTCTCCAGCATCTGTATGCCCAGCCCTGCTCTACTCACCCTCTATATGCCCACCCATATCCCCTCCTCATCCTACTGTAACTCTCCAGCATCTGTATGCCCACCCCTGCTCCCCTCACCCTCTATATGCCCACCCATATCCCCTCCTCCTCCTACTATAACTCTCCAGCATCTGTATGCCCACCTGTGCTCCCCTCACCCTCTATATGCCCACCCATATCCCCTCCTCCTCCTACTGTAACTCTCCAGCATCTGTATGCCCACCCCTGCTTCCCTCACCCTCTTTATGCCCACCCATATCCCCTCCTCATCCTACTGTAACTCTCCAGCATCTGTATGCCCACCTGTGCTCCCCTCACCCTCTATATGCCCACCCATATCCCCTCCTCCTCCTACTGTAACTCTCCAGCATCTGTATGCCCACCCCTGCTCCCCTCACCCTCTATATCTATATGCCCACACATATCCCCTCCTCCTACTGTAACTCTCCAGCATCTGTATGCCCAGCCCTGCTCTACTCACCCTCTATATGCCCACCCATATCCCCTCCTCCTCCTACTATAACTCTCCAGCATCTGTATGCCCACCCCTGCTCCCCTCACCCTCTATATGCCCACCCATATCCCCTCCTCCTCCTACTATAACTCTCCAGCATCTGTATGCCCACCTGTGCTCCCCTCACCCTCTATATGCCCACCCATATCCCCTCCTCCTCCTACTGTAACTCTCCAGCATCTGTATGCCCACCCCTGCTCCCCTCACCCTCTTTATGCCCACCCATATCCCCTCCTCCTCCTACTATAACTCTCCAGCATCTGTATGCCCACCCCTGCTCCCCTCACCCTCTATATGCCCACCCATATCCCCTCCTCCTCCTACTGTAACTCTCCAGCATCTGTATGCCCACCTGTGCTCCCCTCACCCTCTATATGCCCACCCATATCCCCTCCTCCTCCTACTGTAACTCTCCAGCATCTGTATGCCCACCCCTGCTTCCCTCACCCTCTTTATGCCCACCCATATCCCCTCCTCATCCTACTGTAACTCTCCAGCATCTGCATGCCCACTCTTCAAAGTTAGTTTTTGTTAGCAGGGCCCTTTCCATTTTGTTTTCTCTACATATAGTAAATATGTTATTAGCAGATTGTAATTATCGTATTTCATTATACTAGTAAGGGGACACCTCGGTTTGTTACTCAGCTTTTTGTTTGTTGATACTATGAATATTTGTATCATGTATCATGTTAATATTTTATGCCAATCTTTGTACATGAATTTCTGTTCTATATTTAACCTGTTACTTAGGTTCTCATTGATCTTCTATTGTAAAATCACATTATTCCACAATACTATAATATTTGGTATATGGGCCTCATTCAGAGATGAACACAATAGCAATATGTTCGCACAAAGGAACCACTCTCAAAGTGAGTGACAGGTAGTCTGTGTTTGGGGGAGGTGATGGGGGTGGTTAGAAAAACGCAGGCGTGCCTGACCACTTGAGCGCTGCTTCGTGGGCGTGCATAAATTAGCCATTGCGTTTTCCAGCGCAGCATGAGAGCCCTCAGCGTGTCTGGAGAGCTGCAGTGTTTGCAGCTGGTCAGACTTGTCTTACCCGCTGCGTAACTGCCCGAATGCGACGATGCTACCGATGTTTATACTGTTGTACGTCATCAGACATATATGACAAAGCAGCAGTGGGCGTCCCTATGCTGGGCTGTGCTTACGCTCTACGGATATGAGGAGGTAGCAGTGGGCATCCCAATGCTGGGCTGTGCTTACACTGTACAGATATGAGAAGGCAGCAGTGGGCGTCCCTATGCTGGGTTGTGCTTACACTGTACGGATATGAGGAGGCAGCAGTGGGTGTCCCTATGCTGGGCTGTGCTTACACTGTACAGATATGAGAAGGCAGCAGTGGGAGTCCCTATGCTGGGCTGTGATTACACTGTACGGATATGAGGAGGCAGCAGTGGGTGTCCCTTTGCTGGGCTGTGCTTACACTGTACAGATATGAGGAGGCAGCAGTGGGTGTCCCTATGCTGGGCTGTGCTTACACTGTACGGATATGAGGAGGCAGCAGTGGGCGTCCCTATGCTGGGCTGTGCTTACGCTCTACGGATATGAGGAGGTAGCAGTGGGCATCCCAATACTGGGCTGTGCTTACACTGTACAGATATGAGGAGGCAGCAGTGGGTGTCCCTATGCTGGGTTGTGCTTACACTGTACAGATATGAGGAGGCAGCAGTGGGTGTCCCTATGCTGGGCTGTGCTTACACTGTACAGATATGAGGAGGCAGCAGTGGGTGTCCCTATGCTGGGTTGTGCTTACACTGTACGGATATGAGGAGGCAGCAGTGGGTGTCCCTATGCTGGGCTGTGCTTACACTGTACGGATATGAGGAGGCAGCAGTGGGTGTCCCTATGCTGGGTTGTGCTTACACTGTACGGATATGAGGAGGCAGCAGTGGGTGTCCCTATGCTGGGTTGTGCTTACACTGTACGGATATGAGAAGGCAGCAGTGGGTGTCCCTATGCTGGGCTGTGATTACACTGTACGGATATGAGGAGGCAGCAGTGGGTGTCCCTATGCTGGGCTGTGCTTACACTGTACAGATATGAGAAGGCAGCAGTGGGTGTCCCTATGCTGGGTTGTGCTTACACTGTACGGATATGAGGAGGCAGCAGTGGGTGTCCCTTTGCTGGGCTGTGCTTACACTGTACAGATATGAGGAGGCAGCAGTGGGTGTCCCTATGCTGGGCTGTGATTACACTGTACGGATATGAGGAGGCAGCAGTGGGTGTCCCTATGCTGGGCTGTGCTTACACTGTACAGATATGAGAAGGCAGCAGTGGGTGTCCCTATGCTGGGTTGTGCTTACACTGTACGGATATGAGGAGGCAGCAGTGGGTGTCCCTTTGCTGGGCTGTGCTTACACTGTACAGATATGAGGAGGCAGCAGTGGGTGTCCCTATGCTGGGCTGTGCTTACACTGTACGGATATGAGGAGGCAGCAGTGAGCGTCCCTATGCTGCACTGTGCTTTGGAAGGCATTAGCATATTTTAGCCGCTGCGTTCCGTGAGAGAATGCAGCTGCGATGGCATTACCGTCCGTATTACCGTCCGTCTCTGACTCAGGAGCATAATTCACTATGGAAACAAATTTCTTCTACATGAAGGAAACCAAAGAGCTGGACAGTACCCTGATCATGTTCATGCAGTTATGCAACAATAATAAATCACCAAGTTCTGACATTTTCCATTATTTTTGCAGATGAAAGGACAAAGACTAATAATAATAACATAAAGGTGCAAAATATGAGACACTTCCAATGACTGGACATTACTGTGGGAACGTTAAATGACCTGTGCTGTACTGTATAGGAGGTACAGGATCTTACCTGGAGACCAGTTATGCAGAACACTATAAAGTAAGGCTGAGACGGCTCGCATGGCCACTTATGGCACCAAATGTCCCGCCAGAAACTTACCGCATCTGTAGGCAGTGCTGTGCATGCACTGGTTTTACAGATGTAACAGCGCATGCGCAGCACTGTTTCCAGATGCGATAAGGTAGTGTAGGCAGGGAAAAGTATCTATTTCCCGAAAAGCTGTCATCGTAAAAATTACAGCTTTTCGGAATAGATACTTATGGAGAGGTGGAATGATGAATTCCACCTATAATTAGCTAGAACTCCATGGGAGTTCTAAAGCTAATTATCTCCATTGAATTTTTACGTTTAATGAATAGGCCCCTGAGTCTCTTAACACTGCTTAGTAAATAGACCCCTTAGTCTTTATCCACACAAAGGACAGTTATTGAGGCAATTTACAGCTTATGAATTTATCGACCTTTTCTTTAAAGCATTCAGAATATTTCCCTTCTACATAAACATATTAATATGTTCGATAGACACAAAACCCAGCTATTTAACATGTCCGGCGGTACCCGAAAGTGCGGCATGTAGCCGCACTTTCTCGCACCGCAAGGGGACTCGCGTCTAATTGCCTTGTGTCCACAGTATGTGATTACATTGCGGTTAGGATCAGAGTCAGTGCTACCATGTAGTGAGGTTGCTCAAATGTCGCAGTCACACAGTTGACATTCACTATGACTGTCGACACCAATATTTCAAAAGTTATGATGTTGACATCTGGAAAATGTCAACAGGGACAATATGTCAACATAGGAGATGTCAGCATTGTGAAAATGTCAACGTTAGGGTTACAGCTAGCAGCAGGTTTAGCGTTACGGTTAGTATTAGCGTGAAGACGCCTTGCTGACATTATCACCATGTTGATATTTTGTCAATGAAAGGACATCGACATTGTACATGTGAGCACATGACGTACATGATGACACACCAACAACATAATGTTGTCGACATGGCTGATGTCGACAGATTGAATGCCGACATACTATATCAAACACTGTTAGAGGGAACATCTCTGTAATCTGTGATCACTGACTGTTCAGAACACATGCAGCCTTTCCAGCTGATGGTCTGAGCAGTGGACGTGTTCCCTCAATGTAGGGGAAACGTTTATCTCTGGGAATCGGATTAGTAGCTTTTACACACTGTATAAAGCAGATTTTCTGTTTGTTGGTCCTTTGAGGCTGTGACCCAGGAGACGTAATGAGGCATCAGACTACAGAAACGGCGAGGCACTCTGCTACCTGTGGTCACCGAGGATCATTGTCATACAGCTTCCTGCTAGCACATAACAACACTGTCACACGGGTTACTGATCTGTTACATGAGGGTGCAGGAAGGAAGTGGCTGGTGACTGAGTACATTTTCCAGAAAGGGTGACAATAGAGTTACACATTATAGATAAGTCAGTAGTGCACTCAGAGTATATTACTTATGGAGAAATTAATGTTTGGGATGATGCACTCTAGCAAACACAAAGGGCTCTATTTACTACAATCCGCATTTGTAATGCAGATTGTAGTGTGATATTAATGACTGAATTCGCATTGCGAATTCAGGCAATATCACAGGGATTTACTACAAATCCCTTGCAGGGACAGAGCTTGTGATAAAGCTCTGTCCCTGCGAATCCCCTTCGGAGCCTTATCACGGTATTTTCTCAAAAAATACCGTCATTAAGTGCCCGCGCATGCGCCGACCGGTCGCCGCTGCTACCCCCCTCTGGTGTTAAGTCCCGCCCCCGGTGCTAAACCCCACCCCCCGCAATCGCAGACCCCCCGTGACCCCCCCTCCCACCCCCGCGACCCCCCTCTACCTTACTTACACTTACCTGCATGCTCCAGACCTCCGGTGATGTTCTCCATTCCTCCGGTCAGGTGATCTCCCATACTGCACTGGAACCCGATCACCTGATGACCGGGCAGCAGTGCATAATGGGAGACCAGCTGACCGGAGGGGAGTCATCACCGGAGGCCCGATCACCGGTCCCTGGAGTCAGGTAAGTAATTTTTTTTTTACTATTTTGTTTTTCTTTTCTTTACAGTAATCAGCTTGTGGTCTGTTTAGACCACACAGCTGATTACTGGGACCGACTCCCGGCTCTGCTCTCCCCGTTAGAGCAGGGCAGGAGGCTGGTAACTGGGGGAGACCCTGGATAACACCACCTCCAGGTGGCGTTATTATCACAGGGCTTTCCCCGATATTTTTTTCACACTTATTTTTAGTAACTCTGATCGGATCACATTTCCCATTACAGTTATGGGAAATGCGATCTGCTTTACTAAAAATAAGTGATACTTAGGGGTTGGAGTAGAATTTTACGAATTCTACTCCAATTGCCCTGTAATAACTATAGGTGATACTAAAATAATGTGAAAAGGGTGTGAAAACACAAAACAGCCTTTATCACTTTATTTTAGTAAAAATAATGATAATAAATAGAGCCCAAAGAGTGGCCCTGTGCTGTAGTAATATACATGTTCATGAGATCAGACTGGATCATATTTGGCCTTTGTCTGATTTTAGTGGTGAAGTAAGAAGACAACACGATCCCAAAATCCTGGCAATGGTATAATATGTTGTAATATTTCAATATTGTTCAATTTCCATGTCATGTTGTAGGGTGAGATGTATCAAGGGTAAAAATGCGTTCAAATTCTGAAAATGCGGGTTTGACCGCATTTTTCATATGCACCAAGAAATGGAGTCTGATGCACGCGTTCTTCTGCACAGATGGAGCCCGGAGGGGCTCCTGGGTCATAGACCCGGGAATCCCCCCACCGCAAAGGGCAGCTCTTACCGACATAGTGGTCCTTTGCGGGGATTGTCCTGCATGCCGGACGTAATGTTCAAATTTAATGTATTCTGTTGATTTTATTTGTTGTATTGTTTCATGATTTTCTCTTTATGTACTTCATAATAAAAACAGCCTTAAAAAAAGACCTTCGGGACATCTCTTCCGAAATAGGATCATACACAAGAGTGCCGAGTCGGTGATATGTTTGTTCAAATCAAAGTTTCAGTTATCAAACAAACGCTGCTGCTTTGTTGTGGTCAGAAGAACATGTGGGGAACATCTGCAGCCGAACATTATAATTGAAACTGGCTTACAAACCACATGATCATTTTATTTAAAGGGCACCCACAGTCTACACCCAATTTATTAATGGCTGTATTAATTCAGAGAACAGCGGACCTGAAATTCCTGTCTGATTTAATTAAGCCACCTGGCATCACAAAATTCGACTTTAACATTTTAGTCAATATATGAATTAGTAGTACAACAAGTGCAATGATAAAGCACAGCATGTCAGTTTGGTCATATACGTGTGTATGGATTCTCCATTGTGTATTCTGTACAGAGTGTTTCTGGTAACTTGGCCGATAAGATACTGTACATTCAGAGATGTACAGTATGCTCACCAGATGGTTAGTGTACATCTCCGATGGTGGGAGGACTGAACATGAGCAGGATGAGTACTGCGCATTTGTACCCCTCCATCTGCGAGGTCCCTTGTAGTGTCTCCATTCTGTAGACTAATTCACAAGCTGCGTTGTTTAGCAGGTGGAGTCAGGCCCGGTGACAGGGGGTACAAAGGGTATACCCGTCCCGGGCCCCAAAGTTCAGAGGGGCACCGAGGTTCATGGGCACAAAATGGGTCTGTAGCGCCTAACAGTTATTTAGAATCTAAATGGTGCTCCTGCCCGTCCGGCACATGTAGGTAAAATACACTTTGATTACTGGTTACCCCGCCAGTTGGTCTGGTGCGGTACTGTGTGGTAGAAGAATGATGTCGCAACGTGTGACATCATTACGCATGACGCTGTGCCTGGCAATGGCCCTCCCCTTCCACCGTGACTCGATAAACCCACCGAAGAGGAGCACTTCTCTGCTGAACAGGGAGTAGGAACTAGGAAGTAAACACCACCTGCCGGGCACAGTGACAGTACAGCACCATGAAGCTGTAGGCCCAGCACTCTCCCTCTCTCAGACACTCTTCCTGCATAGCAGCCCCGCCCAAGAGCCACCGTGACTGACAGCGCAGCACGGATATGGATTGATAGATCTACAGTAAAAAGGCAGACAATAAGTCGACACACTAAAGGTAGACATGTAAGAAGGTTGACAGGAACAAATGGTTGACAGGGTCAAAAGGTCGACATACATATGGTCAGCATGAAAATGGTCGACACATGCTATTTTTTTTTTCTAACCCTACTCTTCACCCTAACCCTCACTCCTGGTGCCTAACCATAGGGGTAGGTGCCTGACCATAACCGTCCCTTCTAGAGCCTAACCCTCCCTCCGGTAAGTGCCTAACCCTAAGCCTAGCTCTAAAAATTGTTTTTTTTTAAATCACATGTTGACCATTTTCATGTCGACCTTTTGACCCTGTCGACCATTTGTACTTGTCGACCTTCTTATATATCTACCTTTAGTGTGTCGACATGTTGTCCCTGTCGACCTTTTGTCCCTGTCGACCTATTGCCTATCTAACATCTATTGTCTATCTAGACATTGTCTACCTTTTTACTGTAGATCTATAGACCGTATTATGTACAGCATAGCAGCCTGAGTGAGCCTGCTTGTCATTTTTGTATACAGTGAGTTATGTGTAAGTGCATATCTATATATATATATATATATATATATATATGTGTGAGTGCATTTACATATAAATTAGGGATGTGCGCCGACCCCTGTGTTTTGGTTTTGGATCTGGATCTCCCCTTGTTTTGGATCTGGATTGGTTTTGCCAAAACCTCACCTCCGTGTTTTGTTTTCGAGTTTTGGTTTTGGATCTGAATTTTTTCTTAAAAAATAAAAAAAACAGCTAAAATCACATACAATTGGCATTTTTTTGTTCCTACAGTATTAATAACCTCAATAACATTTATTTCCACTTGTTTCCAGCCAATTTTGACCACCTCACAGCTCACATTATTGATTTTTTCATCTAGATAAAGGACCAAAAGGTTGCATCCAGCTTGCTGGCTCAAACCTGATTGATATAATTATTAATAGAGTTGAGGACTGTGCAAAGATGATGGTTGGAATACCCTTGAGGATTGAAGAATTGATAGGTGATAGTTGGTGCAGCCCCTGGTTGTAAAATTGATAATAAATTAATTAAAAAACAATTCATTGGTGCAGCCCCGGGCTGAATAATTAATAATAAAAAGACATTCATTGGTGCAGCCCCTGGCTGTAAAATTGGTAATAAATTAATTTAAAAACAAATCATTGGTTCCTAAACTAACCATAACATTAATTTAAAATATCAGGCAGCAATGCCCCAACCAGCACATAATGGAAAGGAAAAAGGTGCAAGATGGCATAGCCCTTAGGCCCTCCCACCCACCTTTATGTTATATATGAAACAGGACATTCACAGTTTAACAAACCAATCATTTCAGCAACAAGGACTGCCAATTGTGGCTGAAATTATTGGTTTGTTTGGACCCCCATAAAACAAGCTGCCAATGTGCTTTGGACATGGAAATTAAAATGATCCCATAAACAAACTGGCTTTACATTAGAAGTTGTTGTCATCCTCGTCCTCATCATCCCCATCAGTGTGTACAGCCTCTTCTTCACACAATATTAATTTGTCCCTGCTGGAATCCACCATAGGCGCCTCTGTAATTATTTTATGTAATTGTTGGTAGAGGTCTTCCTGGTAGAATTTGTAATTCATTTTAATCAACATCATCTTTTCCACATTTTGAGGAAGTAACTTCCTACGCTGATCACTGACAAGGTTGCCAGCTGCACTGAAAACTCTTTTGGAGTACACACTGGAGGGTGGGCAACTTAAGTAATGCAAAGCCAGTTTGTGTATGGGACTCCAAATTGCCTCTTTTTCCTGCCAGTACTGAAAGGGACTGTCTGACATTTCTATTAGGATGTTATCTCTGAAATAGTCCTCCACCATTCTGTTAATGGAGACCATATCACACAAAGTTACGGTAGAAGACATGTCACTAGTAGGCAGTACTCTCAGGCGTAACCAGATGTCATTTTTTGGTGAACAATCTGAATGACCAGCAGGCATTCCGTAAGGAAAATGTAGTTTTTTTCCTGGCAGCTGCAGAAACTGAAGGAGGAGATGAAGGCATGTCACGTGCGGCTGCAGCTGACAATTTTTTTACCAACAGCTCTTTGCATAGTTTTAGATTTTGGTCTGTTGGAAAAAAACTCACAAGGTAGGACTTAAACCTAGGATCCGGAATGGTTGCCAAAATATATTTTTCAGATTTCAATAGATTGATGACTCTTGGATCCTTGTGAAGTGAATCAAGGGCTTGATCCACCAGTCCGACATACCTTGCGCAATTGGTTCATATCAGCTCCTCCTTCAGTTTCTCCAGCTGTTTTTGCAAAAGTCTGATGAGGGAAATGACCTGACTCAAGCTGGCAGTGTCTGAACTAACTTCACGAGTGGCAAGTTCAAAGGGTTTGAGAACCTTGCACAATACGGAAATTATTCTCCACTGCGCTTGAGTAAGGTGCATTCCCCCTCCACGGCCTATGTCATAGGCTGTTGTATAGCCCTGGATGGCCTTTTGCTGTTCCTCCATTGGCTGAGGTATATAGAGGGTAGAAATCCACCAAGTTACTACTTCTTGCTTCAGCTGATGGCAGGGCAAATTTAACAGTACTATACCTGCTGGTCATGCAATCTTCGACAAGCGGTTGCCGAATATCTAAAATGTCCGGATATTTTGAGGGCCACCGAGAGCATCTCCTGCATGCCCCTGTCATTTTTAAAAAAAATGTTGCACCACCAAATTAATTGTGTGAGCAAAACATGGGACGTGTTGGAATTTGCCCACATGTAATGCTCTCACAATATTGGTGGCATTGTCCAAAATCACAAATCCCGAGGAGAGTCTAAGTGGTGTAAGCCATTTAGCAATGATTTCCCTGAGTCTTTCTAAAAGGTTCTCAGCGGTATGCCTCTTAGAGAAACAAGTTATACAAAGAGTAGACTGCCTCTGTATCAGCTGTCTTTTGGTAGATGTTGTTGTTGCTGTTGTAGGCAATACACCTACCCAGTGGGCTGTCACAGTCATGTAATTCTTAGGTTGCCCTGTCCCACTTGTCCACATATCAGTGGTCAAGTGGACAGTGGGTACAATGACATTTCTGAGGACATTAATAAGGTTTTTTTAATGTCCTTGTACAGACTTGGAATTGCTGTTCTAGCTCAATGGAATCTAGAAGTGATCTGGTAGCGAGGACACAGGACCTCAAGTAACTGTTGAAAACCCACTGCAGTTATGATGGATACTGGATGCACATCTAATACCAGCATAGCTGTTATGGCATTAGTAATCTGCTGTGCAACTGGGTGATTGCTGTCATACTTGTTTGCCCTTGCAAACGATTGTTTGACAGTTAATTGTTTTTTGGAGGGTACACTACAAGTAGACTTCCTCCTGTTGCCCTTCTGAGATGAAGATCCACTGCAACAGCAGCAGCAACAGGCGTAGTCATCAAGGATCCTTCTGAGGAATCAGGGATAGGAGAGGAGTCAATCATGCTTTGAATAACAACACTGGATGCAGCAGGACTACTCCCGATGATCGAGGAGGATGTTGATGATGCATGTGTTGGTGGTGGAGATCGAAGGCGCTGGATCTCACAGAGAGGGAGCAGGTAGGTGACACTGACTTGTTACATTTTGAATTTTGGAACTTGGCAACATACACTTTGATATTTGATGAATGTGCTTCAAGTTATGTAACAAGGAGGAGGTTCCTAGGTGGTTTAGGTACCTCCCTCTACTCACTCTTTCTTGGCAATGGTTAAATATGGTTTGACAACTGTTGTCCAGATTGGTGTGGAAATAATTCCACATGTGAGAAGTGGATTTTTTTGTCTTTTGCCCCGGCATGACAACAATGGGCTTTGGTTTTTTCAATCCATGGGCAACAGCTGTTGCCTTACTTACACAAAGGACATCCTCGGCATCAACATCCTCATCACCAACATCTTCATCATCAACATCCTCATCATCCTTAGCGCCTTCACATACCAAAATATCCTCCTCCTCCATGTGCAATTCCATAGAAGCATCCTCACTGACTACATCTGCAGGATGTTGACTGCCCTTCCCCACATTTACAGAGGGCACACAAATGTTGGAACTTGGAGTATCCTCCAGTCCTTATCCTTTCCTTGCCACTTCGTGTAGTGAATGGCATATTGCCAATTTTTTCTTTATCTAAAGGCAACTTGCTATTCGATTTTTTTTTCTTTACTACAGTAAAAGTAACTTTACCATATCCATGGTGTGACTTAAGCCCTGGGGCATGGGCCTTCATAGAGGATGAGGAACTTGATGGCCTTGCATCATCATGATGACTGCTGGCGGCAGCTACAACATGTGGTTCTTGGCCTTGCTCTCCTGTCATGTGACAGTCCTCCATATTTTCTGCAGTCTTGAAGCAGTGTCACAAGCACCAATAGTGTAGCCAAGGTGCGGTTACAAAATTCACACACGTGCAGTCGTGCGCACACAGAAAAAAAATAGACAAAAGACAATAGTTTTTATTTTTTTTTCGGGTCCAGAACTTGGACCCAGAGCACCGACTGATGACGACTGGAGTCGTACAGCACTAGGTTGCAACTTGCGTTGCTGGTTATATCTTGTTCTTGTGCGGCTAAGCCTAACACGCACACACATGCACGCAGAAAAAAAATAGACAAAAGACACTATTTTTTTTTTTCAGGTCCACAACTTGGGCCCAGAGCACAGATTGATGACGACTGGAGTCGGGCAGCACTAGGTTGCAACTTGCATTGCTGCTGTATCTTGTTCTTGTTGTGCTAAGCCTAACGCGCACACACAGAAGAAAATTTGACAAAAAAAGACACTATTTGTTTTAATTTTTTTTCAGGTCCACAACTTGGGCCCAGAGCACAGATTGATGATGACTGGAGTCGGGCAGCATTAGGTTGCAACTTGCATTGCTGTATCTTGTGCAGCTAAGCATAACGCGCACGCACAGAAAAAAAATAGACAAAAAGGCACTATTTTTTTGGGGGGGGGTCCACAATTTGGGCCCAGAGCACAGATTGATGGTGACTGTAGTCAGGCAGCACTGGGTTGTGTTGCTGTATCTTGTTTGGCGAAGCCTAACACACACACACAGAAAAAAAATAAAAAGACAATTTTTTTTTCGGGTCCAGAATTTGGGCCCAGATGGATGCAGCAGACAGCACAGCACCAGCCCAGATGGATCAGCAACAGCACCAGTCCAGATGGACACAGCAGACAGCACAGCAGTGACAGCACCAGATGGATCAGCAGTGCACCAGCCCAGGACACAACAGACAGCACAGCACCAGCACAGATAAGTACTACCTCTCCCAGCCCTACACTACCCACCCTCCCTGTTCAGTCTCCACAGCCGGAGTGAAATGGTGGCTGCCACATGGTCCCTTATATATATAGAGACGAAAGTTCGCTAGATGCAAAATTTTGTCTCTATGGTTTTGACTCGGTTTGAGATCAGAGGCCGGTGGGGGAACCGAACGCACGTTCGGTTCTCGCCCCTGATCTCAAAATTCAGGTGGGTTCGGATTTCACATTTCGCATATTTCAGAGACCACACAGCAGTAGGCATTGGGGAAGACAGATTGGTGTGGATGGGGAGGAAGACAGAGTGGTGCTGATGGGGGGGACAGAGTTGCAGGGTTGGGGGGACCAGAGTAGTGCAGATGAAGGAAGAAAGAGTGCCACAGATGAGAGAGAGATAGCAACATGGCTGTGGAGAAGGCACGGATGCAGGGCGTTGCGGCTGGGGAAAAACAGATTGGTGCTGTTGAGGGAACACAGACTATCATAGTTGGGAGACCAAACAGCAGTAGGGATTGAAGAATATATAGCAGCATGGAGGCATATAGGGGAAGAAAGTGTACATGCATGGACAGAGTATGATAGTTTTAAAAATAAGGGAGCTGAATGTGTATTCTAAATTAGATAAATGTATGGAGTGAGAAATGTATGTTGGAAACCAGTGAGATTGTTGTGGTTATCGAATGGGAAGATTGTGGTCACTGAGGAGGTTGTGGGAGCCACATAACTTCTTAAACCTCAGTTGCATAGAATGCATGTGTGTATTCCAATGAGCACACAATTCTGTGAATTAGCAGCTCCACCATTTTGTGAGTGACAGCAATCTCATTCTGTGAGACTGTTGAATCTGCAGTTAACCACAGGGTGTGATGGCATACTATATCTGTACTGCACAAGGAACACGTCCATTAATGCGTCAGCCTTAATGATCATAATTTCATTGCTTTTTTCGTTTGAGTGGCACAAATTCAGTAGGTTTTGTGATATTTCAGATCATGCCTAAGAAACCTTAATGTTACATGTAAAACCGTAAAGTTTTTTGTCTATGGAATTTCATTGCTTTTTTATAATTTATTAACCATCAGGGTTTTGACGAGCAAACTGGGCCACCTGCAGGGCAGAAAGACAACAAATAGGTACACTAACATGGGTGGAGGAGCAGACAGCACACAGGAGGTGTTTTAAGGGTGCAGAGGGAGAGACGGCTGTGAGGGCAGGTTGCAGGTGTGTGGGGCAGTGGCAGCAGTGGAGGTGCATAGTAGTGGCAGCAACGGGAATGCACAGAAGCATCAGCGGGTGACAAAGATACTCACTGGTGCTAGGCATGCACCTGAGAAAATCAAATCAATAAGACACAGATGCATGGACGTATCAGTGAGATCCATCCATGTATTGTTTTAAAAATGAATATGTAATATTAAAAAAAAAATTGCAAGCCTCCACAGCACAACCAGCAATGGGCTTCAGAGCCCCAGTGCTGGTTGTACTAAACACAAGGGACAAATGATGTAGGGGTTACCTGTATTAAGCACAACCAGCACCAGGCTAATCAGAGCCAGTCTTGGTTTTCAAAATACAGGGGACGTGCGATGTAGGGGTCCTCTCGAAAAAATCTGAATTTTCCCATAGAGAAATCCCGAGGGGGCATGGTGTTTAAGGGGATACATCTCTAAAGCTATTGGAAAAAGGAAGGACTTGGGAGTAATTTAAATTTCCAACTGTCAGTATTTTCTGACACTCAATTAGGACCACTTTTCTACTGTTCTCTATGGGGGATATTTGGGAAGACATAACTCAGGGTAGTGGATGAATTTACACTTTGGGCTTGTTTTATTAGGTAGCTATTGTTCCAGGGTAGGTGCTTTTGGGATTTAGGTAATTGAGAAAATTATAGTTTTTAAACTATTACCTCACAAATCCACCATTATAGAGATAGGAAGTTTCAACTTGATGCGCAGCCTTAGTAGGAGCCTCCATTTGGTATACTCACTGTGGCTTCACTTGGGTGAACCAAGATGGCAACTCAGTGTGGGTGGTAGTGGGGGTGGGCTCGGGGGATGGAAGTAGACATAAGCTGCAGCCGGACCTGGAGAATAGCAGGTGTTCGCTGCGGTTGGGACCCATGGGTTATAGCAGCGGTGGTGGTGCAGGCAGCAGGACCCAGGGTAGGTAGCAGCAGACTGATGCAGGCTCAGAGCTGAACAATCTTTGATACCTGTATTTAAATAAACACAGAAGCAGGGATGGGTCAGTGAGACTCATCTGTGCTTCTGTGTTTAATTTAAAAAAAAAACTTTTGTAAAAAAAGTGGTCAGGGGTGATGCTTCAGCTGGGGGGCCTGGTGAATGGGCTCCCCTGGCTGTGGCATTACCCCCCCACTAGAAAGAGTCTGGTGCTGGTTCTGGTAAATACAGGGGGGCCCTACGCATTTTTCCCCTGTATTTTTAAACCAGAACTGGTTCTGCAAAGCCTGGTGCTGGTTGTGCTTCATACGGGGGATCACTACATCATTTGTCCCCTGTATTTAGCACAATCAGTACTGGCTTTCCAAAGCCCAGTGTTGTTTGTTGTTTTTGGAGAGGGGGCCACGCCATTTTTATTTTTTTTACACAGGTTTTTATTTTAAATTAAACACAGAAGCTCAGGCGGGTCTCACTGACCCATCTCTACTTCGGTGTTTGTTTTTTTTAAACACAGATGCAGGTATTACGGATATTCCTGATCCGAGCCTGCATCTGTGTGCTGCTACCTCCCCAGGGTCCTAATGCCTGCTGCACCGCCACCCGCACTGCTACTGCACTGCTGCCGCTAACACCGACTATCGTCCCCGGTTCCCTGCCGCAGCTAACGCCCGCAAACCCCTACCCCCTCTCCCCCGCATCCCGGCCACAGCAAACGCCAGCTTCTTTCCTCCCGGACCTGACCCCCGCTACTGCCCACAAAAGGCAGCCATCTTGCTGCACCCAAGTGAAGCCACAGTAAAAACACAGGCTCCTACTGTGGCTGCGCAAGGAATTGAAACCTCCTATCTGTATAATGGCAGATTTGTGAGGTAATCGTTTAAAAACTGTAACTTTCTCAATTACCTGAACCCCAAAAGGTCCTATTCTGGAACAATAGCTATCTAATAAAAAACAAACCCCAAATATAAATTCGCCACCTACACTGAGTTATATCTTCCCAAAAATCCCACATGGAGAACAGCAGAAAAGTTGTCCTAATTGAGAATGTCAGAAAAAAGTGACAGTTGGAGATTTAGATTACTCCCAAATCCTCATTTTTTATGTTTTTGCACGCAGCACGGAGCGATAGTTCTACCCGTCTGTGCCAAATTTCAGCCCGGTACCTCCAATAGCTTTTGAGGTGAATCTGTTTTCTCCATTCAGCCATAATATAACCTTGCCCATATATATATATATATATATATATATATATATATATATATATATATATATATAATGTATGTGTGTGTATATATATATATATACGGTTTGTAAGGAGTGTATAGACCGGCGCACTGGTGCAATAGGTGTGTTTCAAGACAAAGTACAGTCCATATAGTGCTGACACATATGACACTTTTAATCCCTCTGGTGGAGGTGGCAGCAGTCTTCCCAGGTTCCTGAGCGGCGATCAGGATAGATAGGATCTGAAAGTGGAATTGGGAAAAAGCATGCGCCTAATAGTGTAGTATTTGAAAACAGTGATGTACGTGCTCAAAATAAAATGTGCGTACCAAATAATAAATCTTTAAGGCTTATCTGTGATTTCTTTACTGGGGTTCCATATGGTGGGGTGTGTATGGTCCTCCAACAAATCAGGAAAATCTTAATAGGAAAGGCTCAAACAGAGCCAGATAGAACACAAATATAGGACCTTGCTCCAGTATCTCTCCACTCTGCTGAATTTATTGCAGATAAGCATTTTACTATTCCTATTACTTATGTTGTGTTAACCCCTGTTTACTCTGTATCCCTGTAAATGTGATTAAAACCCCCCTTTCTGTGGAAAAGCACACCTGTGATAAGGGTCAATTTTTGCTTATTTGAGGCTAAACCTTATCCACCAGTGCGCAGACCATGAGGTTGTCCATGGGATCCTAGAGGAATTATCAGAGTATTACATGCAGATGTCCTAGTATCTTTCTGGTACGCAATATATATTTAATTATATGTGCTGTATATAAACAAAAATACTACACTATATTTGGGTTCTATCTGGCTCTGCTTGAGCCTTTCCTATTAAGGTTTTCCTGATTTGTTGGAGGACAATACACACCCCACCATATGGAACCCCAGTAAAGAAATCACAGATAAGCTTTAAAGATTTATTATTTGGTACGCACATTTTATTTTGAGCACGTACATCACTGTTTTCAATTACTACACTATTAGGCGCATGCTTTTTCCCAATTCCACTTTCAGATATATATATATATATATATATATATATAATGTATGTGTGTGTGTATATATATATATATATATATATATATATATATGTGTGTGTGGCCAAGGGTGTGGGGGTAACGGTGGGGACCACAAAGATAACAGTGTACGACCCCAAGATTTCTGTTGCCAGCCCTGGGTGGAGTGGGAGCATTACTGGCCAGCTAGTGACGGGTGGACGCAGATTTTCTGGCCTCGCAGACTGCCAGGAACCGGCCATCCTGAGTAAGTCTCAGTTTATGCAGCCTGGCCAAATATTCTCCTCCTGTTGTGTCAGTTGTGGGACATGTTGGGTGTGCATGTGTCTTTTGCTAGGTGTGAAGAGTTGCCACCTACTCCCTGACCACATCCCTGTAACTTTTTAGAAGCATCAGAATAAACACGAGATATAGACCAGGCAGCTCTTCCTGCTGAAATACATTGCCATATTCAACTATACTCCATTTGTTTTAAAACAGTGTAAGTAACAATATACATAAACAATCAGTAATAAGGAATGTTACACTGAAATGAAGTTGTGAGCACATAACAACATAGAAGTAATCCTAAATTATTTTTATTTTGCCACATTATGATCCAAAGTATAAATAAAAAAACAATTCTGTGGTATTAAATAAACTATTCTTTTTGTTATGGTATAGAGTGCAGGGTAACGTGAGAATGGTGGAAAATTGGTGAAAGGACTCTGGGAGGGTACATAACAATTGTCCATTAATGTTAGCTGTACTGGCAACAGACGGCTTACTATTCTGGAAACACATTTATACAATAAGATGGAGTAGTACTGGTTAATAATCCTGATATTCGGCGTGATTCAGAGATGTATACAGTAGTAACCCGATGGTTAGCGCACATCTCCAATGTTCTGGGGCATACGCTGGCTCCTTTCTGTGCATGTGCAGAATGGGTCCTGCAATCTCACTCGCAGACCCACCTAAACAACAGTATGATTGAAATGCTGCGGCGTATGGGGGCAGGGCGGGGGCGTGGCTGGTCACCTTTCTTCAAATATAGGGTGTGTCTCCTCCGTTTTCTGGGAGGGACAAGGCGAGGTTCTGCATTGGTGGACGTAGATTTCCTGGTCCCCGCAAATGTTCAGGACCCGGCCAGGCTGTGGTAAGCAAAGGAGTAACCATAGCCTTGGTCGCAGCGCTGGGGTCACAGATGCAGCAGATGTCTGTTTTCTATATACACCTCCGATGGACGGAATTGTGTGCGGCCTTGCAATTCCGTCCATCTCTGAATCAGGCCCATGGGCTCCATTGATAATACACACTATACAGCCAGGCTTACTACGGGTGCAATGTACTAAATGGAGGTGCTCTGACTAGGCAGATAAATATATCTGATTTGACGAGCAGCTCACACAGCAGGTGCTGCTCCTGTTAAACAATATACAATATACCAAAAACAAAAAGAGATATGGAGCGCAGGTAAAAGCAGATGACCACACTATTACATATAGAAATTTAATAAGAGAATGAAAAGAACAGATAATAGCATGAACCATAATGATGGACCAGTGAACTTCAATTTAAATTATTAAATTGATGTGGTAGTTCACCAGGATAGTTCTAAATAAACTCCTGAATAACAAATGATCCTCTGGAATGTTATAATTGTATGGGAAATGACATGAATATGCCCATGATGGGGAGATGGTTTATCACCTGTGAACGGCCATCTGAGTAGAGCTCTGTATGGTGGAAGAAAGTCCAGTACCTGGTAGAACACCAGGATCCATTCCCGATGGGGACCTGGCATTGTACACTTGCCGGGCTGACTTCACCAGTATGGCGTGGGCTGACGGGGATGGTGAGGTATGGCTAGAGATGGAAGCCGTTAGATGCACAACCTGTGGGATCTCCGTGTGGGGCTGTATCCTCACCGGCAATGATCAGCCAGGGTGCTGCGGGAGACTGGTGAATGCCGTAGCAGATGGCTAGTGTGCCTCCTGTGTAGTGATGCAGGGGAGTGGTAAAGCAAGGTCCATGGCACAAACTGACTAAAGCAGTAGAGGTCCTTGACGCGTTTCTCTGGGCTGTCTGTGTTCCCGGTTTCCTTAGAAAGTAAGTAAGCTCCATGATGCTGTATAGGGTTTATATACCCCCTTAATTATCTGAATTGGTCACATTTGGTTCAGCCTAATGTAAAGATCACTTAGTAGAATAGACAGAAATATCAAATAATTAACCCATAGTGGGTCTGTTAATACATAGTATGTCTGTTAAAACAACACCAACTGGTGTCCATAACAATGTGGATTGGATATAATAAATACATAGAAACAATAATAAATATAAATGACAATAGAACACAAATAAATAAATGGATTTAAACGATATATATCGTATGACAATGGTTTATACGGTATATAGGGATACATATTGTACCAATCGGTACAAAATGATTGGACTAAAGTACAGGGTGTAAAAATAAAACTTGTGTAATTCATAGAAATAGAGAGGTATTCCCTACAATGAAACCATTCTAAAATATGCAAATGTATATGCTGTATTTGGATTAACACAGATGAAAGAATAAAAACTAAAGAATATCATATGCTTTTGGTCATATGCATGTACCAAAAACTGGAAATATCAAATAAAATAATATATGCATTTAAATTAAACTAACTTATAAACAAAAAGACAAAATATGGAAGAATAAAAATAAATATATAAATTAATAATAATAGATGAAAAGGGAAAAACAATTATATATATATATATATCATAATAAAATAAGTTTATATAAGGGAAAAAGAAAGGGAATGTATGGACTGACCAACTGCTACAATGTAGTCTACCTAAAAGAATACAGTGAAACATTGTCTGTATAAATGGAGACATATTAGCTGGACAGATACAAAGTCAGATGGGTTATCTTAGAAATCAAGCTCAATCATTTAATTTAGTCCATCAGGAAAGAGTGAATGCAATGCGTGTATCCATTATGATTCTCTCATACATAGCTTTTTGAACCTATCTCCACCTCGTTGAGAGGTAGGGATATGTTCTATAATTGTGGCTCTCAAACTTTCCTGATTACCACCATATATTTGTGTAAAATGACGTGATACACTATGTGTGATGAGTCGATTGACGATATTTCGTCGATGTTACAAGAACCTCAGTTTGAATTTACGGGTAGTCCACCCTACATATTGAATTTTGCAAGAACAGGATAACACGTATACAACGAAATCTGTTTCACAGTTCGCAAATTAATTTATTGGTAATCTCTTCCCAGAAATCACTGAACAGAAGTTATTTTGTCTGTTTTTCTCTACTATGGGTGCAGCCTAATAGGCTGGGACCACACCATGTAAATCTGTGTTTCTATATAGGAAAATTGTGTATGTAAGTAGAAAAATAGAATACAGCAAGGAGATAGAGATAGCAAGATAAAAAAAGTGGAAAAAATAAAAATATAAAAGAAAATTAAAAAAGTTAAAATTAAAAAAGTGTCCAGATAAAGTTAAATAAAATGAATTTAATAAAATAAAATAACAAAAAGGACAAATAATTTACAAGTTTAGCAACAGGCAGTCAGCAAATTAAAATGAATGGTTAATAACCACATACATATAAGTAATGTTTACAGTCTCTTTGGACTGATTGGTGCAGCGATGGGAGGTCTAGTTTGTGCAGTCTTGCTTGAGGATGCTTCACAGTGGTGTGGGTGAGGATGTCCCTAACTGACCCTACCTGTGGATGCTGCTCCTTTTTTGATGCAATTTCCAGTAGTGTTTAGCAGAGACGAGGTCGGTGTGGCTGCAGCAGTATATGATTATGTCAGACACCAGCTTCATTCCTAAAGGGGTCTTGTCTTCTCCAGCTAGTATTTCTTTGCACGCTACTCTTCTCATCCAATGCATTTCACATCAAACAATGCTTTGTCAAGGATGGTTATTGTCATTATTCCCTGTCTTTAAACCACATGGATCTATAAACCACTATTAAAACTCTATGCTGCTGTGCTTAGTTGGAAGAAATAAATACAAATAAATAACAATAAATAAGATATATAAAACTAATAAGATCTTAAAAAAAAAAAAAATGAAATTAAAAAATATATAAATAAAAAATAGAAAAATAGAGGTATATATAGAAGTAATAAAGGAGAATAAAATAAGATAATTGAAGGACGTGTTGAGGGTTATGTTCGAAAATGGAGATAAAATAGGATATTTACCAATACTACTGCTACTGTTACTACTGCTACGACTACTACTATTAATACTACTACAGGTATTTTTAATACTACTGCTACTACTAGTACTACTACTAATACTACTATTACTACTACAGGTACTACTACTACTATTGCTACTATTAATACTACTACTGCTACTACTACTGGTACTACTACTACTGTACTACAACTACTACTATTAATACTACTACTACTACTGCTACTACTACTACAGGTACTACTACTACTATTAATACTGCTACTACTATTGCTACTAATACTATTGGTACTACTGCTTCTGCTACTACTACTACTACTACTGTACTACTACTATTAATACTACTACTACTACTACTACATAGTGGTTTATAGACATATATCTATAAACCACTATTAAAACTCTATGCTGCTGTGCTTGGTTGGAAGAAATAAATACAAATAAATAAAAATAAAAATAAAATAAGATATATAAAACTAATAAGATCTAAAAAAATTAAAAATATAATTTTTTTTTAAATTAAAAAATATATAAATAAAAAATAGAAATATAGAGGTATATATAGAAGTAATAAAGGAAGGAAGAATGAGTAAAAGATGGGAATAAAATAAGATAATTGAAGGACGTGTTGTGGGTTATGTTCGAAAATGGAGATAAAATAGGATATTTACCAATACTACTACTACTGCTACTACTACTATTCATACTACTACTACACATACTTTTACTACTACTACTACTACTACTACTACTACTACTAGTACTTCTACTGCTATTGCTACTACTAGTATTAAAACTACTACTACTACTGGTACTATTACTACTACTACTATTAATGCCAATACTGCTACTACTACTGCTGCTACTACTAATACTACTATTGCTGCTAATACTATTGGTACTACTACTACTTCTGCTACTGCTACTACTACTACTACCACTATTAATACTAATACTACTACTACTACTGGTACTACCACTGCTACTACTTATGTACTTTTACTACTACTGCTACTACTAGTACTACTACTATTACTATTGCTGCTATTGCTACTACTACTATTAAAACTACTACTACTACTACTACTACTACTACTGGTACTACTGCTACTACTACTGCTACTACTACTACTAATACTACTATTTCTGCTAATACTATTGCTACTACTACTACTGGTACTACTACTACTGTACTACAACTACTACTATTAATACTACTACTACTACTACTACTACAGGTACTACTACTATTAACTATTAAAAACCTCCACATGGCACTATAAAGATCAGCACCTCCTCCTAATGCTGATCCTTATAGTGCCATGTGGAGGTTTTTTGGGGTACCTCCAAGGTAAGTTAGCTCTCTGCTCATATATGTACTGTTATCATGCAGTACATCAAGTACTATTAAAACTACTACTACTACTACTATTGGTACTACTGCTACTACTACTGCTACTACTACTACTAATACTACTATTTCTGCTAATACTATTGCTACTACTACTACTGGTACTACTACTACTGTACTACAACTACTACTATTAATACTACTACTACAGGTACTACTACTATTAACTATTAAAAACCTCCACATGGCACTATAAAGATCAGCACCTCCTCCTAATGCTGATCCTTATAGTGCCATGTGGAGGTTTTTTGGGGTACCTCCAAGGTAAGTTAGCTCTCTGCTCATATATGTACTGTTATCATGCAGTACATCAATTTGTTATTATATGACCCAGAGTGGGTGCTACTATTATGTAGCAATAATTATTTTGGGGTGAGCGTTTGGGAGTGGGGCCCCCGGGATTGTTCTGGCCGGACCTTGCTCATGGCATCACCACTTAATTCACATAGAATATTTTTTCACTTTTCTATGCGTTTGTGTATTATTTATGTCATTTTAATTCTTTTACATCTCATTAACACTTATTGATTTATCTTTACACACCTATCCTTTAACACTTCACTATCACCTTTTTTCCCCTTTTCGTGTGATGCCCAGGAGATGGTCCTTGGCTGGAATTTTTTGGGGTGCCTTGCTTCTCGGACGTGAACCCCTTAATGCTAGGGACGCTGGTATAGAGGAGCCTTGACGACGGCCCAGCGCTTATTCATATATTTGCAAATGTATGTAAACCAATACCTCTGAATTTCTATTATCATGTAGGATTCAAGTATTTTTGATTTATCTGCAGTGTGCTGGGGGGCAATTTTCATTTTTCTGTACTACTACTATTAATACTGCTACTACTATTGCTGCTAATACTGTTGGTACTACTAATTCTGCTTCTAATTTTACTACTACTACTACTACTATTGTTTCTGCTACTACAACTACTTCTGCTACTATTTCTACTAATTTTACTACTGCTACTACTATCACTACTGCTACTACTATTACTGCTGCTTATTCTGCTACTACCACTACTACTACTACTATTACTACTACAACTACTATTTATACTACTGCTACTACAACTATTACTGCTGCTACTACTATCACTACTACTACTGCTGCTGCTACTACTACTATTACTGCTACTACTACAACTATTAATACTACTACTGTACTACTGCTACTATTACTACTATTTCTACTACTGTACTTTTACTGCTACTACAACTGCTGTACTACTACTACTTGTACTACTACTATGGTATTGCTGCTACTTCTACTACTGTATTTCTACTAAGTTTACTACTGCTACTACTATCACTACTGCTACTACTACTACTGCTACTATTACTACTGAAGAGGAAAGGGATCTAGGAATCACTATTTCATGTGACTTAAAGGCAATCAAACATTGTAACAAAGCAATGAGGAAGGCAAGTCAGATGCTTGGTTGCATAGGGAGAGGAAAGAAAGACGTGCTAATACCACTGTATAGGTCATTGGTAGGTCCTCATCTTGAATACTGTGTTCAGTTCTGGAGGCCATATCTCCAGAAGGATATTAATACATTAGAGATGGTACAAAGAAGGGCAACTAAAATGGTGCAAGGTCTACACCACAAAACGTACCAGGACATACTAAAAGATCTTAATATGTATAGTTTGGAGCAGAGAAGGGAAAGTGGGGACATGATAGAAATGGTCAAATATATAAAGGGTTTTAACAGGGTAAAGGAAGGAGATATTCTTCAAAGAAAGAGAAGTATTAGAACAAGAGGACATGTTCTTAAACTTGAGAGTGTTAGGTTCAGGGGAAATTAAAAAAAAAATTACTTCACAGAAAGGGGAGTGGACAAGTGGAATAGCCCCCATCAGAGGTGGTAGAGGCTAAGACAGTAGAGCAATTTAAACATGCATGGGATAGACATAAGGACATCCTTCAGAAGAAGTAAAGATCAATAAGGTTTGAGGTAATAATATGTTTAAAAATGGGACAGACTAGATGGACCAAGTGGTTCTTATCTGCCGTCAAATTCTATGTTTCTATGCTGCTGCTTCTATTATTACTACTACTGCTTCTGCTGCTACTACAACTTGTACTACTACTACTACTGCTACTTCTACTACTGTACTACTACAACTATTAATACTACTACTGTATTACTGCTACTACTGTACTGCTGCTACAACTACTTGTACTACTACTACTACTACTGTACTACTACTACTACTGTACTACTACTACTACTGTACTTTTACTGCTACTACAACTGCTGTACTAATACTACTACTACTGCTACTTCTATTATTACTACTACTGCTGCTACTACTAATACTATTTCTGCTACTAATACTGTACTACTTTTACTGTACTACTACGTCTGCTTCTACAACTATTAATACTACTACTGTACTACTGCTACTTCTACTACTGTACTACTACAACTATTAATACTACTACTGTACTACTGCTACTTCTACTACTGTACTACTACAACTATTAATACTACTACTGTACTACTGCTACTGCTACTACAACTATTAATACTACTACTACTAATAATAATAATACTGCTACTTCTACTACAACTATTAATTCTACTACTACTAATAATAATAATACTGCTACTTCTAATATTGTACTACTGCTACTTCATCTATTAATACTACTACTGTACTACTGCTACTTCTACTACAACTATTACTACTACTACTACAATTACAACTACTACTACTTCAACTACTACTGTAATACTACTACTACTATTAATACTACTACTGTACTACTGCTACTTCTACTACTGTACTACTACAACTATTAATACTACTACTGTACTACTGCTACTGCTACTACAACTATTAATACTACTACTGTACTACTGTTACTACTGTACTACTACAACTATTAATACTACTACTGTACTACTGCTACTGCTACTACAACTATTAATACTACTACTAATAATAATAATAATAATAATAATAATACTGCTACTTCTAATACTGTACTACTGCTACTTCATCTATTAATACTACTACTGTACTACTGCTACTTCTACTACAACTATTACTACTACTACAATTACAACTACTACTACTTCAACTACTACTGTACTACTGCTACTACTACTGTACTACTACTACTTCTACTACTGTAGTACTACTACTACAACTATTAATATTACTATTGTACTACTGCTACTACAACTGCTGTACTACTACTACTACTGTACTACAGCTACTTCTACTACTGTATTACTACTACTACTGTACTGCTACTTCTACTACTGTACTGCTACTTCTACTACTGTACTACTACTTCTACTACTGTACTGCTACTTCTACTACTGTACTGCTACTACTACTGTACTACTACTTCTACTACTGTACTGCTACTACTACTACTGTACTACTACTTCTACTACTGTACTGCTACTACTACTACTGTACTACTACTTCTACTACTGTACTGCTACTTCTACTTCAGTACTGCTACTTCTACTACTGTACTGCTACTACTACTACTGTACTACTACTTCTACCACTGTACTGCTACTACTACTACTGTACTACTACTTCTACTACTGTACTGCTACTACTACTGTACTACTACTTCTACTACTGTACTGCTACTTCTACTTCTGTACTGCTACTTCTACTACTGTACTGCTACTACTACTACTGTACTACTACTTCTACTACTGTACTGCTACTTCTACTTCTGTACTGCTACTTCTACTACTGTACTGCTACTACAACTACTGTACTACTACTTCTACCACTGTACTGCTACTACTACTACTGTACTGCTACTTCTACTACTGTACTGCTACTACTACTGTACTACTACTTCTACTACTGTACTGCTACTTCTACTACTGTACTGCTACTACTACTGTACTGCTACTTCTACTTCTGTACTGCTACTTCTACTACTGTACTGCTACTACTACTACTGTACTACTACTTCTACCACTGTACTGCTACTACTACTGTACTACTACTTCTACTACTGTACTGCTACTACTACTACTGTACTACTACTTCTACTACTGTACTGCTACTACTACTGTACTACTACTTCTACTACTGTACTGCTACTACTACTGTACTACTACTTCTACTACTGTACTACTACTTCTACTACTGTACTGCTACTTCTACTACTGTACAGCTACTACTACTGTACTACTACTACTGTACTACTACTTCTACTACTGTACTGCTACTACTACTGTACTACTACTTCTACTACTGTACTGCTACTTCTACTACTGTACTGCTACTACTACTGTACTGCTACTTCTACTACTGTACTGCTACTACTACTGTACTACTACTACTACTACTGTACTGCTACTTCTACTACTGTACTGCTACTACTACTGTACAACTACTACTACTGTACTACTACTTCTACTACTGTACTGCTACTACTACTGTACTGCTACTACTACTGTACTGCTACTACTTCTACTACTGTACTGCTACTACTGTACTACTACTACTACTGTACTGCTACTACTTCTACTACTGTACTGCTACTACTGTACTACTACTACTACTGTACTGCTACTACTACTGTACTGCTACTACTACTGTACAGCTACTACTTCTACTACTGTACTGCTACTACTGTACTACTACTACTACTACTGTACTGCTACTACTACTGTACTGCTACTACTACTGTACAGCTACTACTTCTACTACTGTACTGCTACTACTGTACTACTACTACTACTGTACTGCTACTACTACTGTACTGCTACTACTACTGTACTGCTACTACTTCTACTACTGTACTGCTACTACTGTACTACTACTACTACTGTACTGCTACTACTACTGTACTACTACTACTACTGTACTGCTACTACTTCTACTACTGTACTGCTACTACTGTACTACTACTTCTACTACTGTACTGCTACTACTACTGTACTACTAATACTACTGTACTACTACTTCTACTACTGTACTGCTACTACTACTGTACTGCTACTACTACTGTACTGCTACTACTTCTACTACTGTACTGCTACTACTGTACTACTACTACTACTGTACTACTACTTCTACTACTGTACTGCTACTACTACTGTACTACTACTTCTACTACTGTACTGCTACTACTACTGTACTACTACTTCTACTACTGTACTGCTACTACTACTGTACTGCTACTTCTACTACTGTACTGCTACTACTACTGTACTACTACTACTACTGTACTGCTACTACTACTACTGTACTGCTACTACTACTGTACTGCTACTACTACTGTACTACTACTTCTACTACTGTACTGCTACTTCTACTACTGTACTACTACTTCTACTACTGTACTGCTACTTCTACTAGTGTACTGCTACTACTACTACTACTGTACTGCTACTACTACTACTGTACTGCTACTACTACTGTACTGCTACTACTACTGTACTACTACTTCTACTACTGTACTGCTACTTCTACTAGTGTACTGCTACTACTACTGTACTGCTACTTCTACTACTGTACTACTACTACTACTACTACTGTACTACTACTTCTACTACTGTACTGCTACTACTACTGTACTGCTACTACTACTGTACTACTACTACTACTGTACTGCTACTACTACTACTGTACTACTACTTCTACTACTGTACTGCTACTACTACTGTACTGCTACTTCTACTACTGTACTGCTACTTCTACTACTGTACTGCTACTACTACTGTACTGCTACTTCTACTACTGTACTGCTACTACTACTGTACTGCTACTTCTACTACTGTACTGCTACTACTACTGTACTACTACTACTACTGTACTGCTACTTCTACTACTGTACTACTACTTCTACTACTGTACTGCTACTACTACTGTACTGCTACTTCTACTACTGTACTGCTACTTCTACTACTGTACTGCTACTACTACTGTACTGCTACTTCTACTACTGTACTGTTACTACTACTGTACTGCTACTTCTACTACTGTACTGCTACTACTACTGTATTACTACTACTACTGTACTGCTACTTCTACTACTGTACTACTACTTTTACTACTGTACTGCTACTACTACTGTACTGCTACTTCTACTACTGTACTGCTACTTCTACTACTGTACTACTACTTCTACTACTGTACTGCTACTACTACTGTACTGCTACTTCTACTACTGTACTGCTACTTCTACTACTGTACTGCTACTACTACTGTACTGCTACTTCTACTACTGTACTGCTACTACTACTGTACTGCTACTTCTACTACTGTACTGCTACAACTACTGTACTACTACTACTACTGTACTACTACTACTACTGTACTACTACTTCTACTACTGTACTGCTACTTCTACTACTGTACTACTACTACTACTGTACTACTACTTCTACTTCTGTACTGCTACTTCTACTGCTGTACTGCTACTACTACTGTACTGCTACTTCTACTACTGTACTACTACTTCTACTACTGTACTACTACTTCTACTACTGTACTGCTACTTCTACTACTGTACTACTACTTCTACTTCTGTACTGCTACTTCTACTGCTGTACTGCTACTACTACTGTACTGCTACTTCTATTACTGTACTGCTACTTCTACTGCTGTACTGCTACTACTACTGTACTGCTACTTCTACTACTGTACTGCTACTTCTACTACTGTACTACTACTTCTACTTCTGTACTACTACTTCTACTACTGTACTGCTACTTCTACTACTGTACTACTACTTCTACTTCTGTACTGCTACTTCTACTGCTGTACTGCTACTACTACTGTACTGCTACTTCTACTACTGTACTGCTACTTCTACTACTGTACTGCTACTACTAATAATTCTACTACTGTACTGCTACTACTACTACTACTGTACTGCTACTTCTACTACTGTACTGCTACTACTACTGTACTACTACTTCTACTACTGTACTGCTACTTCTACTACTGTACTGCTACTACTACTGTACTGCTACTTCTACTACTGTACTGCTACTTCTACTACTGTACTGCTACTACTACTGTACTACTACTTCTACTACTGTACTGCTACTACTACTGTACTACTACTTCTACTACTGTACTACTACTTCTACTACTGTACTGCTACTTCTACTACTGTACTACTACATCTTCTACTGTACTGCTACTACTACTGTACTGCTACTTCTACTACTGTACTACTACTTCTACTACTGTACTGCTACTACTACTGTACTACTACTTCTACTACTGTACTACTACTTCTACTACTGTACTACTTCTACTACTGTACTGCTACTACTACTGTACTACTTCTACTACTGTACTGCTTCTACTACTGTACTACTACTTCTACTACTGTACTGCTACTTCTACTACTGTACTACTACTTCTACAACTGTACTAATACTACTACTACTGTACTGCTACTACTACTGTACTACTACTTCTACTACTGTACTGCTACTACTACTGTACTACTACTTCTACTACTGTACTGCTACTACTACTGTACTGCTACTTCTACTACTGTACTACTACTTCTACTACTGTACTGCTACTACTACTGTACTACTACTTCTACTACTGTACTGCTACTTCTTCTACTGTACTGCTACTACTACTGTACTACTACTTCTACTACTGTACTGCTACTTCTACTACTGTACTGCTACTACTACTGTACTACTACTTCTACTACTGTACTGCTACTTCTACTACTGTACTACTACGTCTACTACTGTACTGCTACTTCTACTACTGTACTACTACTTCTACTACTGTACTGCTACTACTACTGTACTACTACTTCTACTACTGTACTGCTACTACTACTGTACTACTACTTCTACTACTGTACTGCTACTACTACTGTACTGCTACTTCTACTACTGTACTACTACTTCTACTACTGTACTGCTACTACTACTGTACTACTACTTCTACTACTGTACTGCTACTTCTTCTACTGTACTACTTCTACTACTGTACTGCTACTACTACTGTACTACTACTTCTACTACTGTACTGCTACTTCTACTACTGTACTGCTACTACTACTGTACTGCTACTTCTACTACTGTACTGCTACTACTACTGTACTACTACTTCTACTACTGTACTGCTACTACTACTGTACTGCTACTTCTACTACTGTACTACTACTACTAATAATAATTCTACTACTGTACTGCTACTTCTACTACTGTACTGCTACTACTACTGTACTACTACTTCTACTACTGTACTGCTACTTCTACTACTGTACTGCTACTACTACTGTACTACTACTACTACTACTGTACTACTTCTACTACTGTACTGCTACTACTACTGTACTGCTACTTCTACTACTGTACTGCTACTTCTACTACTGTACTACTACTTCTACTTCTGTACTACTACTTCTACTACTGTACTGCTACTTCTACTACTGTACTACTACTTCTACTTCTGTACTGCTACTTCTACTGCTGTACTGCTACTACTACTGTACTGCTACTTCTACTACTGTACTGCTACTTCTACTACTGTACTGCTACTACTAATAATTCTACTACTGTACTGCTACTACTACTACTACTGTACTGCTACTTCTACTACTGTACTGCTACTACTACTGTACTACTACTTCTACTACTGTACTGCTACTTCTACTACTGTACTGCTACTACTACTGTACTGCTACTTCTACTACTGTACTGCTACTTCTACTACTGTACTGCTACTACTACTGTACTACTACTTCTACTACTGTACTGCTACTACTACTGTACTACTACTTCTACTACTGTACTACTACTTCTACTACTGTACTGCTACTTCTACTACTGTACTACTACATCTTCTACTGTACTGCTACTACTACTGTACTGCTACTTCTACTACTGTACTACTACTTCTACTACTGTACTGCTACTACTACTGTACTACTACTTCTACTACTGTACTACTACTTCTACTACTGTACTACTTCTACTACTGTACTGCTACTACTACTGTACTACTTCTACTACTGTACTGCTACTACTACTGTACTACTACTTCTACTACTGTACTGCTACTTCTACTACTGTACTACTACTTCTACAACTGTACTAATACTACTACTACTGTACTGCTACTACTACTGTACTACTACTTCTACTACTGTACTGCTACTACTACTGTACTACTACTTCTACTACTGTACTGCTACTACTACTGTACTGCTACTTCTACTACTGTACTACTACTTCTACTACTGTACTGCTACTACTACTGTACTACTACTTCTACTACTGTACTGCTACTTCTTCTACTGTACTGCTACTACTACTGTACTACTACTTCTACTACTGTACTGCTACTTCTACTACTGTACTGCTACTACTACTGTACTACTACTTCTACTACTGTACTGCTACTTCTACTACTGTACTACTACGTCTACTACTGTACTGCTACTTCTACTACTGTACTACTACTTCTACTACTGTACTGCTACTACTACTGTACTACTACTTCTACTACTGTACTGCTACTACTACTGTACTACTACTTCTACTACTGTACTGCTACTACTACTGTACTGCTACTTCTACTACTGTACTACTACTTCTACTACTGTACTGCTACTACTACTGTACTACTACTTCTACTACTGTACTGCTACTTCTTCTACTGTACTACGTCTACTACTGTACTGCTACTACTACTGTACTACTACTTCTACTACTGTACTGCTACTTCTACTACTGTACTGCTACTACTACTGTACTGCTACTTCTACTACTGTACTGCTACTACTACTACTACTGTACTGCTACTACTACTGTACTGCTACTTCTACTACTGTACTACTACTACTAATAATAATTCTACTACTGTACTGCTACTTCTACTACTGTACTGCTACTACTACTGTACTACTACTTCTACTACTGTACTGCTACTTCTACTACTGTACTGCTACTACTACTGTACTACTACTACTACTACTGTACTACTTCTACTACTGTACTGCTACTTCTACTACTGTACTGCTACTACTACTGTACTGCTACTACCACTGTACTGCTACTTCTACTACTGTACTACTTCTACTACTGTACTACTACTACTACTACTACTACTACTACTACTGTACTGCTACTTCTAATACTGTACTGCTACTACTACTGTACTGCTACTACTACTGTACTACTACTTCTACTACTGTACTGCTACAACTACTGTACTACTACTACTGTACTACTACTACTGTACTGCTACTACTACTGTACTGCTACTACTACTGTACTGCTACTTCTACTACTGTACTGCTACAACTACTGTACTACTACTACTACTACTACTGTACTGCTACTACTACTGTACTACTACTACTGTACTGCTACTACTGTACTACTACTACTACTGTACTACTACTTCTACTACTGTACTGCTACTACTACTGTACTACTACTACTGTACTGCTACTACTGTACTACTACTACTACTGTACTACTACTTCTACTACTGTACTGCTACTACTACTGTACTGCTACTACTACTGTACTGCTACTTCTACTACTGTACTGCTACTACTACTGTACTACTTCTACTACTGTACTGCTACTTCTACTACTGTACTGCTACTACTACTGTACTACTACTTCTACTACTGTACTGCTACTTCTACTACTGTACTACTACTACTACTGTACTACTACTTCTACTTCTGTACTGCTACTTCTACTGCTGTACTGCTACTACTACTGTACTGCTACTTCTACTACTGTACTACTACTTCTACTTCTGTACTACTACTTCTACTACTGTACTGCTACTTCTACTACTGTACTACTACTTCTACTTCTGTACTGCTACTTCTACTGCTGTACTGCTACTACTACTGTACTACTACTACTACTACTGTACTACTACTTCTACTTCTGTACTGCTACTTCTACTACTGTACTACTACTTCTACTACTGTACTGCTACTTCTACTACTGTACTGCTACTACTAATAATTCTACTACTGTACTGCTACTACTACTACTACTGTACTGCTACTTCTACTACTGTACTGCTACTACTACTGTACTACTACTTCTACTACTGTACTGCTACTTCTACTACTGTACTGCTACTACTACTGTACTGCTACTTCTACTACTGTACTGCTACTTCTACTACTGTACTGCTACTACTACTGTACTACTACTTCTACTACTGTACTGCTACTTCTACTACTGTACTACTACATCTTCTACTGTACTGCTACTACTACTGTACTGCTACTTCTACTACTGTACTACTACTTCTACTACTGTACTACTACTACTACTGTACTGCTACTACTAATAATTCTACTACTGTACTGCTACTACTACTACTGTACTGCTACTACTACTGTACTGCTACTACTACTGTACTACTACTTCTACTACTGTACTGCTACTTCTACTACTGTACTGCTACTACTACTGTACTGCTACTTCTACTACTGTACTGCTACTTCTACTACTGTACTACTACTTCTACTACTGTACTGCTACTACTACTGTACTACTACTTCTACTACTGTACTGCTACTTCTACTACTGTACTACTACTTCTACTACTGTACTGCTACTACTACTGTACTGCTACTTCTACTACTGTACTGCTACTACTACTGTACTACTACTACTACTGTACTGCTACTACTACTACTGTACTGCTACTACTACTGTACTGCTACTACTACTGTACTACTACTTCTACTACTGTACTACTACTTCTACTACTGTACTGCTACTTCTACTAGTGTACTGCTACTACTACTACTGTACTGCTACTACTACTACTGTACTGCTACTACTACTGTACTGCTACTACTACTGTACTACTACTTCTACTACTGTACTGCTACTTCTACTAGTGTACTGCTACTACTACTGTACTGCTACTTCTACTACTGTACTACTACTACTACTACTACTACTACTGTACTACTACTTCTACTACTGTACTGCTACTACTACTGTACTGCTACTACTACTGTACTGCTACTACTACTGTACTACTACTACTACTGTACTGCTACTTCTACTACTGTACTACTACTTCTACTACTGTACTGCTACTACTACTGTACTGCTACTTCTACTACTGTACTGCTACTACTACTGTACTGCTACTTCTACTACTGTACTGCTACTACTACTGTACTACTACTACTACTGTACTGCTACTTCTACTACTGTACTACTACTTCTACTACTGTACTGCTACTACTACTGTACTGCTACTTCTACTACTGTACTGCTACTTCTACTACTGTACTGCTACTACTACTGTACTGCTACTTCTACTACTGTACTGCTACTACTACTGTACTGCTACTTCTACTACTGTACTACTACTTCTACTACTGTACTGCTACTACTACTGTACTGCTACTTCTACTACTGTACTGCTACTTCTACTACTGTACTGCTACTACTACTGTACTGCTACTTCTACTACTGTACTGCTACTACTACTGTACTGCTACTTCTACTACTGTACTACTACTTCTACTACTGTACTGCTACTACTACTGTACTGCTACTTCTACTACTGTACTGCTACTTCTACTACTGTACTGCTACTACTACTGTACTGCTACTTCTACTACTGTACTGCTACTACTACTGTACTGCTACTTCTACTACTGTACTGCTACTACTACTGTACTACTACTACTACTGTACTGCTACTTCTACTACTGTACTACTACTTCTACTACTGTACTGCTACTACTACTGTACTGCTACTTCTACTACTGTACTGCTACTACTACTGTACTGCTACTTCTACTACTGTACTGCTACTTCTACTACTGTACTGCTACTACTACTGTACTGCTACTTCTACTACTGTACTGCTACAACTACTGTACTACTACTACTACTGTACTACTACTACTACTGTACTACTACTTCTACTACTGTACTACTACTTCTACTACTGTACTACTACTTCTACTACTGTACTACTACTACTACTACTACTACTGTACTGCTACTACTACTGTACTACTACTTCTACTTCTGTACTGCTACTTCTACTGCTGTACTGCTACTACTACTGTACTGCTACTTCTACTACTGTACTACTACTTCTACTACTGTACTACTACTTCTACTACTGTACTGCTACTTCTACTACTGTACTACTACTTCTACTTCTGTACTGCTACTTCTACTTCTGTACTGCTACTTCTACTGCTGTACTGCTACTACTACTGTACTACTACTTCTACTTCTGTACTGCTACTTCTACTGCTGTACTGCTACTACTACTGTACTGCTACTTCTACTACTGTACTACTACTTCTACTACTGTACTGCTACTTCTACTACTGTACTACTACTTCTACTTCTGTACTGCTACTTCTACTTCTGTACTGCTACTTCTACTGCTGTACTGCTACTACTACTGTACTGCTACTTCTATTACTGTACTGCTACTTCTACTGCTGTACTGCTACTACTACTGTACTGCTACTTCTACTACTGTACTGCTACTTCTACTTCTGTACTACTACTTCTACTACTGTACTACTACTTCTACTTCTGTACTACTACTTCTACTACTGTACTGCTACTTCTACTACTGTACTACTACTTCTACTTCTGTACTGCTACTTCTACTGCTGTACTGCTACTACTACTGTACTGCTACTTCTACTACTGTACTGCTACTTCTACTACTGTACTGCTACTACTAATAATTCTACTACTGTACTGCTACTACTACTACTACTACTGTACTGCTACTTCTACT
Source organism: Taudactylus pleione (assembly GCA_031769625.1). NCBI lineage: Eukaryota > Metazoa > Chordata > Amphibia > Anura > Myobatrachidae > Taudactylus > Taudactylus pleione. The sequence continues at coordinate 918,074 of JAUIMM010000652.1, forward strand.
ACTGTACTGCTACTACTACTGTACTACTACTTCTACTACTGTACTGCTACTTCTACTACTGTACTGCTACTACTACTATACTGCTACTTCTACTACTGTACTGCTACTTCTACTACTGTACTGCTACTACTACTGTACTACTACTTCTACTACTGTACTGCTACTTCTACTACTGTACTACTACATCTTCTACTGTACTGCTACTACTACTGTACTGCTACTTCTACTACTGTACTACTACTTCTACTACTGTACTGCTACTACTACTGTACTACTACTTCTACTACTGTACTACTACTTCTACTACTGTACTACTTCTACTACTGTACTGCTACTACTACTGTACTACTTCTACTACTGTACTGCTACTACTACTGTACTACTACTTCTACTACTGTACTGCTACTTCTACTACTGTACTACTACTTCTACAACTGTACTAATACTACTACTACTGTACTGCTACTACTACTGTACTACTACTTCTACTACTGTACTGCTACTACTACTGTACTACTACTTCTACTACTGTACTGCTACTACTACTGTACTACTACTTCTACTACTGTACTGCTACTACTACTGTACTACTACTTCTACTACTGTACTGCTACTACTACTGTACTGCTACTTCTACTACTGTACTACTACTTCTACTACTGTACTGCTACTACTACTGTACTACTACTTCTACTACTGTACTGCTACTTCTTCTACTGTACTGCTACTACTACTGTACTACTACTTCTACTACTGTACTGCTACTTCTACTACTGTACTGCTACTACTACTGTACTACTACTTCTACTACTGTACTGCTACTTCTACTACTGTACTACTACTTCTACTACTGTACTGCTACTTCTACTACTGTACTACTACTTCTACTACTGTACTGCTACTACTTCTACTACTGTACTGCTACTACTACTGTACTACTACTTCTACTACTGTACAGCTACTACTACTGTACTGCTACTTGTACTACTGTACTACTACTTCTACTACTGTACTGCTACTACTACTGTACTACTACTTCTACTACTGTACTGCTACTTCTTCTACTGTACTGCTACTACTACTGTACTACTACTTCTACTACTGTACTGCTACTACTACTGTACTACTACTTCTACTACTGTACTGCTACTTCTACTACTGTACTGCTACTACTACTGTACTGCTACTTCTACTACTGTACTGCTACTACTACTGTACTACTACTTCTACTACTGTACTGCTACTACTACTGTACTGCTACTTCTACTACTGTACTACTACTACTAATAATAATTCTACTACTGTACTGCTACTTCTACTACTGTACTGCTACTACTACTGTACTACTACTTCTACTACTGTACTGCTACTTCTACTACTGTACTGCTACTACTACTGTACTACTACTACTACTGTACTACTTCTACTACTGTACTGCTACTTCTACTACTGTACTGCTACTACTACTGTACTGCTACTACTACTGTACTGCTACTTCTACTACTGTACTACTTCTACTACTGTACTACTACTACTACTACTACTGTACTGCTACTTCTACTACTGTACTGCTACTTCTACTACTGTACTGCTACTACTACTGTACTACTACTTCTACTACTGTACTGCTACAACTACTGTACTACTACTACTACTGTACTACTACTACTGTACTGCTACTTCTACTACTGTACTGCTACTACTACTGTACTGCTACTACTACTGTACTGCTACTTCTACTACTGTACTGCTACTACTTCTACTACTGTACTGCTACAACTACTGTACTACTACTACTGTACTACTACTACTACTGTACTGCTACTACTACTGTACTACTACTACTGTACTGCTACTACTGTACTACTACTACTACTGTACTACTACTTCTACTACTGTACTGCTACTACTACTGTACTACTACTACTGTACTGCTACTACCGTACTACTACTACTACTGTACTACTACTTCTACTACTGTACTGCTACTTCTACTACTGTACTGCTACTACTACTGTACTACTACTTCTACTACTGTACTGCTACTTCTACTACTGTACTGCAACTACTACTGTACTACTACTTCTACTACTGTACTGCTACTTCTACTACTGTACTACTACTACTACTGTACTACTACTTCTACTTCTGTACTGCTACTTCTACTGCTGTACTGCTACTACTACTGTACTGCTACTTCTACTACTGTACTACTACTTCTACTTCTGTACTACTACTTCTACTACTGTACTGCTACTTCTACTACTGTACTACTACTTCTACTTCTGTACTGCTACTTCTACTGCTGTACTGCTACTACTACTGTACTACTACTACTACTGTACTACTACTTCTACTTCTGTACTGCTACTTCTACTACTGTACTGCTACTTCTACTACTGTACTGCTACTACTAATAATTCTACTACTGTACTGCTACTACTACTACTGTACTGCTACTACTACTGTACTGCTACTACTACTGTACTACTACTTCTACTACTGTACTGCTACTACTACTGTACTGCTACTACTACTGTACTGCTACTTCTACTACTGTACTACTACTTCTACTACTGTACTGCTACTACTACTGTACTGCTACTTCTACTACTGTACTACTACTTCTACTACTGTACTGCTACTACTACTGTACTGCTACTTCTACTACTGTACTGCTACTACTACTGTACTACTTCTACTACTGTACTGCTACTACTACTGTACTGCTACTTCTACTACTGTACTGCTACTACTACTACTGTACTACTACTTCTACTACTGTACTACTACTTCTACTACTGTACTGCTACTACTACTGTACTGCTACTTCTACTACTGTACTGCTACTACTACTGTATTACTACTTCTACTACTGTACTGCTACTACTACTGTACTACTACTTCTACTACTGTACTGCTACTTCTTCTACTGTACTGCTACTACTACTGTACTACTACTTCTACTACTGTACTGCTACTTCTACTACTGTACTGCTACTACTGCTGTACTACTACTTCTACTACTGTACTGCTACTTCTACTACTGTACTACTACTTCTACTACTGTACTGCTACTACTACTGTACTACTACTTCTACTACTGTACTGCTACTACTACTGTACTACTACTTCTACTACTGTACTGCTACTACTACTGTGCTGCTACTTCTACTACTGTACTACTACTTCTACTACTGTACTGCTACTACTACTGTACTACTACTTCTACTACTGTACTGCTACTACTACTGTACTACTACTTCTACTACTGTACTGCTACTACTACTGTACTGCTACTTCTACTACTGTACTGCTACTACTACTGTACTGCTACTTCTACTACTGTACTGCTACTACTACTGTACTACTTCTACTACTGTACTGCTACTACTACTGTACTGCTACTTCTACTACTGTACTGCTGCTACTACTACTACTGTACTACTACTTCTACTACTGTACTACTACTTCTACTACTGTACTGCTACTACTACTGTACTGCTACTTCTACTACTGTACTGCTACTACTACTGTATTACTACTTCTACTACTGTACTGCTACTACTACTGTACTACTACTTCTACTACTGTACTACTACTTCTACTACTGTACTGCTACTACTACTGTACTACTACTTCTACTACTGTACTGCTACTACTACTGTACTACTACTTCTACTACTGTACTGCTACTACTACTGTACTGCTACTTCTACTACTGTACTGCTACTACTACTGTACTACTTCTACTACTGTACTGCTACTACTACTGTACTGCTACTTCTACTACTGTACTGCTACTACTACTACTGTACTACTACTTCTACTACTGTACTACTACTTCTACTACTGTACTGCTACTACTACTGTACTGCTACTTCTACTACTGTACTGCTACTTCTTCTACTGTACTGCTACTACTACTGTACTACTACTTCTACTACTGTACTGCTACTTCTACTACTGTACTGCTACTACTACTGTACTACTACTTCTACTACTGTACTGCTACTTCTACTACTGTACTACTACTTCTACTACTGTACTGCTACTTCTTCTACTGTACTGCTACTACTACTGTACTACTACTTCTACTACTGTACTGCTACTTCTACTACTGTACTGCTACTACTGCTGTACTACTACTTCTACTACTGTACTGCTACTTCTACTACTGTACTACTACTTCTACTACTGTACTGCTACTACTACTGTACTACTACTTCTACTACTGTACTGCTACTACTACTGTACTACTACTTCTACTACTGTACTGCTACTACTACTGTGCTGCTACTTCTACTACTGTACTACTACTTCTACTACTGTACTGCTACTACTACTGTACTACTACTTCTACTACTGTACTGCTACTACTACTGTACTACTACTTCTACTACTGTACTGCTACTACTACTGTACTGCTACTTCTACTACTGTACTGCTACTACTACTGTACTACTACTTCTACTACTGTACTGCTACTACTACTGTACTACTACTTCTACTACTGTACTGCTACTTCTTCTACTGTACTGCTACTACTACTGTACTACTACTTCTACTACTGTACTGCTACTTCTACTACTGTACTGCTACTACTACTGTACTACTACTTCTACTACTGTACTGCTACTTCTACTACTGTACTACTACTTCTACTACTGTACTGCTACTACTACTGTACTACTACTTCTACTACTGTACTGCTACTACTACTGTACTACTACTTCTACTACTGTACTACTTCTACTACTGTACTGCTACTACTACTGTACTGCTACTACTACTGTACTGCTACTTCTACTACTGTACTACTACTTCTACTACTGTACTGCTACTACTACTGTACTACTACTTCTACTACTGTACTGCTACTTCTTCTACTGTACTGCTACTACTACTGTACTACTACTTCTACTACTGTACTGCAACTACTACGGTACTACTACTTCTACTACTGTACTGCTACTTCTACTACTGTACTGCTACTACTACTGTACTACTTCTACTACTGTACTGCTACTTCTACTACTGTACTACTACTAATAATAATTCTACTACTGTACTGCTACTTCTACTACTGTACTGCTACTACTACTACTGTACTACTGCTTCTACTACTGTACTGCTACTTCTACTACTGTACTGCTACTACTACTGTACTACTACTACTACTGTACTACTACTACTACTGTACTACAACTTCTACTACTGTACTGCTACTACTACTGTACTACTACTTCTACTACTGTACTGCTACTACTACTGTACTACTACTACTACTGTACTACAACTTCTACTACTGTACTGCTACTACTACTGTACTACTACTTCTACTACTGTACTACTACTTCTACTACTGTACTGCTGCTACTACTACTACTGTACTACTACTACTGTACTACTACTTCTACTACTGTACTACTACTACTACTGTACTACTACTTCTACTACTGTACTACTACTACTACTGTACTACTACTTCTACTACTGTACTGCTACTACTACTGTACTACTACTGTACTACTACTACTACTGTACTGCTACTACTACTACTGTACTACTACTACTACTACTACTACTACTGTACTACTACTTCTACTACTGTACTGCTACTACTACTGTACTACTACTTCTACTACTGTACTACTACTTCTACTACTGTACTACTACTACTACTGTACTGCTACTACTACTGTTCTGCTACTACTACTGTACTACTACTACTACTACTACTGTACTGCTACTACTACTGTACTACTACTTCTACTACTGTACTACTACTACTACTACTGTACTGCTACTACTACTGTACTACTACTTCTACTACTGTACTACTACTACTACTACTGTACTGCTACTACTACTGTACTACTACTTCTACTACTGTACTACTACTACTACTACTGTACTGCTGCTACTACTACTGTACTGCTACTACTACTGTACTACTACTTCTACTACTGTACTGCTACTACTACTGTACTACTACTTCTACTACTGTACTGCTGCTACTACTACTGTACTACTTCTACTACTGTACTGCTACTTCCACTACTGTACTGCTGCTACTACTGTACTACTTCTACTACTGTACTGCTACTTCTACTACTGTACTGCTACTACTACTGTACTACTACTTCTACTACTGTACTGCTACTTCTACTACTGTACTGCTACTACTGTACTGCTACTACTACTGTACTACTACTTCTACTACTGTACTGCTACTACTGTACTGCTGCTACTACTACTGTACTACTACTTCTACTACTGTACTGCTACTACTACTGTACTACTACTTCTACTACTGTACTACTTCTACTACTGTACTGCTACTACTACTGTTCTGCTACTACTACTGTTCTGCTACTACTACTGTACTACTACTTCTACTACTGTACAAGCTACTACTACTGTACTACTACTTCTACAACTGTACTGCTACTTCTTCTACTGTACTGCTACTACTACTGTACTACTACTTATACTACTGTACTGCTACTACTACTGTACTACTACTTCTACTACTGTACTTCTACTACTGTACTGCTACTACTACTGTACTGCTACTACTACTGTACTACTAATACTACTACTACTACTGTACTACTACTACTACTGTACTGCTACTACTACTACTGTACTACTACTACTGTACTGCTACTTCTACTACTGTACTACTACTAATAATAATTCTACTACTGTACTGCTACTTCTTCTACTGTACTGCTACTACTACTGTACTACTACTACTACTGTACTACTACTTCTACTACTGTACTGCTACTTCTACTACTGTACTACTACTACTACTACTGTACTACTACTTCTACTACTGTACTGCTACTTCTACTACTGTACTACTACTTCTACTACTGTACTGCTACTACTACTGTACTACTACTACTGTACTTCTACTTCTACTACTGTACTGCTGCTACTACTACTGTACTGCTACTTCTACTACTGTACTGCTACTACTACTGTACTGCTACTACTACTGTACTACTTCTACTACTGTACTGCTACTTCTACTACTGTACTACTACTACTAATAATTCTACTACTGTACTGCTACTACTACTACTACTGTACTGCTACTTTTACTACTGTACTGCTACTACTACTGTACTACTACTTCTACTACTGTACTGCTACTTCTACTACTGTACTGCTACTACTACTGTACTGCTACTTCTACTACTGTACTACTACTTCTACTACTGTACTGCTACTACTACTACTACTACTGTACTGCTACTACTACTACTACTTATACTACTGTACTGCTACTACTACTGTACTACTACTTCTACTACTGTACTGCTACTACTGTACTGCTACTTCTACTACTGTACTGCTACTACTACTGTACTGCTACTTCTACTACTGTACTACTACTACTACTACTGTACTGCTACTACTACTGTACTACTACTACTACTACTACTACTGTACTACTACTACTACTGTACTGCTACTACTACTACTGTACTACTACTACTACTGTACTGCTACTAATAATAATTCTACTACTGTACTGCTACTTCTACTACTGTACTGCTACTACTACTGTACTACTACTACTACTACTGTACTACTACTTCTACTACTGTACTGCTACTTCTACTACTGTACTACTACTTCTACTACTGTACTGCTACTTCTACTACTGTACTGCTACTTCTACTACTGTACTACTACTTCTACTACTGTACTGCTACTACTACTGTACTACTACTACTGTACTACTACTTCTACTACTGTACTGCTACTACTACTGTACTGCTACTTCTACTACTGTACTGCTACTACTACTGTACTGCTACTACTACTGTACTACTTCTACTACTGTACTGCTACTTCTACTACTGTACTACTACTACTAATAATTCTACTACTGTACTGCTACTACTACTACTGTACTGCTACTTCTACTACTGTTCTGCTACTACTACTGTACTACTACTTCTACTACTGTACTGCTACTTCTACTACTGTACTGCTACTACTACTGTACTGCTACTGCTACTACTGTACTGCTACTTCTACTACTGTACTACTACTTCTACTACTGTACTGCTACTACTACTGTACTACTACTACTACTACTGTACTGCTACTACTACTGTACTACTACTTCTACTACTGTACTGCTACTACTACTGTACTACTACTTCTACTACTGTACTACTACTTCTACCACTGTACTGCTACTACTACTGTACTACTACTTCTACTACTGTACTACTACTTCTACTACTGTACTACTACTTCTACTACTGTACTGCTACTTCTACTACTACTGTACTACTACTACTACTACTGTACTACTACTTCTACTACTGTAATACTACTTCTACTACTACTGTACTACTACTACTACTACTGTACTGCTACTTCTACTACTGTACTACTACTTCTACTACTGTACTGCTACTACTACTGTACTACTACTACTTCTACTACTGTACTACTACTTCTACTACTACTGTACTACTACTACTACTACTACTGTACTGCTACTTCTACTACTGTACTACTACTTCTACTACTGTACTGCTACTGCTACTGTACTACTACTACTACTACTGTACTGCTACTTCTACTACTGTACTACTACTTCTACTACTGTACTGCTACTACTACTGTACTACTACTTCTACTACTGTACTACTACTTCTACTACTGTACTTCTACTACTACTGTACTACTACTTCTACTACTGTACTACTACTTCTACTACTGTACTGCTACTTCTACTACTACTGTACTACTACTACTACTACTACTGTACTATTACTTCTACTACTGTACTACTACTTCTACTACTACTGTACTACTACTACTACTACTGTACTGCTACTTCTACTACTGTACTGCTACTACTACTGTACTACTACTTCTACTACTGTACTACTACTTCTACTACTGTACTTCTACTACTACTGTACTACTACTTCTACTACTGTACTACTACTTCTACTACTACTGTACTACTACTACTACTACTACTGTACTGCTACTTCTACTACTGTACTGCTACTACTAATAATTCTACTACTGTACTGCTACTACTACTACTACTGTACTGCTACTTCTACTACTGTACTGCTACTACTACTGTACTACTACTTCTACTACTGTACTGCTACTTCTACTACTGTACTGCTACTACTACTGTACTGCTACTTCTACTACTGTACTGCTACTTCTACTACTGTACTGCTACTACTACTGTACTACTACTTCTACTACTGTACTGCTACTTCTACTACTGTACTACTACATCTTCTACTGTACTGCTACTACTACTGTACTGCTACTTCTACTACTGTACTACTACTTCTACTACTGTACTGCTACTACTACTGTACTACTACTTCTACTACTGTACTACTACTTCTACTACTGTACTACTTCTACTACTGTACTGCTACTACTACTGTACTACTTCTACTACTGTACTGCTACTACTACTGTACTACTACTTCTACTACTGTACTGCTACTTCTACTACTGTACTACTACTTCTACAACTGTACTAATACTACTACTACTGTACTGCTACTACTTCTGTACTACTACTTCTACTACTGTACTGCTACTACTACTGTACTACTACTTCTACTACTGTACTGCTACTACTACTGTACTACTACTTCTACTACTGTACTACTGCTACTACTACTGTACTGCTACTTCTACTACTGTACTACTACTTCTACTACTGTACTGCTACTACTACTGTACTACTACTTCTACTACTGTACTGCTACTTCTTCTACTGTACTGCTACTACTACTGTACTACTACTTCTACTACTGTACTGCTACTTCTACTACTGTACTGCTACTACTACTGTACTACTACTTCTACTACTGTACTGCTACTTCTACTACTGTACTACTACTTCTACTACTGTACTGCTACTTCTACTACTGTACTACTACTTCTACTACTGTACTGCTACTACTACTGTACTACTACTTCTACTACTGTACTACTACTTCTACTACTGTACTACTTCTACTACTGTACTGCTACTACTACTGTACTACTTCTACTACTGTACTGCTACTACTACTGTACTACTACTTCTACTACTGTACTGCTACTTCTACTACTGTACTACTACTTCTACAACTGTACTAATACTACTACTACTGTACTGCTACTACTACTGTACTACTACTTCTACTACTGTACTGCTACTACTACTGTACTACTACTTCTACTACTGTACTGCTACTACTACTGTACTGCTACTTCTACTACTGTACTACTACTTCTACTACTGTACTGCTACTACTACTGTACTACTACTTCTACTACTGTACTGCTACTTCTTCTACTGTACTGCTACTACTACTGTACTACTACTTCTACTACTGTACTGCTACTTCTACTACTGTACTGCTACTACTACTGTACTACTACTTCTACTACTGTACTGCTACTTCTACTACTGTACTACTACGTCTACTACTGTACTGCTACTTCTACTACTGTACTACTACTTCTACTACTGTACTGCTACTACTACTGTACTACTACTTCTACTACTGTACTGCTACTACTACTGTACTACTACTTCTACTACTGTACTACTACTTCTACTACTGTACTACTGCTACTACTACTGTACTGCTACTTCTACTACTGTACTACTACTTCTACTACTGTACTGCTACTACTACTGTACTACTACTTCTACTACTGTACTGCTACTTCTTCTACTGTACTGCTACTACTACTGTACTACTACTTCTACTACTGTACTGCTACTTCTACTACTGTACTGCTACTACTACTGTACTACTACTTCTACTACTGTACTGCTACTTCTACTACTGTACTACTACTTCTACTACTGTACTGCTACTTCTACTACTGTACTACTACTTCTACTACTGTACTGCTACTACTACTGTACTACTACTTCTACTACTGTACTACTACTTCTACTACTGTACTACTTCTACTACTGTACTGCTACTACTACTGTACTACTTCTACTACTGTACTGCTACTACTACTGTACTACTACTTCTACTACTGTACTGCTACTTCTACTACTGTACTACTACTTCTACAACTGTACTAATACTACTACTACTGTACTGCTACTACTACTGTACTACTACTTCTACTACTGTACTGCTACTACTACTGTACTACTACTTCTACTACTGTACTGCTACTACTACTGTACTGCTACTTCTACTACTGTACTACTACTTCTACTACTGTACTGCTACTACTACTGTACTACTACTTCTACTACTGTACTGCTACTTCTTCTACTGTACTGCTACTACTACTGTACTACTACTTCTACTACTGTACTGCTACTTCTACTACTGTACTGCTACTACTACTGTACTACTACTTCTACTACTGTACTGCTACTTCTACTACTGTACTACTACGTCTACTACTGTACTGCTACTTCTACTACTGTACTACTACTTCTACTACTGTACTGCTACTACTACTGTACTACTACTTCTACTACTGTACTGCTACTACTACTGTACTACTACTTCTACTACTGTACTGCTACTACTACTGTACTGCTACTTCTACTACTGTACTACTACTTCTACTACTGTACTGCTACTACTACTGTACTACTACTTCTACTACTGTACTGCTACTTCTTCTACTGTACTACTTCTACTACTGTACTGCTACTACTACTGTACTACTACTTCTACTACTGTACTGCTACTTCTACTACTGTACTGCTACTACTACTGTACTGCTACTTCTACTACTGTACTGCTACTACTACTGTACTACTACTTCTACTACTGTACTGCTACTACTACTGTACTGCTACTTCTACTACTGTACTACTACTACTAATAATAATTCTACTACTGTACTGCTACTTCTACTACTGTACTGCTACTACTACTGTACTACTACTTCTACTACTGTACTGCTACTTCTACTACTGTACTGCTACTACTACTGTACTACTACTACTACTACTGTACTACTTCTACTACTGTACTGCTACTACTACTGTACTGCTACTTCTACTACTGTACTGCTACTTCTACTACTGTACTACTACTTCTACTTCTGTACTACTACTTCTACTACTGTACTGCTACTTCTACTACTGTACTACTACTTCTACTTCTGTACTGCTACTTCTACTGCTGTACTGCTACTACTACTGTACTGCTACTTCTACTACTGTACTGCTACTTCTACTACTGTACTGCTACTACTAATAATTCTACTACTGTACTGCTACTACTACTACTACTGTACTGCTACTTCTACTACTGTACTGCTACTACTACTGTACTACTACTTCTACTACTGTACTGCTACTTCTACTACTGTACTGCTACTACTACTGTACTGCTACTTCTACTACTGTACTGCTACTTCTACTACTGTACTGCTACTACTACTGTACTACTACTTCTACTACTGTACTGCTACTACTACTGTACTACTACTTCTACTACTGTACTACTACTTCTACTACTGTACTGCTACTTCTACTACTGTACTACTACATCTTCTACTGTACTGCTACTACTACTGTACTGCTACTTCTACTACTGTACTACTACTTCTACTACTGTACTGCTACTACTACTGTACTACTACTTCTACTACTGTACTACTACTTCTACTACTGTACTACTTCTACTACTGTACTGCTACTACTACTGTACTACTTCTACTACTGTACTGCTACTACTACTGTACTACTACTTCTACTACTGTACTGCTACTTCTACTACTGTACTACTACTTCTACAACTGTACTAATACTACTACTACTGTACTGCTACTACTACTGTACTACTACTTCTACTACTGTACTGCTACTACTACTGTACTACTACTTCTACTACTGTACTGCTACTACTACTGTACTGCTACTTCTACTACTGTACTACTACTTCTACTACTGTACTGCTACTACTACTGTACTACTACTTCTACTACTGTACTGCTACTTCTTCTACTGTACTGCTACTACTACTGTACTACTACTTCTACTACTGTACTGCTACTTCTACTACTGTACTGCTACTACTACTGTACTACTACTTCTACTACTGTACTGCTACTTCTACTACTGTACTACTATGTCTACTACTGTACTGCTACTTCTACTACTGTACTACTACTTCTACTACTGTACTGCTACTACTACTGTACTACTACTTCTACTACTGTACTGCTACTACTACTGTACTACTACTTCTACTACTGTACTGCTACTACTACTGTACTGCTACTTCTACTACTGTACTACTACTTCTACTACTGTACTGCTACTACTACAGTACTACTACTTCTACTACTGTACTGCTACTTCTTCTACTGTACTACGTCTACTACTGTACTGCTACTACTACTGTACTACTACTTCTACTACTGTACTGCTACTTCTACTACTGTACTGCTACTACTACTGTACTGCTACTTCTACTACTGTACTGCTACTACTACTACTGTACTGCTACTACTACTGTACTGCTACTTCTACTACTGTACTACTACTACTAATAATAATTCTACTACTGTACTGCTACTTCTACTACTGTACTGCTACTACTACTGTACTACTACTTCTACTACTGTACTGCTACTTCTACTACTGTACTGCTACTACTACTGTACTACTACTACTACTACTGTACTACTTCTACTACTGTACTGCTACTTCTACTACTGTACTGCTACTACTACTGTACTGCTACTACTACTGTACTGCTACTTCTACTACTGTACTACTTCTACTACTGTACTACTACTACTACTACTACTACTACTACTACTGTACTGCTACTTCTACTACTGTACTGCTACTACTACTGTACTGCTACTACTACTGTACTACTACTTCTACTACTGTACTGCTACAACTACTGTACTACTACTACTGTACTACTACTACTGTACTGCTACTACTACTGTACTGCTACTACTACTGTACTGCTACTTCTACTACTGTACTGCTACAACTACTGTACTACTACTACTACTACTACTGTACTGCTACTACTACTGTACTACTACTACTGTACTGCTACTACTTTACTACTACTACTACTGTACTACTACTTCTACTACTGTACTGCTACTACTACTGTACTACTACTACTGTACTGCTACTACTGTACTACTACTTCTACTACTGTACTGCTACTACTACTGTACTACTACTTCTACTACTGTACTGCTACTTCTACTACTGTACTGCTACTACTACTGTACTACTACTTCTACTACTGTACTGCTACTTCTACTACTGTACTACTACTACTACTGTACTACTACTTCTACTTCTGTACTGCTACTTCTACTGCTGTACTGCTACTACTACTGTACTGCTACTTCTACTACTGTACTACTACTTCTACTTCTGTACTACTACTTCTACTACTGTACTGCTACTTCTACTACTGTACTACTACTTCTACTTCTGTACTGCTACTTCTACTGCTGTACTGCTACTACTACTGTACTACTACTACTACTGTACTACTACTTCTACTTCTGTACTGCTACTTCTACTACTGTACTACTACTTCTACTACTGTACTGCTACTTCTACTACTGTACTGCTACTACTAATAATTCTACTACTGTACTGCTACTACTACTACTACTGTACTGCTACTTCTACTACTGTACTGCTACTACTACTATACTACTACTTCTACTACTGTACTGCTACTTCTACTACTGTACTGCTACTACTACTGTACTGCTACTTCTACTACTGTACTGCTACTTCTACTACTGTACTGCTACTACTACTGTACTACTACTTCTACTACTGTACTGCTACTTCTACTACTGTACTACTACATCTTCTACTGTACTGATACTACTACTGTACTGCTACTTCTACTACTGTACTACTACTTCTACTACTGTACTACTACTACTACTGTACTGCTACTACTAATAATTCTACTACTGTACTGCTACTACTACTACTGTACTGCTACTACTACTGTACTGCTACTACTACTGTACTACTACTTCTACTACTGTACTGCTACTTCTACTACTGTACTGCTACTACTACTGTACTGCTACTTCTACTACTGTACTGCTACTTCTACTACTGTACTACTACTTCTACTACTGTACTGCTACTACTACTGTACTACTACTTCTACTACTGTACTGCTACTTCTACTACTGTACTACTACTTCTACTACTGTACTGCTACTACTACTGTACTGCTACTTCTACTACTGTACTGCTACTACTACTGTACTACTACTACTACTGTACTGCTACTACTACTACTGTACTGCTACTACTACTGTACTGCTACTACTACTGTACTACTACTTCTACTACTGTACTACTACTTCTACTACTGTACTGCTACTTCTACTAGTGTACTGCTACTACTACTACTGTACTGCTACTACTACTACTGTACTGCTACTACTACTGTACTGCTACTACTACTGTACTACTACTTCTACTACTGTACTGCTACTTCTACTAGTGTACTGCTACTACTACTGTACTGCTACTTCTACTACTGTACTACTACTACTACTACTACTACTACTACTGTACTACTACTTCTACTACTGTACTGCTACTACTACTGTACTGCTACTACTACTGTACTACTACTACTACTGTACTGCTACTTCTACTACTGTACTACTACTTCTACTACTGTACTGCTACTACTACTGTACTGCTACTACTACTGTACTGCTACTTCTACTACTGTACTGCTACTACTACTGTACTACTACTACTACTGTACTGCTACTTCTACTACTGTACTACTACTTCTACTACTGTACTGCTACTACTACTGTACTGCTACTTCTACTACTGTACTGCTACTTCTACTACTGTACTGCTACTACTACTGTACTGCTACTTCTACTACTGTACTGCTACTACTACTGTACTGCTACTTCTACTACTGTACTACTACTTCTACTACTGTACTGCTACTACTACTGTACTGCTACTTCTACTACTGTACTGCTACTTCTACTACTGTACTGCTACTACTACTGTACTGCTACTTCTACTACTGTACTGCTACTACTACTGTACTGCTACTTCTACTACTGTACTACTACTTCTACTACTGTACTGCTACTACTACTGTACTGCTACTTCTACTACTGTACTGCTACTTCTACTACTGTACTGCTACTACTACTGTACTGCTACTTCTACTACTGTACTGCTACTACTACTGTACTGCTACTTCTACTACTGTACTGCTACTACTACTGTACTACTACTACTACTGTACTGCTACTTCTACTACTGTACTACTACTTCTACTACTGTACTGCTACTACTACTGTACTGCTACTTCTACTACTGTACTGCTACTACTACTGTACTGCTACTTCTACTACTGTACTGCTACTTCTACTACTGTACTGCTACTACTACTGTACTGCTACTTCTACTACTGTACTGCTACAACTACTGTACTACTACTACTACTGTACTACTACTACTACTGTACTACTACTTCTACTACTGTACTACTACTTCTACTACTGTACTACTACTTCTACTACTGTACTACTACTACTACTACTGTACTGCTACTACTACTGTACTACTACTTCTACTTCTGTACTGCTACTTCTACTGCTGTACTGCTACTACTACTGTACTGCTACTTCTACTACTGTACTACTACTTCTACTACTGTACTACTACTTCTACTACTGTACTGCTACTTCTACTACTGTACTACTACTTCTACTTCTGTACTGCTACTTCTACTTCTGTACTGCTACTTCTACTGCTGTACTGCTACTACTACTGTACTACTACTTCTACTTCTGTACTGCTACTTCTACTGCTGTACTGCTACTACTACTGTACTGCTACTTCTACTACTGTACTACTACTTCTACTACTGTACTGCTACTTCTACTACTGTACTACTACTTCTACTTCTGTACTGCTACTTCTACTTCTGTACTGCTACTTCTACTGCTGTACTGCTACTACTACTGTACTGCTACTTCTATTACTGTACTGCTACTTCTACTGCTGTACTGCTACTACTACTGTACTGCTACTTCTACTACTGTACTGCTACTTCTACTTCTGTACTACTACTTCTACTACTGTACTACTACTTCTACTTCTGTACTACTACTTCTACTACTGTACTGCTACTTCTACTACTGTACTACTACTTCTACTTCTGTACTGCTACTTCTACTGCTGTACTGCTACTACTACTGTACTGCTACTTCTACTACTGTACTGCTACTTCTACTACTGTACTGCTACTACTAATAATTCAACTACTGTACTGCTACTACTACTACTACTACTGTACTGCTACTTCTACTACTGTACTGCTACTACTACTGTACTACTACTTCTACTACTGTACTGCTACTTCTACTACTGTACTGCTACTACTACTGTACTGCTACTTCTACTACTGTACTGCTACTTCTACTACTGTACTGCTACTACTACTGTACTACTACTTCTACTACTGTACTGCTACTTCTACTACTGTACTACTACATCTTCTACTGTACTGCTACTACTACTGTACTGCTACTTCTACTACTGTACTACTACTTCTACTACTGTACTGCTACTACTACTGTACTACTACTTCTACTACTGTACTACTACTTCTACTACTGTACTACTTCTACTACTGTACTGCTACTACTACTGTACTACTTCTACTACTGTACTGCTACTACTACTGTACTACTACTTCTACTACTGTACTGCTACTTCTACTACTGTACTACTACTTCTACAACTGTACTAATACTACTACTACTGTACTGCTACTACTACTGTACTACTACTTCTACTACTGTACTGCTACTACTACTGTACTACTACTTCTACTACTGTACTGCTACTACTACTGTACTACTACTTCTACTACTGTACTGCTACTACTACTGTACTGCTACTTCTACTACTGTACTACTACTTCTACTACTGTACTGCTACTACTACTGTACTACTACTTCTACTACTGTACTGCTACTTCTTCTACTGTACTGCTACTACTACTGTACTACTACTTCTACTACTGTACTGCTACTTCTACTACTGTACTGCTACTACTACTGTACTACTACTTCTACTACTGTACTGCTACTTCTACTACTGTACTACTACTTCTACTACTGTACTGCTACTTCTACTACTGTACTACTACTTCTACTACTGTACTGCTACTACTTCTACTACTGTACTGCTACTACTACTGTACTACTACTTCTACTACTGTACAGCTACTACTACTGTACTGCTACTTCTACTACTGTACTACTACTTCTACTACTGTACTGCTACTACTACTGTACTACTACTTCTACTACTGTACTGCTACTTCTTCTACTGTACTGCTACTACTACTGTACTACTACTTCTACTACTGTACTGCTACTACTACTGTACTACTACTTCTACTACTGTACTGCTACTTCTACTACTGTACTGCTACTACTACTGTACTGCTACTTCTACTACTGTACTGCTACTACTACTGTACTACTACTTCTACTACTGTACTGCTACTACTACTGTACTGCTACTTCTACTACTGTACTACTACTACTAATAATAATTCTACTACTGTACTGCTACTTCTACTACTGTACTGCTACTACTACTGTACTACTACTTCTACTACTGTACTGCTACTTCTACTACTGTACTGCTACTACTACTGTACTACTACTACTACTGTACTACTTCTACTACTGTACTGCTACTTCTACTACTGTACTGCTACTACTACTGTACTGCTACTACTACTGTACTGCTACTTCTACTACTGTACTACTTCTACTACTGTACTACTACTACTACTACTACTGTACTGCTACTTCTACTACTGTACTGCTACTTCTACTACTGTACTGCTACTACTACTGTACTACTACTTCTACTACTGTACTGCTACAACTACTGTACTACTACTACTACTGTACTACTACTACTGTACTGCTACTTCTACTACTGTACTGCTACTACTACTGTACTGCTACTACTACTGTACTGCTACTTCTACTACTGTACTGCTACTACTTCTACTACTGTACTGCTACAACTACTGTACTACTACTACTACTGTACTACTACTACTACTGTACTGCTACTACTACTGTACTACTACTACTGTACTGCTACTACTGTACTACTACTACTACTGTACTACTACTTCTACTACTGTACTGCTACTACTACTGTACTACTACTACTGTACTGCTACTACCGTACTACTACTACTACTGTACTACTACTTCTACTACTGTACTGCTACTTCTACTACTGTACTGCTACTACTACTGTACTACTACTTCTACTACTGTACTGCTACTTCTACTACTGTACTGCAACTACTACTGTACTACTACTTCTACTACTGTACTGCTACTTCTACTACTGTACTACTACTACTACTGTACTACTACTTCTACTTCTGTACTGCTACTTCTACTGCTGTACTGCTACTACTACTGTACTGCTACTTCTACTACTGTACTACTACTTCTACTTCTGTACTACTACTTCTACTACTGTACTGCTACTTCTACTACTGTACTACTACTTCTACTTCTGTACTGCTACTTCTACTGCTGTACTGCTACTACTACTGTACTACTACTACTACTGTACTACTACTTCTACTTCTGTACTGCTACTTCTACTACTGTACTGCTACTTCTACTACTGTACTGCTACTACTAATAATTCTACTACTGTACTGCTACTACTACTACTGTACTGCTACTACTACTGTACTGCTACTACTACTGTACTACTACTTCTACTACTGTACTGCTACTACTACTGTACTGCTACTACTACTGTACTGCTACTTCTACTACTGTACTACTACTTCTACTACTGTACTGCTACTACTACTGTACTGCTACTTCTACTACTGTACTACTACTTCTACTACTGTACTACTACTTCTACTACTGTACTGCTACTACTACTGTACTGCTACTTCTACTACTGTACTGCTACTACTACTGTACTACTTCTACTACTGTACTGCTACTACTACTGTACTGCTACTTCTACTACTGTACTGCTACTACTACTACTGTACTACTACTTCTACTACTGTACTACTACTTCTACTACTGTACTGCTACTACTACTGTACTGCTACTTCTACTACTGTACTGCTACTACTACTGTATTACTACTTCTACTACTGTACTGCTACTACTACTGTACTACTACTTCTACTACTGTACTGCTACTTCTTCTACTGTACTGCTACTACTACTGTACTACTACTTCTACTACTGTACTGCTACTTCTACTACTGTACTGCTACTACTGCTGTACTACTACTTCTACTACTGTACTGCTACTTCTACTACTGTACTACTACTTCTACTACTGTACTGCTACTACTACTGTACTACTACTTCTACTACTGTACTGCTACTACTACTGTACTACTACTTCTACTACTGTACTGCTACTACTACTGTGCTGCTACTTCTACTACTGTACTACTACTTCTACTACTGTACTGCTACTACTACTGTACTACTACTTCTACTACTGTACTGCTACTTCTACTACTGTACTACTACTTCTACTACTGTACTGCTACTACTACTGTACTACTACTTCTACTACTGTACTGCTACTACTACTGTACTACTACTTCTACTACTGTACTACTTCTACTACTGTACTGCTACTACTACTGTACTACTACTTCTACTACTGTACTGCTACTACTACTGTACTACTACTTCTACTACTGTACTGCTACTTCTTCTACTGTACTGCTACTACTACTGTACTACTACTTCTACTACTGTACTGCTACTTCTACTACTGTACTGCTACTACTACTGTACTACTACTTCTACTACTGTACTGCTACTTCTACTACTGTACTACTACTTCTACTACTGTACTGCTACTACTACTGTACTACTACTTCTACTACTGTACTGCTACTACTACTGTACTACTACTTCTACTACTGTACTACTTCTACTACTGTACTGCTACTACTACTGTACTGCTACTACTACTGTACTGCTACTTCTACTACTGTACTACTACTTCTACTACTGTACTGCTACTACTACTGTACTACTACTTCTACTACTGTACTGCTACTTCTTCTACTGTACTGCTACTACTACTGTACTACTACTTCTACTACTGTACTGCAACTACTATGGTACTACTACTTCTACTACTGTACTGCTACTTCTACTACTGTACTGCTACTACTACTGTACTGCTACTACTACTGTACTACTTCTACTACTGTACTGCTACTTCTACTACTGTACTACTACTAATAATAATTCTACTACTGTACTGCTACTTCTACTACTGTACTGCTACTACTACTACTGTACTACTGCTTCTACTACTGTACTGCTACTTCTACTACTGTACTGCTACTACTACTGTACTACTACTACTACTGTACTACTACTACTACTGTACTACAACTTCTACTACTGTACTGCTACTACTACTGTACTACTACTTCTACTACTGTACTGCTACTACTACTGTACTACTACTGTACTACAACTTCTACTACTGTACTGCTACTACTACTGTACTACTACTTCTACTACTGTACTACTACTTCTACTACTGTACTGCTGCTACTACTACTACTGTACTACTACTACTGTACTACTACTTCTACTACTGTACTACTACTACTACTGTACTACTACTTCTACTACTGTACTACTACTACTACTGTACTACTACTTCTACTACTGTACTGCTACTACTACTGTACTACTACTGTACTACTACTACTGTACTGCTACTACTACTACTGTACTACTACTACTACTACTACTACTGTACTACTACTTCTACTACTGTACTGCTACTACTACTGTACTACTACTTCTACTACTGTACTACTACTTCTACTACTGTACTACTACTACTACTGTACTGCTACTACTACTGTACTACTACTTCTACTACTGTACTACTACTACTACTACTACTACTGTACTGCTGCTACTACTACTGTACTGCTACTACTACTGTACTACTACTTCTACTACTGTACTACTACTACTACTACTACTACTGTACTACTACTTCTACTACTGTACTGCTACTACTACTGTACTACTACTTCTACTACTGTACTACTACTTCTACTACTGTACTACTACTACTACTGTACTGCTACTACTACTGTACTACTACTTCTACTACTGTACTACTACTACTACTACTACTACTGTACTGCTGCTACTACTACTGTACTGCTACTACTACTGTACTACTACTTCTACTACTGTACTGCTACTACTACTGTACTACTACTTCTACTACTGTACTGCTACTACTACTGTACTACTTCTACTACTGTACTGCTACTTCCACTACTGTACTGCTGCTACTACTGTACTACTTCTACTACTGTACTGCTACTTCTACTACTGTACTGCTACTACTACTGTACTACTACTTCTACTACTGTACTGCTACTTCTACTACTGTACTGCTACTACTGTACTGCTACTACTACTGTACTACTACTTCTACTACTGTACTGCTACTACTGTACTGCTACTACTACTGTACTACTACTTCTACTACTGTACTGCTACTACTACTGTACTACTACTTCTACTACTGTACTACTTCTACTACTGTACTGCTACTACTACTGTACTGCTACTACTACTGTTCTGCTACTACTACTGTACTACTACTTCTACTACTGAACTGCTACTACTACTGTACTACTACTTCTACTACTGTACTGCTACTTCTTCTACTGTACTGCTACTACTACTGTACTACTACTTATACTACTGTACTGCTACTACTACTGTACTACTACTTCTACTACTGTACTTCTACTACTGTACTGCTACTACTACTGTACTGCTACTACTACTGTACTACTACTACTACTACTACTACTACTGTACTACTACTACTACTGTACTGCTACTACTACTACTGTACTACTACTACTACTGTACTGCTACTTCTACTACTGTACTACTACTAATAATAATTCTACTACTGTACTGCTACTTCTACTACTGTACTGCTACTACTACTGTACTACTACTACTACTGTACTACTACTTCTACTACTGTACTGCTACTTCTACTACTGTACTACTACTACTACTGTACTACTACTTCTACTACTGTACTGCTACTTCTACTACTGTACTGCTACTTCTACTACTGTACTACTACTTCTACTACTGTACTGCTACTACTACTGTACTACTACTACTGTACTTCTACTTCTACTACTGTACTGCTACTACTACTGTACTGCTACTTCTACTACTGTACTGCTACTACTACTGTACTGCTACTACTACTGTACTACTTCTACTACTGTACTGCTACTTCTACTACTGTACTACTACTACTAATAATTCTACTACTGTACTGCTACTACTACTACTACTGTACTGCTACTTTTACTACTGTACTGCTACTACTACTGTACTACTACTTCTACTACTGTACTGCTACTTCTACTACTGTACTGCTACTACTACTGTACTGCTACTTCTACTACTGTACTACTACTTCTACTACTGTACTGCTACTACTACTACTACTACTACTGTACTGCTACTACTACTACTACTTATACTACTGTACTGCTACTACTACTGTACTACTACTTCTACTACTGTACTGCTACTACTGTACTGCTACTTCTACTACTGTACTGCTACTACTACTGTACTGCTACTTCTACTACTGTACTACTACTACTACTGTACTGCTACTACTACTGTACTACTACTACTACTACTACTGTACTACTACTACTACTGTACTGCTACTACTACTACTGTACTACTACTACTACTGTACTGCTACTTCTACTACTGTACTACTACTAATAATAATTCTACTACTGTACTGCTACTTCTACTACTGTACTGCTACTACTACTGTACTACTACTACTACTGTACTACTACTTCTACTACTGTACTGCTACTTCTACTACTGTACTACTACTTCTACTACTGTACTGCTACTTCTACTACTGTACTGCTACTTCTACTACTGTACTACTACTACTAATAATTCTACTACTGTACTGCTACTACTACTACTGTACTGCTACTTCTACTACTGTACTGCTACTACTACTGTACTACTACTTCTACTACTGTACTGCTACTTCTACTACTGTACTGCTACTACTACTGTACTGCTACTTCTACTACTGTACTACTACTTCTACTACTGTACTGCTACTACTACTGTACTGCTACTACTACTGTACTACTACTTCTACTACTGTACTGCTACTACTACTGTACTACTACTTCTACTACTGTACTGCTACTACTACTGTACTGCTACTTCTACTACTGTACTACTACTTCTACTACTGTACTGCTACTACTACTGTACTACTACTTCTACTACTGTACTACTACTTCTACTACTGTACTGCTACTACTACTGTACTACTACTTCTACTACTGTACTGCTACTTCTACTACTGTACTACTACTTCTACTACTGTACTGCTACTACTACTGTACTACTACTTCTACTACTGTACTGCTGCTACTACTACTGTACTACTACTGTACTACTACTTCTACTACTGTACTACTACTACTACTGTACTACTACTGTACTGCTACTTCTACTACTGTACTGCTACTGTACTACTACTTCTACTACTGTACTACTACTACTACTGTACTACTACTGTACTGCTACTTCTACTACTGTACTGCTACTACTACTGTACTGCTACTACTACTGTACTACTTCTACTACTGTACTGCTACTTCTACTACTGTACTACTACTACTAATAATTCTACTACTGTACTGCTACTTCTACTACTGTACTACTACTACTACTGTACTACTACTACTACTGTACTACTACTTCTACTACTGTACTGCTACTACTACTGTACTACTACTTCTACTACTGTACTACTACTACTACTACTACTGTACTACTACTTCTACTACTGTACTACTACTTCTACTACTGTACTACTACTACTACTACTACTGTACTACTACTTCTACTACTGTACTGCTACTACTACTGTACTACTACTTCTACTACTGTACTGCTACTTCTACTACTGTACTGCTACTACTACTGTACTGCTACTACTACTGTACTACTTCTACTACTGTACTACTACTAATAATAATTCTACTACTGTACTGCTACTTCTACTACTGTACTGCTACTACTACTGTACTACTACTACTACTGTACTACTACTTCTACTACTGTACTGCTACTTCTACTACTGTACTGCTACTACTACTGTACTACTACTACTGTACTACTACTTCTACTACTGTACTGCTACTACTACTGTACTGCTACTACTACTGTACTACTTCTACTACTGTACTACTACTAATAATAATTCTACTACTGTACTGCTACTACTACTACTGTACTGCTACTTCTACTACTGTACTGCTAGTACTACTGTACTACTACTTCTACTACTGTACTGCTGCTTCTACTACTGTACTGCTACTACTACTGTACTGCTACTACTACTGTACTACTACTTCTACTACTGTACTACTACTTCTACTACTGTACTGCTACTACTACTGTACTACTACTGTACTGCTACTACTACTGTACTACTACTACTGTACTACTACTTCTACTACTGTACTGCTACTACTACTGTACTACTTCTACTACTGTACTACTACTAATAATAATTCTACTACTGTACTGCTACTACTACTGTACTGCTACTACTACTACTGTACTGCTACTACTACTACTGTACTGCTACTTCTACTACTGTACTGCTACTACTACTGTACTGCTACTTCTACTACTGTACTGCTACTACTACTGTACTACTACTTCTACTACTGTACTACTACTTCTACTACTGTACTACTACTTCTACTACTACTGTACTACTACTACTACTACTGTACTGCTACTTCTACTACTGTACTACTACTTCTACTACTGTACTGCTACTACTACTGTACTACTACTACTGTACTGCTACTACTACTGTACTACTACTTCTACTACTGTACTGCTACTACTACTGTACTACTACTTCTACTACTGTACTACTACTTCTACCACTGTACTGCTACTACTACTGTACTACTACTTCTACTACTGTACTACTACTTCTACTACTGTACTACTACTTCTACTACTGTACTGCTACTTCTACTACTACTGTACTACTACTACTACTACTGTACTACTACTTCTACTACTGTACTACTACTTCTACTACTACTGTACTACTACTACTACTGTACTGCTACTTCTACTACTGTACTACTACTTCTACTACTGTACTGCTACTACTACTGTACTACTACTACTTCTACTACTGTACTACTACTTCTACTACTACTGTACTACTACTACTACTACTGTACTGCTACTTCTACTACTGTACTACTACTTCTACTACTGTACTGCTACTGCTACTGTACTACTACTACTACTACTGTACTGCTACTTCTACTACTGTACTACTACTTCTACTACTGTACTTCTACTACTACTGTACTACTACTTCTACTACTGTACTACTACTTCTACTACTGTACTACTACTTCTACTACTGTACTTCTACTACTACTGTACTACTACTTCTACTACTGTACTACTACTTCTACTACTGTACTGCTACTTCTACTACTACTGTACTACTACTACTACTACTACTACTACTGTACTACTACTTCTACTACTGTACTACTACTTCTACTACTACTGTACTACTGCTACTACTACTGTACTACTACTTCTACTACTGTACTACTACTTCTACTACTGTACTTCTACTACTACTGTACTACTACTTCTACTACTGTACTACTACTACTTCTACTACTACTGTACTACTACTACTACTACTGTACTGCTACTTCTACTACTGTACTGCTACTACTAATAATTCTACTACTGTACTGCTACTACTACTACTACTGTACTGCTACTTCTACTACTGTACTGCTACTACTACTGTACTACTACTTCTACTACTGTACTGCTACTTCTACTACTGTACTGCTACTACTACTGTACTGCTACTTCTACTACTGTACTGCTACTTCTACTACTGTACTGCTACTACTACTGTACTACTACTTCTACTACTGTACTGCTACTTCTACTACTGTACTACTACATCTTCTACTGTACTGCTACTACTACTGTACTGCTACTTCTACTACTGTACTACTACTTCTACTACTGTACTGCTACTACTACTGTACTACTACTTCTACTACTGTACTACTACTTCTACTACTGTACTACTTCTACTACTGTACTGCTGCTACTACTACTGTACTACTTCTACTACTGTACTGCTACTACTACTGTACTACTACTTCTACTACTGTACTGCTACTTCTACTACTGTACTACTACTTCTACAACTGTACTAATACTACTACTACTGTACTGCTACTACTACTGTACTACTACTTCTACTACTGTACTGCTACTACTACTGTACTACTACTTCTACTACTGTACTGCTACTACTACTGTACTACTACTTCTACTACTGTACTGCTACTACTACTGTACTGCTACTTCTACTACTGTACTACTACTTCTACTACTGTACTGCTACTACTACTGTACTACTACTTCTACTACTGTACTGCTACTTCTTCTACTGTACTGCTACTACTACTGTACTACTACTTCTACTACTGTACTGCTACTTCTACTACTGTACTGCTACTACTACTGTACTACTACTTCTACTACTGTACTGCTACTTCTACTACTGTACTACTACTTCTACTACTGTACTGCTACTTCTACTACTGTACTACTACTTCTACTACTGTACTGCTACTACTTCTACTACTGTACTGCTACTACTACTGTACTACTACTTCTACTACTGTACAGCTACTACTACTGTACTGCTACTTCTACTACTGTACTACTACTTCTACTACTGTACTGCTACTACTACTGTACTACTACTTCTACTACTGTACTGCTACTTCTTCTACTGTACTGCTACTACTACTGTACTACTACTTCTACTACTGTACTGCTACTACTACTGTACTACTACTTCTACTACTGTACTGCTACTTCTACTACTGTACTGCTACTACTACTGTACTGCTACTTCTACTACTGTACTGCTACTACTACTGTACTACTACTTCTACTACTGTACTGCTACTACTACTGTACTGCTACTTCTACTACTGTACTACTACTACTAATAATAATTCTACTACTGTACTGCTACTTCTACTACTGTACTGCTACTACTACTGTACTACTACTTCTACTACTGTACTGCTACTTCTACTACTGTACTGCTACTACTACTGTACTACTACTACTACTGTACTACTTCTACTACTGTACTGCTACTTCTACTACTGTACTGCTACTACTACTGTACTGCTACTACTACTGTACTGCTACTTCTACTACTGTACTACTTCTACTACTGTACTACTACTACTACTACTACTACTGTACTGCTACTTCTACTACTGTACTGCTACTTCTACTACTGTACTGCTACTACTACTGTACTACTACTTCTACTACTGTACTGCTACAACTACTGTACTACTACTACTGTACTGCTACTTCTACTACTGTACTGCTACTACTACTGTACTACTTCTACTACTGTACTACTACTAATAATAATTCTACTACTGTACTGCTACTACTACTGTACTGCTACTACTACTACTGTACTGCTACTACTACTACTGTACTGCTACTTCTACTACTGTACTGCTACTACTACTGTACTGCTACTTCTACTACTGTACTGCTACTACTACTGTACTACTACTTCTACTACTGTACTACTACTTCTACTACTGTACTACTACTTCTACTACTACTGTACTACTACTACTACTACTGTACTGCTACTTCTACTACTGTACTACTACTTCTACTACTGTACTGCTACTACTACTGTACTACTACTACTGTACTGCTACTACTACTGTACTACTACTTCTACTACTGTACTGCTACTACTACTGTACTACTACTTCTACTACTGTACTACTACTTCTACCACTGTACTGCTACTACTACTGTACTACTACTTCTACTACTGTACTACTACTTCTACTACTGTACTACTACTTCTACTACTGTACTGCTACTTCTACTACTACTGTACTACTACTACTACTACTGTACTACTACTTCTACTACTGTACTACTACTTCTACTACTACTGTACTACTACTACTACTGTACTGCTACTTCTACTACTGTACTACTACTTCTACTACTGTACTGCTACTACTACTGTACTACTACTACTTCTACTACTGTACTACTACTTCTACTACTACTGTACTACTACTACTACTACTGTACTGCTACTTCTACTACTGTACTACTACTTCTACTACTGTACTGCTACTGCTACTGTACTACTACTACTACTACTGTACTGCTACTTCTACTACTGTACTACTACTTCTACTACTGTACTTCTACTACTACTGTACTACTACTTCTACTACTGTACTACTACTTCTACTACTGTACTACTACTTCTACTACTGTACTTCTACTACTACTGTACTACTACTTCTACTACTGTACTACTACTTCTACTACTGTACTGCTACTTCTACTACTACTGTACTACTACTACTACTACTACTACTACTGTACTACTACTTCTACTACTGTACTACTACTTCTACTACTACTGTACTACTGCTACTACTACTGTACTACTACTTCTACTACTGTACTACTACTTCTACTACTGTACTTCTACTACTACTGTACTACTACTTCTACTACTGTACTACTACTACTTCTACTACTACTGTACTACTACTACTACTACTGTACTGCTACTTCTACTACTGTACTGCTACTACTAATAATTCTACTACTGTACTGCTACTACTACTACTACTGTACTGCTACTTCTACTACTGTACTGCTACTACTACTGTACTACTACTTCTACTACTGTACTGCTACTTCTACTACTGTACTGCTACTACTACTGTACTGCTACTTCTACTACTGTACTGCTACTTCTACTACTGTACTGCTACTACTACTGTACTACTACTTCTACTACTGTACTGCTACTTCTACTACTGTACTACTACATCTTCTACTGTACTGCTACTACTACTGTACTGCTACTTCTACTACTGTACTACTACTTCTACTACTGTACTGCTACTACTACTGTACTACTACTTCTACTACTGTACTACTACTTCTACTACTGTACTACTTCTACTACTGTACTGCTGCTACTACTACTGTACTACTTCTACTACTGTACTGCTACTACTACTGTACTACTACTTCTACTACTGTACTGCTACTTCTACTACTGTACTACTACTTCTACAACTGTACTAATACTACTACTACTGTACTGCTACTACTACTGTACTACTACTTCTACTACTGTACTGCTACTACTACTGTACTACTACTTCTACTACTGTACTGCTACTACTACTGTACTACTACTTCTACTACTGTACTGCTACTACTACTGTACTGCTACTTCTACTACTGTACTACTACTTCTACTACTGTACTGCTACTACTACTGTACTACTACTTCTACTACTGTACTGCTACTTCTTCTACTGTACTGCTACTACTACTGTACTACTACTTCTACTACTGTACTGCTACTTCTACTACTGTACTGCTACTACTACTGTACTACTACTTCTACTACTGTACTGCTACTTCTACTACTGTACTACTACTTCTACTACTGTACTGCTACTTCTACTACTGTACTACTACTTCTACTACTGTACTGCTACTACTTCTACTACTGTACTGCTACTACTACTGTACTACTACTTCTACTACTGTACAGCTACTACTACTGTACTGCTACTTCTACTACTGTACTACTACTTCTACTACTGTACTGCTACTACTACTGTACTACTACTTCTACTACTGTACTGCTACTTCTTCTACTGTACTGCTACTACTACTGTACTACTACTTCTACTACTGTACTGCTACTACTACTGTACTACTACTTCTACTACTGTACTGCTACTTCTACTACTGTACTGCTACTACTACTGTACTGCTACTTCTACTACTGTACTGCTACTACTACTGTACTACTACTTCTACTACTGTACTGCTACTACTACTGTACTGCTACTTCTACTACTGTACTACTACTACTAATAATAATTCTACTACTGTACTGCTACTTCTACTACTGTACTGCTACTACTACTGTACTACTACTTCTACTACTGTACTGCTACTTCTACTACTGTACTGCTACTACTACTGTACTACTACTACTACTGTACTACTTCTACTACTGTACTGCTACTTCTACTACTGTACTGCTACTACTACTGTACTGCTACTACTACTGTACTGCTACTTCTACTACTGTACTACTTCTACTACTGTACTACTACTACTACTACTACTACTGTACTGCTACTTCTACTACTGTACTGCTACTTCTACTACTGTACTGCTACTACTACTGTACTACTACTTCTACTACTGTACTGCTACAACTACTGTACTACTACTACTGTACTGCTACTTCTACTACTGTACTGCTACTACTACTGTACTGCTACTACTACTGTACTGCTACTTCTACTACTGTACTGCTACTACTTCTACTACTGTACTGCTACAACTACTGTACTACTACTACTACTGTACTACTACTACTACTGTACTGCTACTTCTACTGTACTACTACTACTGTACTGCTACTACTGTACTACTACTACTACTGTACTACTACTTCTACTACTGTACTGCTACTACTACTGTACTACTACTACTGTACTGCTACTACCGTACTACTACTACTACTGTACTACTACTTCTACTACTGTACTGCTACTTCTACTACTGTACTGCTACTACTACTGTACTACTACTTCTACTACTGTACTGCTACTTCTACTACTGTACTGCAACTACTACTGTACTACTACTTCTACTACTGTACTGCTACTTCTACTACTGTACTACTACTACTACTGTACTACTACTTCTACTTCTGTACTGCTACTTCTACTGCTGTACTGCTACTACTACTGTACTGCTACTTCTACTACTGTACTACTACTTCTACTTCTGTACTACTACTTCTACTACTGTACTGCTACTTCTACTACTGTACTACTACTTCTACTTCTGTACTGCTACTTCTACTGCTGTACTGCTACTACTACTGTACTACTACTACTACTGTACTACTACTTCTACTTCTGTACTGCTACTTCTACTACTGTACTGCTACTTCTACTACTGTACTGCTACTACTAATAATTCTACTACTGTACTGCTACTACTACTACTGTACTGCTACTACTACTGTACTGCTACTACTACTGTACTACTACTTCTACTACTGTACTGCTACTACTACTGTACTGCTACTACTACTGTACTGCTACTTCTACTACTGTACTACTACTTCTACTACTGTACTGCTGCTACTACTGTACTGCTACTTCTACTACTGTACTACTACTTCTACTACTGTACTGCTACTACTACTGTACTGCTACTTCTACTACTGTACTGCTACTACTACTGTACTACTTCTACTACTGTACTGCTACTACTACTGTACTGCTACTTCTACTACTGTACTGCTACTACTACTACTGTACTACTACTTCTACTACTGTACTGCTACTACTACTGTACTACTACTTCTACTACTGTACTGCTACTACTACTGTACTGCTATTTCTACTACTGTACTGCTACTACTACTGTATTACTACTTCTACTACTGTACTGCTACTACTACTGTACTACTACTTCTACTACTGTACTGCTACTTCTTCTACTGTACTGCTACTACTACTGTACTACTACTTCTACTACTGTACTGCTACTTCTACTACTGTACTGCTACTACTGCTGTACTACTACTTCTACTACTGTACTGCTACTTCTACTACTGTACTACTACTTCTACTACTGTACTGCTACTACTACTGTACTACTACTTCTACTACTGTACTGCTACTACTAGTGTACTACTACTTCTACTACTGTACTGCTACTACTACTGTACTGCTACTTCTACTACTGTACTACTACTTCTACTACTGTACTGCTACTACTACTGTACTACTACTTCTACTACTGTACTGCTACTACTACTGTACTACTACTTCTACTACTGTACTGCTACTACTACTGTACTGCTACTTCTACTACTGTACTGCTACTACTACTGTACTACTACTTCTACTACTGTACTGCTACTACTACTGTACTACTACTTCTACTACTGTACTGCTACTTCTTCTACTGTACTGCAACTACTACTGTACTACTACTTCTACTACTGTACTGCTACTTCTACTACTGTACTGCTACTACTACTGTACTACTACTTCTACTACTGTACTGCTACTTCTACTACTGTACTACTACTTCTACTACTGTACTGCTACTACTACTGTACTACTACTTCTACTACTGTACTGCTACTACTACTGTACTACTACTTCTACTACTGTACTACTTCTACTACTGTACTGCTACTACTACTGTACTGCTACTACTACTGTACTGCTACTTCTACTACTGTACTACTACTTCTACTACTGTACTGCTACTACTACTGTACTACTACTTCTACTACTGTACTGCTACTTCTTCTACTGTACTGCTACTACTACTGTACTACTACTTCTACTACTGTACTGCAACTACTACGGTACTACTACTTCTACTCCTGTACTGCTACTTCTACTACTGTACTGCTACTACTACTGTACTGCTACTACTACTGTACTACTTCTACTACTGTACTGCTACTTCTACTACTGTACTACTACTAATAATAATTCTACTACTGTACTGCTACTACTACTACTGTACTACTGCTTCTACTACTGTACTGCTACTTCTACTACTGTACTGCTACTACTACTGTACTACTACTACTACTGTACTACTACTACTACTGTACTACAACTTCTACTACTGTACTGCTACTACTACTGTACTACTACTTCTACTACTGTACTGCTACTACTACTGTACTACTACTACTACTACTGTACTACAACTTCTACTACTGTACTGCTACTACTACTGTACTACTACTTCTACTACTGTACTACTACTTCTACTACTGTACTGCTACTACTACTACTGTACTACTACTACTGTACTACTACTTCTACTACTGTACTACTACTACTACTGTACTACTACTTCTACTACTGTACTGCTACTACTACTGTACTACTACTACTACTATTGTACTGCTACTACTACTACTGTACTACTACTACTACTACTACTACTACTACTGTACTACTACTTCTACTACTGTACTGCTACTACTACTGTACTACTACTTCTACTACTGTACTACTACTTCTACTACTGTACTACTACTACTACTGTACTGCTACTACTACTGTACTGCTACTACTACTGTACTACTACTACTACTACTACTACTACTACTGTACTGCTACTACTACTACTGTACTACTACTACTACTACTACTGTACTACTACTTCTACTACTGTACTGCTACTACTACTGTACTACTACTTCTACTACTGTACTACTACTTCTACTACTGTACTACTACTACTACTGTACTGCTGCTACTACTACTGTACTGCTACTACTACTGTACTACTACTACTACTACTACTGTACTGCTGCTACTACTACTGTACTACTACTTCTACTACTGTACTACTACTACTACTGTACTGCTACTACTACTGTACTACTACTTCTACTACTGTACTACTACTACTACTGTACTGCTACTACTACTGTACTACTACTTCTACTACTGTACTACTACTACTACTACTACTACTGTACTGCTGCTACTACTACTGTACTGCTACTACTACTGTACTACTACTTCTACTACTGTACTGCTACTACTACTGTACTACTACTTCTACTACTGTACTGCTACTACTACTGTACTACTTCTACTACTGTACTGCTACTTCTACTACTGTACTGCTGCTACTACTGTACTACTTCTACTACTGTACTGCTACTTCTACTACTGTACTGCTACTACTACTGTACTACTACTTCTACTACTGTACTGCTACTTCTACTACTGTACTGCTACTACTGTACTGCTACTACTACTGTACTACTACTTCTACTACTGTACTGCTACTACTGTACTGCTACTACTACTGTACTACTACTTCTACTACTGTATTGCTACTACTACTGTACTACTACTTCTACTGCTGTACTACTTCTACTACTGTACTGCTACTACTACTGTACTGCTACTACTACTGTTCTGCTACTACTACTGTACTACTACTTCTACTACTGTACTGCTACTACTACTGTACTACTACTTCTACTACTGTACTGCTACTTCTTCTACTGTACTGCTACTACTACTGTACTACTACTTATACTACTGTACTGCTACTACTACTGTACTACTACTTCTACTACTGTACTGCTACTACTGTACTGCTACTTCTACTACTGTACTGCTACTACTACTGTACTGCTACTTCTACTACTGTACTACTACTACTACTGTACTGCTACTACTACTGTACTACTACTACTACTACTACTGTACTACTACTACTACTGTACTGCTACTACTACTACTGTACTACTACTACTACTGTACTGCTACTTCTACTACTGTACTACTACTACTAATAATAATTCTACTACTGTACTGCTACTTCTACTACTGTACTGCTACTACTACTGTACTACTACTACTACTGTACTACTACTTCTACTACTGTACTGCTACTTCTACTACTGTACTACTACTACTACTGTACTACTACTTCTACTACTGTACTGCTACTTCTACTACTGTACTGCTACTTCTACTACTGTACTACTACTTCTACTACTGTACTGCTACTACTACTGTACTACTACTACTGTACTACTACTTCTACTACTGTACTGCTACTACTACTGTACTGCTACTTCTACTACTGTACTGCTACTACTACTGTACTGCTACTACTACTGTACTACTTCTACTACTGTACTGCTACTTCTACTACTGTACTACTACTAATAATAATTCTACTACTGTACTGCTACTACTACTACTACTGTACTGCTACTTCTACTACTGTACTGCTACTACTACTGTACTACTACTTCTACTACTGTACTGCTACTTCTACTACTGTACTGCTACTACTACTGTACTGCTACTTCTACTACTGTACTACTACTTCTACTACTGTACTGCTACTACTACTACTACTACTTCTACTGTACTGCTACTACTACTACTACTTATACTACTGTACTGCT
Organism: Taudactylus pleione; assembly: GCA_031769625.1. Classification (NCBI taxonomy): domain Eukaryota; kingdom Metazoa; phylum Chordata; class Amphibia; order Anura; family Myobatrachidae; genus Taudactylus; species Taudactylus pleione. Next base: position 954,444 of record JAUIMM010000652.1, read on the forward strand.
ACTACTACTGTACTACTACTTCTACTACTGTACTGCTACTACTGTACTGCTACTTCTACTACTGTACTGCTACTACTACTGTACTGCTACTTCTACTACTGTACTACTACTACTACTGTACTGCTACTACTACTGTACTACTACTACTACTACTACTACTACTGTACTACTACTACTACTGTACTGCTACTACTACTACTGTACTACTACTACTACTGTACTGCTACTTCTACTACTGTACTACTACTAATAATAATTCTACTACTGTACTGCTACTTCTACTACTGTACTGCTACTACTACTGTACTACTACTACTACTGTACTACTACTTCTACTACTGTACTGCTACTTCTACTACTGTACTACTACTACTACTGTACTACTACTTCTACTACTGTACTGCTACTTCTACTACTGTACTGCTACTTCTACTACTGTACTACTACTTCTACTACTGTACTGCTACTACTACTGTACTACTACTACTGTACTACTACTTCTACTACTGTACTGCTACTACTACTGTACTGCTACTTCTACTACTGTACTGCTACTACTACTGTACTGCTACTACTACTGTACTACTTCTACTACTGTACTGCTACTTCTACTACTGTACTACTACTACTAATAATTCTACTACTGTACTGCTACTACTACTACTACTGTACTGCTACTTCTACTACTGTACTGCTACTACTACTGTACTACTACTTCTACTACTGTACTGCTACTTCTACTACTGTACTGCTACTACTACTGTACTGCTACTTCTACTACTGTACTACTACTTCTACTACTGTACTGCTACTACTACTGTACTGCTACTACTACTGTACTACTACTTCTACTACTGTACTGCTACTACTACTGTACTACTACTTCTACTACTGTACTGCTACTACTACTGTACTGCTACTTCTACTACTGTACTACTACTTCTACTACTGTACTGCTACTACTACTGTACTACTACTTCTACTACTGTACCACTACTTCTACTACTGTACTACTACTTCTACTACTGTACTGCTACTACTACTGTACTACTACTTCTACTACTGTACTGCTACTTCTACTACTGTACTACTACTTCTACTACTGTACTGCTACTTCTACTACTGTACTGCTACTACTACTGTACTGCTACTACTACTGTACTACTTCTACTACTGTACTGCTACTTCTACTACTGTACTACTACTAATAATAATTCTACTACTGTACTGCTACTTCTACTACTGTACTGCTACTACTACTGTACTACTACTTCTACTACTGTACTACTACTTCTACTACTGTACTGCTACTACTACTACTGTACTACTACTACTGTTCTACTACTTCTACTACTGTACTGCTACTACTACTGTACTACTACTTCTACTACTGTACTACTACTACTACTACTACTGTACTACTACTTCTACTACTGTACTACTACTTCTACTACTGTACTGCTACTACTACTGTACTACTACTTCTACTACTGTACTACTACTTCTACTACTGTACTACTACTACTACTACTACTACTGTACTACTACTTCTACTACTGTACTGCTACTACTACTGTACTACTACTTCTACTACTGTACTGCTACTTCTACTACTGTACTGCTACTACTACTGTACTGCTACTACTACTGTCTACTACTGTACTACTACTAATAATAATTCTACTACTGTACTGCTACTTCTACTACTGTACTGCTACTACTACTGTACTACTACTACTACTGTACTACTACTTCTACTACTGTACTGCTACTTCTACTACTGTACTGCTACTACTACTGTACTACTACTACTGTACTACTACTTCTACTACTGTACTGCTACTACTACTGTACTGCTACTACTACTGTACTACTTCTACTACTGTACTACTACTAATAATAATTCTACTACTGTACTGCTACTACTACTACTGTACTGCTACTTCTACTACTGTACTGCTAGTACTACTGTACTACTACTTCTACTACTGTACTGCTGCTTCTACTACTGTACTGCTACTACTACTGTACTGCTACTACTACTGTACTACTACTTCTACTACTGTACTACTACTTCTACTACTGTACTGCTACTACTACTGTACTACTACTGTACTGCTACTACTACTGTACTACTACTACTGTACTACTACTTCTACTACTGTACTGCTACTACTACTGTACTACTTCTACTACTGTACTACTACTAATAATAATTCTACTACTGTACTGCTACTACTACTGTACTGCTACTACTACTACTGTACTGCTACTACTACTACTGTACTGCTACTTCTACTACTGTACTGCTACTACTACTGTACTGCTACTTCTACTACTGTACTGTAAATACTACTACTGTACTACTACTTCTACTACTGTACTACTACTTCTACTACTGTACTACTACTTCTACTACTGTACTACTACTTCTACTACTACTGTACTACTACTACTACTACTACTGTACTGCTACTTCTACTACTGTACTACTACTTCTACTACTGTACTGCTACTACTACTGTACTACTACTACTACTACTGTACTGCTACTACTACTGTACTACTACTTCTACTACTGTACTGCTACTACTACTGTACTACTACTTCTACTACTGTACTACTACTTCTACCACTGTACTGCTACTACTACTGTACTACTACTTCTACTACTGTACTACTACTTCTACTACTACTGTACTACTACTACTACTACTGTACTACTACTTCTACTACTGTACTACTACTTCTACTACTACTGTACTACTACTACTACTACTACTGTACAGCTACTTCTACTACTGTACTACTACTTCTACTACTGTACTGCTACTACTACTGTACTACTACTACTTCTACTACTGTACTACTACTTCTACTACTACTGTACTACTACTACTACTACTGTACTGCTACTTCTACTACTGTACTACTACTTCTACTACTGTACTGCTACTACTACTGTACTACTACTACTACTACTGTACTGCTACTACTACTGTACTACTACTACTACTACTGTACTGCTACCTTTCTACTACTGTACTACTACTGCTACTACTTACTGCTACTACCTACTGTACTAACTACTTCTACTACTGTACTAACTTACTTCTACTACTGTACTTCTACTACTACTGTACTACTACTTCTACTACTGTACTACTACTTCTACTACTGTACTGCTACCTTCTAACTACTACTGTACTGACTACTACTACTAACTACTACTGTACTACTACTTACTACTACTGTACTACTACTTCTACTACTACTGTACTACTACTACTACTACTGTACTGCTACTTCTACTACTGTACTACTACTCTACTACTGTACTGCTACTACTACTGTACTACTTACTACTACTACTGTACTGCTACTTCTACTACTGTACTGCTACTACTACTACTGTACTGCTACTACTAATAATTCTACTACTGTACTACTACTACTACTATGAATACTACTTGACTACTCTACTTCTACTACTGTACTACTAACTTCTACTACTGTACTACTACTAAATGTACTACTAACTTCTACTACTGTACTACTACTTCTACTACTGTACTGCTACTACTACTGTACTACTACTTCTACTACTGTACTGCTACTACTACTGTACTCTACTTCTACTACTGTACTACTACTAATTACTACTACTGTACTGCTACTCTACTACTGTACTGCTACTACTACTGTACTACTACTACTTCCTACTGTACTGCTACTTCTACTGTACTGCTACTTCTACTACTGTACTGCTACTACTACTGTACTACTACTACTGTACCTACTTCTACTACTGTACTGCTACTACTACTACTGTACTGCTACTACTACTGTACTACTTCTACTACTGTACTACTACTTAATTCTACTACTGTACTGCTACTACTACTACTGTACTGCTACTTCTACTACTGTACTGCTACTACTACTGTACTATACTTCTACTACTGTACTGCTACTACTACTGTACTGCTACTTCTACTACTGTACTGCCTACTACTACTGTACTGCTACTACTACTGTACTATTTCTACTACTGTACTGCTACTACTACTACTGTACTACTACTTCTACTACTGTACTGCTAGCTTCTACTACTGTTACTGCTACTACTACTGTACTACTTTCTACTACTGTACTCTACTTCTACTACTGTACTGCTACTACTACTGCTACTACTACTACTGTACTACTACTTCTACTACTGTACTGCTACTCTACTACTGTACTACTTCTACTACTGTACTGCTACTTCTACTACTGTACTACTACTAATAATAATTCTACTACTGTACTGCTACTACTACTACTGTACTGCTACTTCTACTACTGTACTGCTACTACTACTACTGTACTGCTACTACTACTGTACTGCTACTTCTACTACTGTACTACTACTACTGTACTGCTACTACTACTGTACTACTACTTCTACTACTGTACTGCTACTACTACTGTACTACTACTACTACTGTACTACTACTTCTACTACTGTACTGCTACTACTACTGTACTACTTCTACTACTGTACTGCTACTTCTACTACTGTACTCTACTACTACTACTCTACTGTACTGCTACTACTACTGTACTGCTACTTCTACTACTGTACTGCTACTACTACTACTGTACTGCTACTACTACTGTACTACTTCTACTACTGTACTGCTACTACTACTACTGTTACTACTCTACTACTGTACTGCTACTTCTACTACTGTACTGCTACTACTACTACTGTACTACTACTAATAATAATTCTACTACTGTACTACTACTACTACTGTTCTACTACTGTACTACTGTACTAATTCTACTACTGTACTTGCTTCTACTACTGTACTGCTACTACTACTGTACTGCTACTACTACTGTACTACTACTACTACTACTGTACTACTACTTCTACTACTGTACTGCTACTTCTACTACTGTACTGCTACTACTACTGTACTACTACTACTACTGTACTACTACTTCTACTACTGTACTGCTACTACTACTGTACTACTTCTACTACTGTACTGCTACTTCTACTACTGTACTACTACTAATAATAATTCTACTACTGTACTGCTACTACTACTGTACTGCTACTTCTACTACTGTACTGCTACTTACTACTGTACTACTTCTACTACTGTACTGCTACTTCTACTACTGTACTACTACTAATATAATTCTACTACTGTACTGCTGACTACTACTACTGTACTGCTACTTCTACTACTGTACTGCTACTACTACTACTGTACTGCTACTACTACTGTACTACTACTTCTACTACTGTACTGCTACTACTACTGTACTGCTACTACTACTGTACTACTACTTCTACTACTGTACTACTACTTCTACTACTGTACTGCTACTACTACTGTACTACTACTACTACTGTACTACTACTTCTACTACTGTACTGCTACTACTACTGTACTACTTCTACTACTGTACTGCTACTTCTACTACTGTACTACTACTAATAATAATTCTACTACTGTACTGCTACTACTACTACTGTACTGCTACTTCTACTACTGTACTGCTACTACTACTACTGTACTGCTACTACTACTGTACTACTTCTACTACTGTACTGCTACTACTACTACTGTACTGCTACTACTACTGTACTGCTACTTCTACTACTGTACTGCTACTACTACTACTGTACTACTACTAATAATAATTCTACTACTGTACTACTACTAATAATAATTCTACTACTGTACTACTACTAATAATAATTCTACTACTGTACTGCTGCTTCTACTACTGTACTGCTACTACTACTGTACTGCTACTACTACTGTACTACTACTACTACTACTGTACTACTACTTCTACTACTGTACTACTACTTCTACTACTGTACTGCTACTACTAATGTACTACTACTACTACTGTACTACTACTTCTACTACTGTACTGCTACTACTACTGTACTACTTCTACTACTGTACTGCTACTTCTACTACTGTACTACTACTAATAATAATTCTACTACTGTACTGCTACTACTACTGTACTGCTACTACTACTACTGTACTGCTACTTCTACTACTGTACTACTTCTACTACTGTACTGCTACTTCTACTACTGTACTACTACTTCTACTACTGTACTGCTACTACTACTGTACTGCTACTTCTACTACTGTACTACTTCTACTACTGTACTGCTACTTCTACTACTGTACTACTACTTCTACTACTGTACTGCTACTACTACTGTACTACTTCTACTACTGTACTGCTACTACTACTGTACTACTACTTCTACTACTGTACTGCTACTTCTACTACTGTACTGCTACTACTACTGCACTACTACTTCTACTACTGTACTGCTACTACTACTATACTACTACTTCTACTACTGTACTACTACTTCTACTACTGTACTGCTACTACTACTGTACTACTACTTCTACTACTGTACTACTACTTCTACTACAGTTCTACTACTTCTACTACTGTACTGCTACTACTACTGTACTACTACTTCTACTACTGTACTACTACTACTACTACTGTACTGCTACTACTACTGTACTGCTACTACTACTGTACTACTACTTCTACTACTGTACTGCTACTACTACTGTACTGCTACTTCTACTACTGTACTGCTACTACTACTGTACTACTTCTACTACTGTACTGCTACTTCTACTACTGTACTGCTACTACTACTGTACTACTTCTACTACTGTACTGCTACTTCTACTACTGTACTGCTACTACTACTGTACTACTACTTCTACTACTGTACTACTTCTACTACTGTACTGCTACTACTACTGTACTGCTACTACTACTGTTCTGCTACTACTACTGTACTACTACTTCTACTACTGTACTGCTACTACTACTGTACTACTACTTCTACTACTGTACTGCTACTTCTTCTACTGTACTGCTACTACTACTGTACTACTACTTCTACTACTGTACTGCTACTACTACTGTACTACTACTTCTACTACTGTACTGCTACTACTGTACTGTTACTTCTACTACTGTACTGCTACTACTACTGTACTGCTACTTCTACTACTGTACTGCTACTTCTACTACTGTACTGCTACTACTACTGTACTGCTACTTCTACTACTGTACTACTACTAATAATAATTCTACTACTGTACTGCTACTTCTACTACTGTACTGCTGCTTCTACTACTGTACTACTACTACTACTACTACTACTGTACTACTACTACTACTACTGTACTGCTACTTCTACTACTGTACTGCTACTTCTACTACTGTACTACTACTTCTACTACTGTACTGCTACTACTACTGTACTACTACTACTACTACTGTACTGCTACTACTACTGTACTACTACTTCTACTGCTGTACTGCTACTACTACTGTACTACTACTTCTACTACTGTACTACTACTTCTACCACTGTACTGCTACTACTACTGTACTACTACTTCTACTACTGTACTACTACTTCTACTACTACTGTACTACTACTACTACTACTGTACTACTACTTCTACTACTGTACTACTACTTCTACTACTACTGTACTACTACTACTACTACTACTGTACAGCTACTTCTACTACTGTACTACTACTTCTACTACTGTACTGCTACTACTACTGTACTACTACTACTTCTACTACTGTACTACTACTTCTACTACTACTGTACTACTACTACTACTACTGTACTGCTACTTCTACTACTGTACTACTACTTCTACTACTGTACTGCTACTACTACTGTACTACTACTACTACTACTGTACTGCTACTTCTACTACTGTACTACTACTTCTACTACTGTACTGCTACTACTACTGTACTACTACTTCTACTACTGTACTACTACTTCTACTACTGTACTTCTACTACTACTGTACTACTACTTCTACTACTGTACTACTACTTCTACTACTGTACTGCTACTTCTACTACTACTGTACTACTACTACTACTACTACTACTGTACTACTACTTCTACTACTGTACTACTACTTCTACTACTACTGTACTACTACTACTACTACTGTACTGCTACTTCTACTACTGTACTACTACTTCTACTACTGTACTGCTACTACTACTGTACTACTACTACTACTACTACTGTACTGCTACTTCTACTACTGTACTGCTACTACTACTACTGTACTGCTACTACTAATAATTCTACTACTGTACTACTACTACAACTATGAATACTACTATTGAACTACTGCTACTTCTACTACTGTACTACTACTTCTACTACTGTACTACTACTACTGTACTACTACTTCTACTACTGTACTACTACTTCTACTACTGTACTGCTACTACTACTGTACTACTACTTCTACTACTGTACTGCTACTACTACTGTACTACTTCTACTACTGTACTACTACTAATAATAATTCTACTACTGTACTGCTACTTCTACTACTGTACTGCTACTACTACTGTACTACTACTACTACTACTGTACTACTACTTCTACTGCTGTACTGCTACTTCTACTACTGTACTGCTACTACTACTGTACTACTACTACTGTACTACTACTTCTACTACTGTACTGCTACTACTACTACTGTACTGCTACTACTACTGTACTACTTCTACTACTGTACTACTACTAATAATAATTCTACTACTGTACTGCTACTACTACTACTGTACTGCTACTTCTACTACTGTACTGCTACTACTACTGTACTACTACTTCTACTACTGTACTGCTACTACTACTGTACTGCTACTTCTACTACTGTACTGCTGCTACTACTACTGTACTGCTACTACTACTGTACTATTTCTACTACTGTACTGCTACTACTACTACTGTACTACTACTTCTACTACTGTACTGCTGCTTCTACTACTGTACTGCTACTACTACTGTACTACTACTTCTACTACTGTACTACTACTTCTACTACTGTACTGCTACTACTACTGTACTACTACTACTACTGTACTACTACTTCTACTACTGTACTGCTACTACTACTGTACTACTTCTACTACTGTACTGCTACTTCTACTACTGTACTACTACTAATAATAATTCTACTACTGTACTGCTACTACTACTACTGTACTGCTACTTCTACTACTGTACTGCTACTACTACTACTACTACTGTACTGCTACTACTACTGTACTGCTACTTCTACTACTGTACTGCTACTACTACTGTACTGCTACTACTACTGTACTACTACTTCTACTACTGTACTGCTACTACTACTGTACTACTACTACTACTGTACTACTACTTCTACTACTGTACTGCTACTACTACTGTACTACTTCTACTACTGTACTGCTACTTCTACTACTGTACTACTACTAATAATAATTCTACTACTGTACTGCTACTACTACTACTGTACTGCTACTTCTACTACTGTACTGCTACTACTACTACTGTACTGCTACTACTACTGTACTACTTTTACTACTGTACTGCTACTACTACTACTGTACTGCTACTACTACTGTACTGCTACTTCTACTACTGTACTGCTACTACTACTACTGTACTACTACTAATAATAATTCTACTACTGTACTACTACTAATAATAATTCTACTACTGTACTACTAATAATAATTCTACTACTGTACTGCTGCTTCTACTACTGTACTGCTACTACTACTGTACTGCTACTACTACTGTACTACTACTACTACTACTGTACTACTACTTCTACTACTGTACTACTACTTCTACTACTGTACTGCTACTACTACTGTACTACTACTACTACTGTACTACTACTTCTACTACTGTACTGCTACTACTACTGTACTACTTCTACTACTGTACTGCTACTTCTACTACTGTACTACTACTAATAATAATTCTACTACTGTACTGCTACTACTACTGTACTGCTACTACTACTACTGTACTGCTACTTCTACTACTGTACTACTTCTACTACTGTACTGCTACTTCTACTACTGTACTACTACTAATAATAATTCTACTACTGTACTGCTGCTACTACTACTACTGTACTGCTACTTCTACTACTGTACTGCTACTACTACTACTGTACTGCTACTACTACTGTACTGCTACTTCTACTACTGTACTGCTACTACTACTGTACTGCTACTACTACTGTACTACTACTTCTACTACTGTACTACTACTTCTACTACTGTACTGCTACTACTACTGTACTACTACTACTACTGTACTACTACTTCTACTACTGTACTGCTACTACTACTGTACTACTTCTACTACTGTACTGCTACTTCTACTACTGTACTACTACTAATAATAATTCTACTACTGTACTGCTACTACTACTACTGTACTGCTACTTCTACTACTGTACTGCTACTACTACTACTGTACTGCTACTACTACTGTACTACTTCTACTACTGTACTGCTACTACTACTACTGTACTGCTACTACTACTGTACTGCTACTTCTACTACTGTACTGCTACTACTACTACTGTACTACTACTAATAATAATTCTACTACTGTACTACTACTAATAATAATTCTACTACTGTACTACTACTAATAATAATTCTACTACTGTACTGCTGCTTCTACTACTGTACTGCTACTACTACTGTACTGCTACTACTACTGTACTACTACTACTACTACTGTACTACTACTTCTACTACTGTACTACTACTTCTACTACTGTACTGCTACTACTAATGTACTACTACTACTACTGTACTACTACTTCTACTACTGTACTGCTACTACTACTGTACTACTTCTACTACTGTACTGCTACTTCTACTACTGTACTACTACTAATAATAATTCTACTACTGTACTGCTACTACTACTGTACTGCTACTACTACTACTGTACTGCTACTTCTACTACTGTACTACTTCTACTACTGTACTGCTACTTCTACTACTGTACTACTACTTCTACTACTGTACTGCTACTACTACTGTACTGCTACTTCTACTACTGTACTACTTCTACTACTGTACTGCTACTTCTACTACTGTACTACTACTTCTACTACTGTACTGCTACTACTACTGTACTACTTCTACTACTGTACTGCTACTACTACTGTACTACTACTTCTACTACTGTACTGCTACTTCTACTACTGTACTGCTACTACTACTGCACTACTACTTCTACTACTGTACTGCTACTACTACTATACTACTACTTCTACTACTGTACTACTACTTCTACTACTGTACTGCTACTACTACTGTACTACTACTTCTACTACTGTACTACTACTTCTACTACAGTTCTACTACTTCTACTACTGTACTGCTACTACTACTGTACTACTACTTCTACTACTGTACTACTACTACTACTACTGTACTGCTACTACTACTGTACTGCTACTACTACTGTACTACTACTTCTACTACTGTACTGCTACTACTACTGTACTGCTACTTCTACTACTGTACTGCTACTACTACTGTACTACTTCTACTACTGTACTGCTACTTCTACTACTGTACTGCTACTACTACTGTACTACTTCTACTACTGTACTGCTACTTCTACTACTGTACTGCTACTACTACTGTACTACTACTTCTACTACTGTACTACTTCTACTACTGTACTGCTACTACTACTGTACTGCTACTACTACTGTTCTGCTACTACTACTGTACTACTACTTCTACTACTGTACTGCTACTACTACTGTACTACTACTTCTACTACTGTACTGCTACTTCTTCTACTGTACTGCTACTACTACTGTACTACTACTTCTACTACTGTACTGCTACTACTACTGTACTACTACTTCTACTACTGTACTGCTACTACTGTACTGTTACTTCTACTACTGTACTGCTACTACTACTGTACTGCTACTTCTACTACTGTACTGCTACTTCTACTACTGTACTGCTACTACTACTGTACTGCTACTTCTACTACTGTACTACTACTAATAATAATTCTACTACTGTACTGCTACTTCTACTACTGTACTGCTGCTTCTACTACTGTACTACTACTACTACTACTACTACTGTACTACTACTACTACTACTACTGTACTGCTACTTCTACTACTGTACTGCTACTTCTACTACTGTACTACTACTTCTACTACTGTACTGCTACTACTACTGTACTACTACTACTACTACTGTACTGCTACTACTACTGTACTGCTACTTCTACTACTGTACTGCTACTACTACTGTACTGCTACTTCTACTACTGTACTACTACTACTACTACTGTACTGCTACTTCTACTACTGTACTGCTACTTCTATTACTGTACTGCTACTTCTACTACTGTACTACTACTTCTACTACTGTACTGCTACTACTACTGTACTACTACTTCTACTACTGTACTGCTACTACTACTTTACTGCTACTTCTACTACTGTACTGCTACTACTACTGTACAACTTCTACTACTGTACTACTACTTCTACTACTGTACTGCTACTACTACTTTACTGCTACTTCTACTACTGTACTGCTACTACTACTGTACAACTTCTACTACTGTACTGCTACTTCTACTACTGTACTACTACTAATAATTCTACTACTGTACTGCTACTACTACTACTACTACTGTACTGCTACTTCTACTACTGTACTGCTACTACTACTGTACTACTACTTCTACTACTGTACTGCTACTTCTACTACTGTACTGCTACTACTACTGTACTGCTACTTCTACTACTGTACTACTACTTCTACTACTGTACTGCTACTACTACTGTACTGCTACTACTACTGTACTACTACTTCTACTACTGTACTGCTACTACTACTGTACTACTACTTCTACTACTGTACTGCTACTACTACTGTACTGCTACTTCTACTACTGTACTACTACTTCTACTACTGTACTGCTACTACTACTGTACTACTACTTCTACTACTGTACTACTACTTCTACTACTGTACTGCTACTACTACTATACTACTACTTCTACTACTGTACTGCTACTTCTACTACTGTACTACTACTTCTACTACTGTACTGCTACTACTACTGTACTACTACTTCTACTACTGTACTGCTGCTACTACTACTGTACTACTACTTCTAATACTGTACTGCTACTTCTACTACTACTGTCCTACTACTTCTAGTACTGTACTGCTACTTCTACTATTGTACTGCTACTACTACTGTACTACTTCTACTACTGTACTGCTACTTCTACTATTGTACTACTACTAATAATAATTCTACTACTGTACTGCTACTTCTACTACTGTACTGCTACTACTACTTCTACTACTGTACTACTACTTCTACTACTGTACTACTACTACTACTACTGTACTACTACTTCTACTACTGTACTGCTACTACTACTGTACTACTACTTCTACTACTGTACTACTACTACTACTGTACTACTACTTCTACTACTGTACTGCTACTACTACTGTACTACTACTTCTACTACTGTACTGCTGCTACTACTACTGTACTACTACTACTACTGTACTACTACTTCTACTACTGTACTGCTACTACTACTGTACTACTACTTCTACTACTGTACTGCTACTACTACTGTACTACTACTTCTACTACTGTACTGCTACTACTACTACTGTACTACTACTACTACTACTACTGTACTACTACTTCTACTACTGTACTGCTACTACTACTGTACTACTACTTCTACTACTGTACTACTACTTCTACTACTGTACTACTACTACTACTACTGTACTACTACTTCTACTACTGTACTGCTACTACTACTGTACTACTACTTCTACTACTGTACTGCTACTTCTACTACTGTACTGCTACTACTACTGTACTGCTACTACTACTGTACTACTTCTACTACTGTACTACTACTACTAATAATTCTACTACTGTACTGCTACTTCTACTACTGTACTGCTACTACTACTGTACTACTACTACTGTACTACTACTTCTACTACTGTACTGCTACTACTACTGTACTGCTACTACTACTGTACTACTTCTACTACTGTACTACTACTAATAATAATTCTACTACTGTACTGCTACTACTACTACTGTACTGCTACTTCTACTACTGTACTGCTAGTACTACTGTACTACTACTTCTACTACTGTACTGCTGCTTCTACTACTGTACTGCTACTACTACTGTACTGCTACTACTACTGTACTACTACTTCTACTACTGTACTGCTACTACTACTGTACTACTACTGTACTGCTACTACTACTGTACTACTACTACTACTGTACTACTACTTCTACTACTGTACTGCTACTACTACTGTACTACTTCTACTACTGTACTACTACTAATAATAATTCTACTACTGTACTGCTACTACTACTGTACTGCTACTACTACTACTGTACTGCTACTTCTACTACTGTACTGCTACTACTACTGTACTACTACTTCTACTACTGTACTGCTACTACTACTGTACTGCTACTTCTACTACTGTACTGCTACTACTGTACTGCTACTACTACTGTACTGCTACTTCTACTACTGTACTGCTACTACTGTACTGCTACTATTACTACTGTACTGCTACTACTACTGTACTACTTCTACTACTGTACTACTACTACTACTACTACTGTACTACTACTTCTACTACTGTACTACTACTTCTACTACTGTACTACTACTACTACTACTGTACTACTACTACTTCTACTACTGTACTACTACTACTACTGTACTGCTACTTCTACTACTGTACTGCGACTTCTACTTCTGTACTGCTACTACTACTGTACTACTACTACTACTGTACTGCTACTTCTACTACTGTACTGCTACTACTACTGTACTGCTACTACTACTGTACTACTACTACTACTGTACTGCTACTTCTACTACTGTACTACTACTTCTACTACTGTACTGCTACTACTACTGTACTGCTACTACTACTGTACTACTACTACTACTGTACTGCTACTTCTACTACTGTACTACTACTTCTACTACTGTACTGCTACTACTACTGTACTACTACTTCTACTACTGTACTACTACTTCTTCTACTGTACTGCTACTACTACTGTACTACTACTTCTACTACTGTACTACTACTTCTACTACTGTACTGCTACTACTACTGTACTACTACTTCTACTACTGTACTACTACTTCTACTACTGTACTACTACTTCTACTACTACTGTACTACTACTACTACTACTACTGTACTGCTACTTCTACTACTGTACTACTACTACTACTGTACTGCTACTTCTGCTACTGTACTGCTACTACTACTGTACTGCTACTACTACTGTACTACTACTACTACTGTACTGCTACTTCTACTACTGTACTACTACTTCTACTACTGTACTGCTACTACTACTGTACTGCTACTACTACTGTACTACTACTACTACTGTACTGCTACTTCTACTACTGTACTACTACTTCTACTACTGTACTACTACTACTACTGTACTACTACTTCTACTACTGTACTACTACTTCTTCTACTGTACTGCTACTACTACTGTACTACTACTTCTACTACTGTACTACTACTTCTACTACTGTACTGCTACTACTACTGTACTACTACTTCTACTACTGTACTACTACTTCTACTACTGTACTACTACTTCTACTACTACTGTACTACTACTACTACTACTACTACTACTACTGTACTGCTACTTCTACTACTGTACTACTACTTCTACTACTGTACTGCTACTACTACTGTACTACTACTACTACTGTACTGCTACTTCTACTACTGTACTACTACTTCTACTACTGTACTGCTACTACTACTGTACTACTACTTCTACTACTGTACTACTACTTCTACTACTGTACTGCTACTACTACTGTACTACTACTTCTACTACTGTACTACTACTTCTACTACTGTACTGCTACTTCTACTACTACTGTACTACTACTACTACTACTACTGTACTACTACTTCTACTACTGTACTACTACTTCTACTACTACTGTACTACTACTACTACTACTACTGTACTGCTACTTCTACTACTGTACTACTACTTCTACTACTGTACTGCTACTACTACTGTACTACTACTACTACTACTACTACTACTACTGTACTGCTACTTCTACTACGGTACTGCTACTACTACTACTGTACTGCTACTACTACTACTGTACTACTACTAATAATAATTCTACTACTGTACTACTACTACAACTATTAATACTACTATTGAACTACTGCTACTTCTACTACTGTACTACTACTTCTACTACTGTACTACTACTACTGTACTACTACTTCTACTACTGTACTACTACTTCTACTACTGTACTGCTACTACTACTGTACTACTACTTCTACTACTGTACTACTACTACTACTGTACTACTACTACTACTGTACTACTACTTCTAATACTGTACTGCTACTTCTACTACTGTACTGCTACTACTACTGTACTACTACTACTGTACTACTACTTCTACTACTGTACCGCTACAACTACTGTACTGCTACTACTACTGTACTACTTCTACTACTGTACTACTAATAATAATAATTCTACTACTGTACTGCTACTACTACTACTGTACTACTACTACTGTACTACTACTTCTACTACTGTACTGCTACTACTACTGTACTGCTACTACTACTGTACTACTTCTACTACTGTACTACTAATAATAATAATTCTACTACTGTACTGCTACTTCTACTACTGTACTACTACTACTACTGTACTACTACTTCTACTACTGTACTGCTACTTCTACTACTGTACTGCTACTACTACTGTACTACTACTTCTACTACTGTACTGCTACTACTACTGTACTGCTACTTCTACTACTGTACTACTACTTCTACTACTGTACTGCTACTACTACTGTACTGCTACTACTACTGTACTATTTCTACTACTGTACTGCTACTTCTACTACTGTACTGCTACTTCTACTACTGCACTACTACTACTAATAATTCTACTACTGTACTGCTACTTCTACTACTGTACTACTACTAATAATAATTCTACTACTGTACTGCTACTACTACTACTGTACTGCTACTACTACTGTACTGCTACTTCTACTACTGTACTGCTACTACTACTACTGTACTACTACTAATAATAATTCTACTACTGTACTACTACTAATAATAATTCTACTACTGTACTGCTGCTTCTACTACTGTACTGCTACTACTACTGTACTACTACTTCTACTACTGTACTACTACTTCTACTACTGTACTGCTACTATTACTGTACTACTACTTCTACTACTGTACTACTACTTCTACTACTGTACTGCTACTACTACTGTACTACTACTACTACTGTACTACTACTTATACTACTGTACTGCTACTACTACTGTACTACTTCTACTACTGTACTGCTACTTCTACTACTGTACTACTACTAATAATAATTCTACTACTGTACTGCTACTACTACTGTACTGCTACTACTACTACTGTACTGCTACTTCTACTACTGTACTACTTCTACTACTGTACTGCTACTTCTACTACTGTACTACTACTTCTACTACTGTACTGCTACTACTACTGTACTGCTACTTCTACTACTGTACTACTTCTACTACTGTACTGCTACTACTACTACTGTACTGCTACTTCTACTACTGTACTACTACTTCTACTACTGTACTGCTACTACTACTGTACTGCTACTTCTACTACTGTACTACTTCTACTACTGTACTGCTACTACTACTACTGTACTGCTACTTCTACTACTGTACTGCTACTACTACTACTGTACTGCTACTACTACTGTACTGCTACTTCTACTACTGTACTGCTACTACTACTGTACTGCTACTACTACTGTACTACTACTTCTACTACTGTACTACTACTTCTACTACTGTACTGCTACTACTACTGTACTACTACTACTACTGTACTACTACTTCTACTACTGTACTGCTACTACTACTGTACTACTTCTACTACTGTACTGCTACTTCTACTACTGTACTACTACTAATAATAATTCTACTACTGTACTGCTACTACTACTACTGTACTGCTACTTCTACTACTGTACTGCTACTACTACTACTGTACTACTACTAATAATAATTCTACTACTGTACTACTACTAATAATAATTCTACTACTGTACTACTACTAATAATAATTCTACTACTGTACTGCTACTACTACTGTACTACTACTTCTACTACTGTACTACTACTTCTACTACTGTACTGCTACTACTACTGTACTACTACTACTACTGTACTACTACTTCTACTACTGTACTGCTACTACTACTGTACTACTTCTACTACTGTACTGCTACTTCTACTACTGTACTACTACTAATAATAATTCTACTACTGTACTGCTACTACTACTGTACTGCTACTACTACTACTGTACTGCTACTTCTACTACTGTACTACTTCTACTACTGTACTGCTACTTCTACTACTGTACTACTACTTCTACTACTGTACTGCTACTACTACTGTACTGCTACTTCTACTACTGTACTACTTCTACTACTGTACTGCTACTTCTACTACTGTACTACTACTTCTACTACTGTACTACTACTTCTACTTCTGTACTGCTACTTCTACTTCTGTACTGCTACTTCTACTGCTGTACTGCTACTACTACTGTACTGCTACTACTACTACTTTACTGCTACTACTACTGTACTACTTCTACTACTACTGTACTGCTACTACTACTGTACTACTTCTACTACTGTACTGCTACTACTACTGTACTACTTCTACTACTGTACTGCTACTTCTACTACTGTACTGCTACTACTACTGTACTACTACTTCTACTACTGTACTGCTACTTCTACTACTGTACTACTACTACTACTGTACTACTTCTACTACTGTACTGCTACTTCTACTACTGTACTGCTACTACTACTGTACTACTACTACTACTGTACTGCTGCTACTACTACTGTACTGCTACTTCTACTACTGTACTACTACTTCTACTACTGTACTGCTACTACTACTGTACTACTACTTCTACTACTGTACTACTACTTCTACTACTGTACTACTACTTCTACTACTACTGTACTAATACTACTACTACTGTACTGCTACTTCTACTACTGTACTACTACTTCTACTACTGTACTGCTACTACTACTGTACTACTACTACTACTACTGTACTGCTACTTCTACTACTGTACTACTACTTCTACTACTGTATTGCTACTACTACTGTACTGCTACTACTACTGTACTACTACTACTACTGTACTGCTACTACTACTGTACTACTTCTACTACTGTACTGCTACTTCTACTACTGTACTACTTCTACTACTGTACTGCTACTTCTCCTACTGTACTACTACTACTACTGTACTGCTACTTCTACTACTGTACTACTACTTCTACTGTACTGCTACTACTACTGTACTGCTACTTCTACTACTGTACTACTACTACTACTGTACTGCTACTTCTACTACTGTACTACTACTAATAATAATTCTACTACTGTACTACTACTACAACTATTAATACTACTACTGTACTACTACTACTACTGTACTGCTACTTCTACTACTGTACTACTACTACTACTACTACTACTACTGTACTGCTACTACTACTGTACTACTACTTCTACTACTGTACTACTACTTCTACTACTGTACTGCTACTACTACTGTACTACTACTTCTACTACTGTACTACTACTTCTACTACTGTACTACTACTTCTACTACTGTACTGCTACTTCTACTACTGTACTACTACTTCTACTACTACTGTACTGCTACTTCTACTACTGTACTACTACTTCTACTACTGTACTACTACTTCTACTACTACTGTACTGCTACTTCTACTACTGTACTACTACTTCTACTACTGTACTACTACTTCTACTACTACTGTACTGCTACTTCTACTACTGTACTACTACTTCTACTACTGTACTGCTACTACTACTGTACTACTACTACTACTACTGTACTGCTACTTCTACTACTGTACTGCTACTACTACTGTACTGCTACTACTACTACTGTACTGCTACTACTAATAATTCTACTACTGTACTACTACTACAACTATTAATACTACTATTGAACTACTGCTACTTCTACTACTGTACTACTACTTCTACTACTGTACTGCTACTACTACTGTACTACTACTTCTACTACTGTACTACTACTACTGTACTACTACTTCTACTACTGTACTACTACTACTGTACTACTACTTCTACTACTGTACTACTACTAATAATTCTACTACTGTACTACTACTACAACTATTAATACTACTATTGAACTACTGCTACTTCTACTACTGTACTATTACTTCTACTACTGTACTGATACTACTACTGTACTACTACTTCTACTACTGTACTACTACTACTGTACTACTACTTCTACTACTGTACTACTACTACTGTACTACTACTTCTACTACTGTACTACTACTTTTCCTACTGTACTGCTACTACTACTGTACTACTACTTCTACTACTGTACTACTACTACTGTACTGCTACTACTACTACTGTACTACTACTACTAATAATTCTACTACTGTGCTACTACTACAACTATTAATACTACTATTGAACTACTGCTACTTCTACTACTGTACTGCTACTTCTACTACTGTACTACTACTACTAATAATTCTACTACTGTACTACTACTACAACTATTAATACTACTATTGAACTACTGCTACTTCTACTACTGTACTACTACTTCTACTACTGTACTACTACTTCTACTACTGTACTACTACTACTACTACTGTACTACTACTTCTACTACTGTACTGCTACTACTAATTCTACTACTGTACTGCTACTTCTACTACTGTACTACTACTACTGTACTACTACTACTACTGTACTGCTACTTCTACTACTGTACTACTACTAATAATAATTCTACTACTGTACTACTACTACAACTATTAATACTACTACTGTACTACTACTACTACTGTACTGCTACTTCTACTACTGTACTACTACTACTACTACTACTACTACTGTACTGCTACTACTACTGTACTACTACTTCTACTACTGTACTACTACTTCTACTACTGTACTGCTACTACTACTGTACTACTACTTCTACTACTGTACTACTACTTCTACTACTGTACTACTACTTCTACTACTGTACTGCTACTTCTACTACTGTACTACTACTTCTACTACTACTGTACTGCTACTTCTACTACTGTACTACTACTTCTACTACTGTACTACTACTTCTACTACTACTGTACTGCTACTTCTACTACTGTACTACTACTTCTACTACTGTACTACTACTTCTACTACTACTGTACTGCTACTTCTACTACTGTACTACTACTTCTACTACTGTACTGCTACTACTACTGTACTACTACTACTACTACTGTACTGCTACTTCTACTACTGTACTGCTACTACTACTGTACTGCTACTACTACTACTGTACTGCTACTACTAATAATTCTACTACTGTACTACTACTACAACTATTAATACTACTATTGAACTACTGCTACTTCTACTACTGTACTACTACTTCTACTACTGTACTGCTACTACTACTGTACTACTACTTCTACTACTGTACTACTACTACTGTACTACTACTTCTACTACTGTACTACTACTACTGTACTACTACTTCTACTACTGTACTACTACTAATAATTCTACTACTGTACTACTACTACAACTATTAATACTACTATTGAACTACTGCTACTTCTACTACTGTACTATTACTTCTACTACTGTACTGATACTACTACTGTACTACTACTTCTACTACTGTACTACTACTACTGTACTACTACTTCTACTACTGTACTACTACTACTGTACTACTACTTCTACTACTGTACTACTACTTTTCCTACTGTACTGCTACTACTACTGTACTACTACTTCTACTACTGTACTACTACTACTGTACTGCTACTACTACTACTGTACTACTACTACTAATAATTCTACTACTGTGCTACTACTACAACTATTAATACTACTATTGAACTACTGCTACTTCTACTACTGTACTGCTACTTCTACTACTGTACTACTACTACTAATAATTCTACTACTGTACTACTACTACAACTATTAATACTACTATTGAACTACTGCTACTTCTACTACTGTACTACTACTTCTACTACTGTACTACTACTTCTACTACTGTACTACTACTACTACTACTGTACTACTACTTCTACTACTGTACTGCTACTACTAATTCTACTACTGTACTGCTACTTCTACTACTGTACTACTACTACTGTACTACTACTTCTACTACTGTACTACTACTTCTACTACTTCTGTACTGCTACTACTACTACTGTACTACTACAACTGTATACTGCTACTTCTACTACTGTACTACTACTACTGTACTACTACTTCTACTACTGTACTACTACTTCTACTACTGTACTACTACTACTGTACTACTACTTCTACTACTGTACTACTACTTCTACTACTGTACTACTACTTCTGTACTACTACAACTGTATACTGCTACTTCTACTACTGTACTACTACTACTGTACTACTACTTCTACTACTGTACTACTACTTCTACTACTGTACTACTACTTCTACTACTGTACTACTACTTCTGTACTGCTACTACTACTACTGTACTACTACAACTGTACTGCTACTTCTACTACTGTACTACTACTACTGTACTGCTACTACTACAACTGTACTGCTACTACTACTACTGTACTGCTACTTCTACTACTGTACTGCTACTACTACTACTGTACTGCTACTACTAATAATTCTACTACTGTACTACTACTACAACTATTAATACTACTATTGAACTACTGCTACTTCTACTACTGTACTACTACTTCTACTACTGTACTGCTACTACTACTGTACTACTACTTCTACTACTGTACTACTACTACTGTACTACTACTTCTACTACTGTACTACTACTACTGTACTACTACTTCTACTACTGTACTACTACTACTGTACTACTACTTCTACTACTGTACTACTACTAATAATTCTACTACTGTACTACTACTACAACTATTAATACTACTATTGAACTACTGCTACTTCTACTACTGTACTACTACTTCTACTACTGTACTGCTACTACTACTGTACTACTACTTCTACTACTGTACTACTACTTCTACTACTGTACTACTACTACTGTACTACTACTTCTACTACTGTACTACTACTTCTACTACTGTACTACTACTTCTACTACTGTACTGCTACTACTACTGTACTACTACTTCTACTACTGTACTGCTACTACTACTGTACTACTACTACTGTACTGCTACTACTACTACTGTACTACTACTACTAATATTTCTACTACTGTACTACTACTACAACTATTAATACTACTATTGAACTACTGCTACTTCTACTACTGTACTGCTACTTCTACTACTGTACTACTACTAATAATAATTCTACTACTGTACTACTACTACAACTATTAATACTACTATTGAACTACTGCTACTTCTACTACTGTACTACTACTTCTACTACTGTACTACTACTACTACTACTACTGTACTACTACTTCTACTACTGTACTGCTACTACTAATAATTCTACTACTGTACTGCTACTTCTACTACTGTACTACTACTACTGTACTACTACTTCTACTACTGTACTACTACTTCTACTACTGTACTACTACTTCTGTACTGCTACTACTACTGTACTACTACAACTGTATACTGCTACTTCTACTACTGTACTACTACTACTGTACTACTACTTCTACTACTGTACTACTACTTCTACTACTGTACTACTACTACTGTACTACTACTTCTACTACTGTACTACTACTTCTACTACTGTACTACTACTTCTGTACTACTACAACTGTATACTGCTACTTCTACTACTGTACTACTACTACTGTACTACTACTTCTACTACTGTACTACTACTTCTACTACTGTACTACTACTTCTGTACTGCTACTACTACTACTGTACTACTACAACTGTACTGCTACTTCTACTACTGTACTACTACTACTGTACTACTACTTCTACTACTGTAATACTACTACTGTACTGCTACTACTACAACTGTACTGCTACTTCTACTACTGTACTACTACTACTACTGTACTACTACTTCTACTACTGTACTACTACTACTTTACTGCTACTTCTACTACTGTACTACTACTAATAATAATTCTACTACTGTACTACTACTACAACTATTAATACTACTATTGAACTACTGCTACTTCTACTACTGTACTACTACTACTACTGTACTGCTACTACTACTACTGTACTGCTACTTCTACTACTGTACTACTACTACTAATAATTCTACTACTGTACTACTACTACAACTATTAATACTACTATTGAACTACTGCTACTTCTACTACTGTACTACTAGTACTCCTACTGCTACTTCTGTACTTCTACTACTACTACTGCTCCATATTATACTACTTCTACTACTGTACTACTGTACTACTTCTGCTGTACTACTGTAGCACTGTTACTGCTACTACTGTACTACTACCACTACTTCTATTACTGTACTACTACTGCTGTACTACTGTACCACTATTACTGCTACTACTACTACTACTTTTACTACTGCTACTACTTCTACAGTTACTACTACTACTACTTCTAAAAAAAAAAATTAAATAAGAAAAGTGTTTTATTTCTGTGTGTGTGTGCGTTAGCCACACTAATCAACAACGTAGCTGCACAGTGGTGCTGCCTGTGTCATTTATCAAGGGGCTGCTGCCTAGTTCAGGGGTGCTTTCCCCCCAGTGTAAAAAGAAAATTAATAAGTGTGTTTTTTTTCTATGTGTGTGTGTAGCTGCGTCAAGTGTGCTGCCTGTGTTAATCAAGGGGCTGCTGCCACATTCAGAAGTGCTCTTCCCCAGTTTTAATTTTTTTTGTGTAGTTGTGTGCGTTAGCCACAACTCAGCTGCGCTATAATCGCTTGGTGACACTGCTGCAAGACCGCAGTGAGTATGGAGGACAGTCACATGACAGGAGAGCAGGATCCACATACCAGTCTTGTAGTTGCCGGCAGCAGTCATGGTGACTGTGTAAAGACGTCAACGTCACCTATGAAGGTTGATGCCCCAGGGCTGAAATCAACTTTTACCCTGTAAAAGAAAAACTAAAGCTAAGTTAGATTTAGAGAAACAAAAAATTGGCAATATGCCATATACTACACAAAGTGGCAAGGAAAGGATAAGGCCTCAGCCTTTATTTATGACTGGTGGTTCTAGTTGTGATGATTTGAGCCCTTCTGCTTGTAGTAGAGGTATAAAAAAAAGTTAAATTGTTAAGACGAATAAGACACTGGAACCAACTGTGTGCTCCGATAAGTCACAGATCCCCGAGGAGAGTCCAAGTGTGTCCGCGGTTGCCATGTGTGAGCCTGACCTCTAATATTGTACTTGATGAGGATCCTCCTTCCACCATTTGTTTCCCCTCTGCAAAAGTGGGGATGAGCAGCACAAGTCAACATGCTGATGTAGAAATCGAGGATGCTTCTATGGAATTGCACCAGGAGGATGAGGAGGATATTTATCTAGTTGACAATAACAACAAGGATGATGAGGATGTTGATGATGATGAGGATGTTGATGCCAAGGATGTTTGTGTAAAAACTGTAAAACAGGCAACAGTTGTTGCCCATGGTGGGAAAAATCCCATTGTTGCCATGCCTGGGCAAAGGACCAAAAAATCCAATTCTCATGTGTGGAATTATTTCCACCCAAATCTGGATAACCTTTGCCAAGCCATTTGTAACCATTGCCAAGTAACAGTGAGTAGAGGTAAGGACCTTTACCAACTAGGAACCTCCTCCCTGTTACATCACTTGCAGCGCATTCATCAAATTGAAAAGGGTTTTTCAAATTCAGAAACTTTGGCTGAAAAAAAAAAGGAACAACAATCAGTCCAGTGTCACCCAGCTGCTCCCTTCTATCTGGATCAAAGTGCCTGCAATCTCCACCACCAACACCTGCATCATCAGGTGGGTTTTAGAGAGTCAATCGAGGTCCTGTGTCCCCGCTACCATGTCCCTTCTAGATTCCACTTCTCTAGAATAGCAATTCCCAATCTGTACACGGACATTAAAAAAACCTTATTAATGTCCACCAAAATGCCGTTGTACCCACTGTCCACTTAACCACAGATATGTGGACAAGTGGTACAGGGCAAACTAAAGATTACATGACTGTGACAGCCCACTGGGTAGGTGTATTGCCTGCAACAGTGCAAACAGCGGCAGCATCTAACAAATGCCAGCTCATTCATAGGCAGGCTACTCTGTGTATCACTGGTTTCACTAAGAGGCATACTGCTGAGGACCTTTTAAAAAAACTCAGGGAAATCATTGCAAAATGGCTAACCCCACTTGGACTTTCCTCGGGATTTGTGATTTCTGACAATGCCAGCAATATGGTGAGAGCATTACATGTGGCGAATTTGAACACATCCCATGTTTTGCTCACAAAATTAATCTGGTGGTGCAACATTTTTTTTTTAAAATGACAGGGGCGTGCAGGAGATGCACTCAGTGGCCTGAATGATTTCTGGACATTTTCAACATTCAGAAACTGCGTGTCAAAGATTGCAGCACCAGCATGTACTGTTGAATTTGCCCTGCCATCAGCTGAAGCAAGAGGTAGTAACTAGGTGGAATTCTACCCTCTATATGCTTCAGCAGAAGGAGGAGCAGAAAAATGCCATCCAAGGCTACACTACGGCCTATGACATAGGGAAAGGAGCAGGAATGCACCTTAGTCAAGCGCAGTGGAGAATAATTTTGTGCAAGGTTCTCAAACCCTTTGAACTTGCCACATGTGAAGTTAGTTCAGACACTGCCAGCTTGAGTCAGGTCATTCCCCTAATCAGACTTTTGCAAAAGCAGCTGGAGAAACTGAAGGAAGAGCTGAAACTGAGTTATTCCGCTAAGTATGTCGGACTTGTAGATCAAGCCGTTCATTTGCTTCAGATAACTATATTTTGGAGACCATACTTGATCTTAGGTTTAAGTCATACCTTGTGTCTTTCTTTCCAATGGACATAAATCTGAAAAGACGCAAAGAGCTGGTGGTGAAAAAATTGTCAACTCAAGTGGCATGTGACATGGCAGCATCTCCTCCTTCAGTTTCTGCGGCTGCCAAGAAAAAATTACATTTTCCTAAGAGACCCACTGCTGGTGGTGATGCAGCTCAGTCAGCAAAACCTAATGACATCAGGTTGGGTCTGAAAGAACTGCCTACAATGAGTGACATGTCTACCATGACTTTGTCTGATACAGTCACCATTCAGAGAATGGTGGATGATTATTTTAGGGATAGCATCCTAATAGGCATGTCAGACAGTCCGTTTCACTACTGGCAGGAAAAAGAGGCAATTTGGAGTCCCTTACACAAACTGGCTTTGCTTTACTTAAGTTGCCCACTCTCCAGTGTGTACTCTGAAAGAGTTTTCAGCACAGCCGGGAACCTTGTCAGTGATCGACATAGAAGGTTATTTCCCCAAAATGTGGAAAAGATGATGTTCATTAAAATGAAATACAAATTCCACGAGGAAGACCTTTACCAGCAATTCAGTAAAAAAAATACAGAAGCGTCTGTAATGGTGGATTCCAGCAGGGACAAATTAATATTGTGTGAAGAAGAGGATGTACACACTGATGGGGATGAAGTTGATGATGATGACATCTGATCTTACCTATGTTGTAAAGCCAGTTTGTGTATGGGATCATTGCAACCAATGTCCACTGTGCCTTGGCAGCTTGTTTTGTGGGGGTCCAAACATCCAAACAAACCAATCATTTCAGCCACAAGTGGCTGTCCCTGTCGCTGAAGTGATTGGTTTGTTAAACTGTGAATGTCCTGTTTCATATATCCATCATAAGGGTGGGTTAGAGGGCCCAAGGACAATTCCATCTTTCACCTCTTTTCTTTGCATTATGTGCTGGTTGGGGCATTGCTGCCTGACATTCATAATTTTATGGTTTATGAATGTCCAGAAATTGTAATGGCCACAGTCAGCATCTCCTGCATGCTCCTTTCATTTACTTTAAAGAAAA
The DNA here is from genome assembly GCA_031769625.1 of Taudactylus pleione. Classification (NCBI taxonomy): domain Eukaryota; kingdom Metazoa; phylum Chordata; class Amphibia; order Anura; family Myobatrachidae; genus Taudactylus; species Taudactylus pleione. The sequence continues at coordinate 982,588 of JAUIMM010000652.1, forward strand.
TTCTGAACCACCAAAGTGATTGGGTGGGCGGAGAACTACAGGCTGCTTTCCTGTGATATAAACAGCAAGTCTTGGTCCTATTATCCCTAACAACCTCCCTGAGTTCAAACTAGTAAATAAGGGGGAAATAAGAAGACAGAAAACTTACTCATTGTAAAGAACAGAAAATTTATTTTCTAGAAGAAAGAAGACCATGAACTTTTTTCTTTGGAGCCCGAATACCCCTGATGGACTATTGCAAGTTCTCTTTTTCTAGATACAAACTAGTAAATGTCTGTTTACAGTATATTCCAGCAGCACCTCCACAAGCACGGCCACCTCATTTTATTTATTAGATCATGATGTATAAAAAATTAAAAAATCTTCTCCAGATCAAAGATGTCTTTTAGGAACTGAAGAACTTGATCCTAGATTGATCTTCCCTCATATTTTTTTTTAAGAATCAAAATATTAAATTAAATAAATTAAAAGTAATCAATCCTTTCCCTTTCTTCAGTCCATAAACATTCCAACGCCCTCTGGCCTCTGACCTAGTTAAGGAAAACAGTCTTGGTTTTTAAAATTCCTAGGGGTTGTATAGTTTATTAAACTGCCATCCTGTCTACCACTGCAATGCCACTCTGTGTCACATGTTAGTGCCACCCACTGCTGTCGCTTAGCTTAGTCAACCAGTGTCACACACCGCAGCCGTGTCCTGTCGGATGGTGGTTCTCGCAGGTCAGTTGCTAGGAGACAGAGACGCCACGCTGTCAGCTTGTGAATCCTCCCATCTGGCTGACATACCTTCTGCTGGAACAGGATTGGTGCTTCCTCCTTTTTCTACCTTGCTGATGCGTTGCTCAGGTGCCAGTGATAGCATTCACACGTGTTTCCGGTTCTGCTGTGAGTCTCCTGTTCAAGTCGAGTATCCAGTTCCCCAGTCTGCATTGTTTTGCTCCTGCCATTTGTGTCATCCAGGCGGCATGGTCCGCACTTCAGTCTCCTGCCGTTTGTGATATCCAGGCGGCACAAGCACCCAGTGTTTGCAATCCAATGTGCTGCTGCTTGTGTCAACCCATCAGTGCAAGCCACACTGCAATGTCAAGTGTATGCATGTCAGTGTACTGCTGCTTGTGGAAACCCCGTGGCACAAGTCGCACAACATTTACATTCAGCCAAGGGTTCTCAGTGCTCAAGGCTACTACACGTCGCAAACGCCGCATACTGCTTCATGGTACAAAGGCTGCATCCTACTTTACGGTTCAAAGACCACAACTCGCCAAGGTTTTCCAGCCCTTAAGGCTGCAACACAGCCCAAAAGCTGCATCCTGTTGCATAGCCCAAAGGCCACCTGTCGTCACTCCTCACCAGCCCTCAAGGCTGTAATGGCCGCAACTTGCCAAGAGCTCCAGGCCTCAAGGCTGTTGCAGGACTGGTTCCTAATCATAGCTCTGTATTCCACTACTACTCAGCCCAGAGGCTGCATCAACAATTAACTATCAACTATCAATTCTTCAGCCAGTGACTGTGCCAAGTATCAACTATCAATTATTACTTCAGCCAGTGGCTGCACCAATTATCAACTATCAATTCATCCTTCAGTCAGTGACTGTATCAGTCATCACCTATCAATTCTTCAATCCTCAAGGGGTACCCAGGCCATCATCTTTGCACAGTCCTCAACTTTATTTATCACTCAGTTTTGATTCCGCCTAGGAATCATGACAGCCAGCTTGGCCCTTAACTAGATGAAAAATCAATATTGTGTGCTATGAGGAGGTCAAAATTGAATGGAAACAAGTAGAAATAAATGTTATTGAGGTTAATAATACTGTAGGAACTAAAAAAAAGGCCCATTTTATGTGATTTTAGCTGTTTTTATGTTTTATTTTTTTTAAAATCCAGATCCAAAACCAAAATCAAAAACCAAAACACGGAAGGGTGGTTTTGGCAAAACCAGTCCAGATCCAAAACCAGAGGAGATACAGATCCAAAACCAAAACACGGGCGTCGGCGCACATCTCTATTAAAAATATACACAGTACATAGGTGTTTGAACTGCGTAGGATGAGAAAGTCTAACTGATTGGATCATACTACGAATTTGGAAAGTAGAGGGATACCGATGGTAATTGCATTCATTCTTCCAAGCCACAAAATATATAAGAAACTCCACATGGTTATCATGATTAATGGTGGAACAATCCATCGTTGTAGTCAGTCCTAGATATTGTGTGACTAAGCTATACCATAAATACGTCATGTATACCGCTAATCTCTTCTGCACTCGGTGGAGGTGTGAAAGCCCCAGATAGTCTTATTTGTAGTTGTTTATCCTATAACCTGACCATATTTCAAACAGTAACCTTTCACATACTCACCGTTATAAATGATCAATTATTACATTTGAATTAAAATATTTAAAACATGCAGCTTAAAATACAAGAGAAAGTCCGGGCAGCATTACATAAAACTACTGTCTTAAAATAATGTTAATTCAATATGTTGGCAACTATTAAACAGTCAGTATACCACACATCAGTCCAAAAGCAATTTCTCCAGAGTGGATCCAGTCTAAAGATCTACAGTAGACAATGCCTAGATAGACACCAGGGTGTAAATTTTCAAAAGTGAGAGTTTTTAGCAGTGAGTTTTAGAAGTGATGTTGCCCATAGCAACCAATCAGATTCTAGCTATTATCTTCTAGAAGGTGCTAGTTAAATGTTAAGTAGAATCTGGTTGGTTGCTATGGGCAACATTACTTCTAAAACTCACTTCTAAAAACTCTCACTTTAGTAAATTTACCCCTAGATGTTAGACAGACAATTAGACAGACAATAGGTCGAAAGGGAGAAAAGGTCGCAACACTAAAGGTCGAATGTAAGAAGGTCGACAGGTACAAATGTTCGACCTCGTCAAAATGTCAATATGCAAATGGTCGACATGAAAATAGTCGACACTTGATTTTTTTTTTTTTTGTTTAGGGTTAGGCACTTACCCCAATGGTTATGGTTAGGCACTTTCCAGAAGGGTTAGGGTTAGGCTCCAGGAAAGAGGGTTAGGCACTAGATGGGATGGTTAGGGTCTGGCACCTACCCCGATGGTTAGGATCAGGCACCAGAAGGGAGGGTTAGGGTTAGGCACCAAGGGGAGGGTTAGGGTTAGAAATAAAAAATGTGTCAACCATTGTCATGTCGACCATATGCATGTCAACCTTCTGACCCTGTCGACCTTCTTACATGTCGACCTTTAGCGTGTCAACCTTTTGACCCTGTCAGCCTTTTGTCCGTGGTGATCTATTGCCTGTCTAACATCTGGTGTCTATCTAGATATTGTCTACCTTTTTACTGTAGATCTTTCAATCCACATCCCCCCAGTGGTGGTAATGCAATCACCTAGCAGCGCAATCTCACTTCCCCTCCTTTAAATAGCAAGTTTATATAATGGAGTAATGATAAATGTGGTCAATTCTAAATAGCCAACTCCCGGTATTTCATAATAAATCAGTCATAGGATCTTCCTCTACAGTATAGCTCTAAATAAGGTCCCAGTAAATACTTATCCTGCCTTTAGGCTCCTGGGTCTGCTCAGTGCATTTGGTAAGCAATGTCCCCCTGTGAGTGAGATGAGGTAATCACTACAAATGTGATTCCTAGCGGTAACATCAGTTTCTAAGCAGCAAAAATGGTTCCCAAGGAGATGGGTTATTTTTGAATGGTTCTCTATATCACAGGTTCTCAAGCTCGGTCCTCAGGACCCCTAACAGTGCATGTTTTCCAGGTCTCCTCACAGAATCACAAGTTAAACAATTAGCTCCTCCTGTGGTTCTTTTAAAATGTGTCAGTGAGTAATGACTACACCTGTGCACCTGCTGAGTAACCTGGGAATGTGTCAGTGAGTAATGAGTACACCTGTGCACCTGCTGGGTGACCTGGGAAATGTGTCAGTGAGTAATGAGTACAGCTGTGCACCTGCTGGGTGACCTGGGAAATGTTTCAGTGAGTAATGAGTACACCTGTGCACCTGCTGAGTGACCTGGGAAATGTGTCAGTGAGTAATGACTGCACCTGTGCTCCTGCTGGGTGACCTGGGAAATGTGTCAGTAAGTAATGAGTACACCTGTGCACCTGCTGGGTGACCTGGGAAATGTGTCAGTGAGTAATGACTGCACCTGTGCATCTGCTGGGTGACCTGGGAAATGTGTCAGTGAGTAATGACTGCACCTGTGCATCTGCTGTGTGACCTGGGAATGTGTTAGTGAGTACTGAGTACACCTGTGCATCTGCTGGGTGACCTGGGAATGTGTCAGTGAGTACTGAGTGCACCTGTGCACCTGCTGAGTGACCTGGGAATGTGTCAGTGAGTAATGACTGCACCTGTGCACCTGCTGGGTGACCTGGGAATGTGTCAGTGAGTAATGAGTACACGTGCTCCTGCTGAGTGACCTGGGAATGTGTCAGTGAGTAATGACCGCACCTGTGCACCTGCTGGGTGACCTGGGAATGTGTCAGTGAGTAATTAGTACACCTGTGCACCTGCTGGGTGACCTGGGAATGTGTCAGTGAGTAATGAGTACACCTGTGCACCTGCTGAGTGACCTGGGAATGTGTCAGTGAGTAATGAATACACCTGTGCACCTGCTGGGTGACATGGGAATGTGTCAGTGAGTAATGAATACACCTGTGCACCTGCTGGGTGACATGGGAATGTGTCAGTGAGTAATGATTATACCTGTGCGCCTGCTGGGTGACCTGGGAATGTGTCAGTGAGTAATGACTGCACCTGTGCACCTGCTGGGTGTCCTGGGAATGTGTCAGTGAGTAATGAGTACACCTGTGCACCTGCTGGGTGATCTGGGAAATGTGTCAGTGAGTAATGAGTACACCTGTGCACCTGCTGGGTGACCTGGGAATGTGTCAGTGAGTAATGATTATACCTGTGCACCTGCTGGGTGACCTGGGAAATGCGTCAGTGAGTAATGAGTACATCTGTGCTCCTGCTGGGTGACCTGGGAAATGCGTCAGTGAGTAATGATTACACCTGTGCACCTGCTGGGTGACCTGGGAATGTGTCAGTGAGTAATGAATACACCTGTGCACCTGCTGGGTGTCCTGGGAAATGCGTCAGTGAGTAATGAGTACATCTGTGCTCCTGCTGGGTGACCTGGGAAATGCATCAGAGAGTAATGATTACACCTGTGCTCCTGCTGGGTGACCTGGGAATGTGTCAGTGAGTAATGAATACACCTGTGCACCTGCTGGGTGACCTGGGAATGTGTCAGTGAGTAATGATTATACCTGTGCACCTGCTGGGTGACCTGGGAAATGCGTCAGTGAGTAATGAGTACATCTGTGCTCCTGCTGGGTGACCTGGGAAACATGACCTGTGTGTGGTCCTGAGGACAGAGTTTGAGAACCACTTCTCTATATACAGCATCTGCAAATGTATAGAACTGAAACTTGTTTTAAAGCATTTCAATGTGTTTTTCTCTTGCTGGATAGCAGATTAGTGCTTGTGGATCTGTTTCCTTTCATTCACCAATAAATTGTCACTCTGAGAACTTTTTGCTACTTACAGTATAGAGTGATTTAGCCCATTGCACTGGGGGATACAGATGCGTTTTGGTGCTTTGCTCCTTACAATGCCTGCTGGAAGGTCTCAATTCAAAAATACATACAAATCACTGTGACCCCATGTAGGCACTTTGACCACTTAGGGTTCGTACCAGTTTCTTAGCACATTTCAGGATTTTGAGCTGCATATAATCTGTAACAGAGCACATGTCAGCAGACATAACAGCTGTACGCGTTTCATGTGCAACTCATTGTTATGGCGATCAGTTATTTCAGTCCCATAGGCAAAGCTCAGTGAAGGCAATGACGTTGGGTCCGTGGGCTGTGCCATGTTTTCTGTGAGTGTAATACCCCAGCTTGCAGGCACATCTTCTGCACTATGCATAGTCTGCTGCAAGTGCTCACTGGCGATCCTGTCACAATCCTAACATACACATAGGGACCGGGTGCAAATCTCATTATAATAGTACTGTCCTCTGTGGACTGTTCAATGAATTAACAAAGGAACAATGACATGATGGTGTTGAAGAGAAGCAAGGTCCATCTACGCATCCCCAGGCTGAATGTCACTGGTACCTTTTCCTGGCATGGCGGTGGCATTGGGTGTCAGGGTAATTGTTACTGTACAGTAAATAGTAGGGATCACTTGCCACCTCCAAGGTAGCTGCCATTGGGGAACTACATATCCCAGCAGCCCTTGCCAATTTGGGTGTGCTGGTGATTTTTTAATTACAAGCACGGGCATGCCAATATCGGCAAATGGCTAATATAAGAAATGTTGTGCCACAGTAGGGTAAATAGAGAAATAAGTTATGATGCACAAACAGGGCTACAGTAAGCCTTATTCATGTAACCAACCCTGAAATCTGTGTTTTTAATCACTTTATTACACAGAAAGAATCTTTATCCATCATATTAATGACGTAGCTGTTTCCCAGAGTAAAGACGGAGGCCATAGGGAGAAATACATAGGGCCAGTGGGTTCCATGGTTCTGCCCCTGGTTATGTTGTGGGTGCTATGAAAATGAGATGTCCACACATGAGCTGTAGGTACTGTGTGGTGAATTAGAGCAGGACCGGAGCCTTGGGAACCAGAACTGCCTCACACTATGGTCACACAAAGCCGCCACCCACACACATTACTTCTACACATTTTTAGTATAAAGTAAATTTTTGCCATTTTGCAAGCAGCACAGTACAATGTTCCATCAGAGTGTTAGAGACCACAATCCTATTCATCACCTAACCCAAGGCAGATGAACATCCGAGCCTGAGGTGACATAACTGATAACGCCCACAGCGAGTTCTGTCACTTTCTGTATTGTGCCACAGAACGGTCCTGGACCTGTTACACACGTACACAGACAGATCACTTGTGCCCAGTCCTGACACCCGAGAGATTACAGTATTTCCATCTGTGGCTATTGCATGTATCATAGAGACAACTCATTGTTATAGTGATTCATTATCAGTCATTACAGAGAAAAGAGATGGAATACTGAGAAAAAAACTTCCATAAAACAAATGCAGGTAAAATATCCTCTCCCAGGTCACATATTTGCTGAAGCCTATAAGTATTTTTGTAACTGTTTGAGCCAGATTTAATTTCCCTCTATGCTCACCGCACGCTGGCAGCTCCCGCTTTAAGTGCCCGGGTTATTCAATTGCAGCCCGCGGCTGCACTTATCTCCTGAGGTGTGAACAGAAATCCACGGTAAGTGGGGCTTACTGCCCTTACCGCCGCCACTGCGAGTGCATTAATCCAGAGGTTCCCAAATTCGGTCCTCAAGGCACCCTAACGGTCCAGGTTTTAAGGATAGCCAGGGCCGGATTATAGGCAGGGTGACAGGGGCGATAGTCCCGGGGCCCCCACACCCTGTCCCCTGCCACTACTACTTAGACCAGCGCTGTGGTGTTCCTCGGCAGGCAGTCAGCTGGACAGCGCAGAGCACTTGGGCTCTGAGTTCAGCGCTGCTCCGGACGGTGGCAGACAGGCTATGCGGGACCTGTGGTGGGCTGTACGGCAGTGCGGGCGTGACGTCAGAGGTCACACCGTGCAGCCACACCTGGCCTCAACCGCATCTGAACGAACCCTGCCTGAAGCCCACGGAGGTGAGCAGACAGGAGGGTGATGAGTAGGGTGAGTGAAATAATATGTTTTGTTATTTTTAAGTGTGGTGCTGCTGGGCTGGTTGTGGGTGGCACACTATTTTATAATATACATATATATATATATATATATATATATATATATTAGGGGTGAGCGGGTTCGGATTTCTGAAATCCGAACCCCCCCAAGCCCCCCCGATCCGAGGAAGATCCGAGTCAGGCTCGACTTTTCCCGCCCGACTCGGATCTGAAATCGAGGCAAAACGTCATCATCCCGCCTTCCGGGTCTCGCGGGTCTTGGCTCGTATATAAGCTACCCGCGTCGGCACCATTTTCTCACTCGGCTGTGGACAGTGAAGAGGGAGGGTGGGAGTTAGGGCTGGCTGGGCTGTGTAGTGTAGTGTAGTGCAGAGTAGTGTTGTCCTGTGCTGTGCTGCTGTTGTCCCTAGGGGCTGTGTCCACTACTTCAAAGTCCATAGGGGCTGGCTGTGTTGTGCTGTGCTGCTGTTGTTAATAGGGGCTGTGTCCACTACTTCAAAGTCCATAGGGGCTGGCTGGACTGTGTTGTGCAGTCAGTTCTCCATAGGGGCTGTGTCCACTCCAAAGTCCTGTGCAGTGTCCCAGTCCTAAAGGGGTGCTGTAGTGTTCTCCAGGGGGTGCTCCGTCCATCAGGGGTGCTCCCCCCAAGTGCTAAAAAAATAATATTTTTTCTGTGTTTGTGAATTGTGTGCGCAGTAGCTGCACGTGCATCAACAAAGTAGTGCCAAGTGTGCGCCTGTGTCATAAGTAAAGGGCCGGCTGGCTTGACCGTTAAAGGGTGCTGTAACCCCCAAAGTACACTCCAGTCCAAACCAAATAAAAAAATATTTTCTGTGTTTCTGAATTGTGTGCGCAGTAGCCGCACGTGCATCAACAAAGTAGTACCAAGTGTGCGCCTTTGTCATAAGTAAAGGGCCGGCTGGCTTGACCGTTAAAGGGTGCTGTAACCCCCAAAGTACACTCCAAACCAAATAACAAAATATTTTTTCTGTGTTTGTGAATTGTGTGCGCAGTAGCCGCACGTGCATCAACAAAGTAGTGCCAAGCGTGCGCCTGTGTCATAAGTAAAGGACCGGCTGGCTTGACCGTTAAAGGGTGCTGTAACCCCCAAAGTACACTCCAGTCCAAACCAAATAACAAAATATTTTCTGTGTTTGTGAATTGTGTGCGCAGTAGCCGCACGTGCATCAACAAAGTAGTGCCAAGCGTGCGCCTGTGTCATAAGTAAAGGGCCGGCTGGCTTGACCATTAAAGGGTGCTGTAACCCCCAAAGTACACTCCAAACCAAATAACAAAATATTTTTTCTGTGTTTGTGAATTGTTTGTGAATTGTGTGTGCAGTAGCGCACGTGCATCAACAAAGTAGTGCCAAGCGTGCGCCTGTGTCATAAGTAAAGGGCCGGCTGGCTTGACCATTAAAGGGTGCTGTAACCCCCAAAGTACACTCCAAACCAAATAACAAAATATTTGTTCTGTGTTTGTGAATTGTGTGCGCAGTAGCCGCACGTGCATCAACAAAGTAGTGCCAAGCGTGCGCCTGTGTCATAAGTAAAGGGCCAGCTGGCTTGACCATTAAAGGGTGCTGAAACCCCCAAAGTACACTCCAAACCAAATAACAAAATATTTTTTCTGTATTTGTGAATTGTGTGCGCAGTAGCCGCACGTGCTTCAACAAAGTAGTGCCAAGCGTGCTCCTGTGTCATAAGTAAAGGGCCGGCTGGCTTGACCGTTAAAGGGTGCTGTAACACCCAAAGTACACTCCAAACCAAATAACAAAATATTTTTTCTGTGTTTGTGAATTGTGTGCTCAGTAGCCGCACGTGCATCAACAAAGTAGTGCCAAGCGTGTGCCTGTGTCATAAGTAAAGGGCCAGCTGGCTTGACCGTTAAAGGGTGCTGTAACCCCCAAAGTACACTCCAAACCAAATAACAAAATATTTTTTCTGTGTTTGTGAATTGTGTGCGCAGCAGCCGCATGTGCATCAACAAAGTAGTGCCAAGCGTGCGCCTGTGTCATAAGTAAAGGGCCGGCTGGCTTGACCGATAAAGGGTGCTGTAACCCCCAAAGTACACTCCAAACCAAATAAAAAAATATTTTCTGTGTTTGTGAATTGTGTGCGCAGTAGCCGCACGTGCATCAACAAAGTAGTGCCAAGCATGCGCCTGTGTCATAAGTAAAGGGCCGGCCGGCTGGCTTGACCGTTAAAGGGTGCTGTAACCCCCAAAGTACACTCCAAACCAAATAACAAAATATTTTTTCTGTGATTGTAAATTGTGTGCGCAGTAGCCGCACGTGCATCAACAAAGTAGTGCCAAGCGTGCGCCTGTGTCATAAATAAAGGGCCTGCTGGCTTGACCATTAAAGGGTGCTGTAACCCCCAAAGTACACTCCAAACCAAATAACAAAATATTTTTTCTGTGTTTGTGAATTGTGTGCACAGTAGCCGCACGTGCATCAACAAAGTAGTGCCAAGCGTGCGCCTGTGTCATAAGTAAAGGGCCGGCTGGCTTGACCGTTAAAGGGTGCTGTAACCCCCAAAGTACACTCCAAACCAAATAACAAAATATTTTTTCTGTGTTTGTGAATTGTGTGCGCAGTAGCCGCACGTGCATCAACAAAGTTGAGCCAAGCGTGCGCCTGTGTCATAAGTAAAGGGCCGGCTGGCTTGACCGTTAAAGGGTGCTGTAACCCACAAAGTACACTCCAAACCAAATAAAAAAATATTTTCTATGTTTGTGAATTGTGTGCACTGTGGCTGCACGTGCATCAACAAAGGTGCTGCGCCAAGCGTGCGCCTGTGTCCCATAAGTAAAGAGCCGGCTGGCTCGTTTCTTAAAGGGTGGTGTAACCCACAAAGTGCACTACTCTCCAGCAAAAATAAAAAAATGTTTTCTGTGTTTGTGTGCGCCTTAGCCGCACGTATATATCAATATAACATAAATGGAGGACCAAACTTTCTCCGATAAAAATAAAATAGGGAAAGATCAAGAACCACTTCCTCCTAGTGCTATTGCTGCTGCTGGGAGTTGTTCATCATCCCAGAGAGGAAGTAGGAACACCACTACTTTTACTAAACAATTGACCCTCCAACAGTCCCTAGCGATGAGGATGAAGTACGACAGCAGTCATCCTGAAGCAAAACGTATAACTGAGGCCTTGACTGCTATGTTGGTGTTAGACGTGCGTCCGGTATCCGCCATTGGTGCAGTGGGATTTAGACAATTGATGGAGGTATTGTGTCCCCGGTTCCAAATTCCGTCTAGATTCCACCTGCATCCTCAAAGCAGCAGCGACAAGCATGCGTCTGTCTGTTAAAGGGTGGTGTAACCCTCAAAGTGCGCTCCACAAACAATAAAAAAATTCTTCTTTTTTTTTCTCTTTGTGAAGTGTGTGGGCTGTAGCCGCACCTGCATCCTTAAAGCAGCAGCGACAAGCATGCGTCTGTCTGTTAAAGGGTGGTGTAACCCTCAAAGTGCTCCAAAAAATAAAAAACTATTTTTTTAAGTTTGTGACTTGTGTGCGATGTAGCCGCACGTGCATCAACACAGTAGCAGCGCCAAGCGTGCGCCTGTGCCATAAATCAAGGGCCGGTTTGGACATCTGGTCCGGACTGAAGGACGTGCCAACAATTTCTGACAAGTCTACTGTCACTGCATATGATACTGTCCCCGGTTCCAAATCCTGTCTAGATTCCACCTGCATCCTCAAAGCAGCAGCGACAAGCATGCGTCTATCTGTTAAAGGGTGGTGTAACCCTCAAAGTGCGCTCCACAAACAATAAAAATATTCTTCTTTTTTTTTCTGTCTTTGTGAATTGTGTGGGCTGTAGCCGCACCTGCATCCTTAAAGCAGCAGCGACAACCGTGCGTCTGTCTGTTAAAGGATTACATCGGCGACAGCATCCAAGTAGGCATGTCATACAGTCCGTACCTGTACTGGCAGGAAAAAGAAGCAATTTGGAGGTCCCTGTACAAACTGGCTCTATTTTACCTGAGTTGCCCCCCCTCCAGTGTGTACTCCGAAAGAGTGTTTAGTGCAGCCGGGAACCTTGTCAGCGAAAGGCGTAGGAGGTTGCTTCCACAAAATGTGGAGAAGATGATGTTCATAAAATGAATTATCAACTCTTCCAGGGAGACCAGCCTCCAGAACGTACAGAGGGACCTGTGGTTGTGGATTCCAGCGGGGACGAATTAATACTCTGTGAGGATGAGGATGTACACAACACTGAAGAGGGTGAGGAATCGGTGGATGAGGAGGATGAGGATGACATCTTGCCTCTGTAGAGCCAGTTTGTGCAGGGACAGATTAATTGCCAGCTTGTTTTGTGGGGGCCCAAACAAACCAATCATTTCAGCCACAGTCGTGTGGCAGACCCTGGCGCTGAAATGTTTGGTTTGTTAAAGTGTGCATGTCCTGTTTATACAACATAAGGATGGGTGGGAGGGCCCAAGGACAATTCCATCTTGCACCTCTTTTTTTTCTTTGCATTATGTACAGTTTGGGGCCTAGTTTTTCAAACTGCCATCCTGTCTGCCACTGCAGTTTCACGCCTAGATGGGTCACGTGTTTGTGCCGCCCACTCGTGTCGCTTAGCATAGTCATCCAGCTACCTCGGTGCAACCTTTTGGATATAAAAACACTATTGTGAGGTGTTGAGAATAGACTGGAAATGAGTGGAAATTAAGGTTATTGAGGTTAATAATAGCATAGGAGCAGAAAAACCCACAAATTCTGTGATTTTAGCTGTTTTTATGCTTTTTAAAAAAAAATACAGATCCAAAACACAAAACCCAGAACCCAAAACACCGAAGAAAGATCCAGATCCAAAACCAAAACACGAAAAGTGGCCGGTGCACACCCCTAATATATATATATATATATATATATATATATATACACATGCACACACGGTATATATATATATATATATAATGTATGTATATATACATATGTAATGTGTGTGTATATGTATATATATATATATATATATATATATATGTGTAATCTTTGATCACTGATAGGGGCCCCCACAAATTTGTTGCCCAGGGGCCCCCACAGACTTTAATCCGGCCCTGAGGATAGCCATGCTTGGGCACAGGTGACTTAGGCCCTCATTCAGAGCCGCTCGCAATTAGCGCTCGCTCGTTCAGAAAAAGGGGGTGGCTATTCAAATGAACCGTTCGCTCCTTGCGGTCTGTTGACACCTCCATGTCTGAGTGAGCGAACAAAACATGCGGTCGTTTATTTGATAAAAACGCCCCATGGCCGCTCGCATCATACATCATGTCCGCTATTTATTAGATTAATCGAGTACATCGAACAGCGTATGAACTGCTCGCTATTCTTGTGGTTGGTTTTTCCTACCACAATCTTGCGAGCAGTTTTGGCTAAAAGACACCCAACTGACGTGGTTGATGACGCTGCTGTTTTAATTATGCACATCCATAAAACGCCCGCTTTGACCTTTAAGCACGCCTGCGTTCGGATCTCCACTAACCGTTTTCAAACACCTTCCCCTGTTTCCACCCACATACGCCTCATTCTGTCACTCAAAATAGCAGGCATTCACTATATAGCGAACAAACAATTTTCCGCCACACAGACTGGTTCACGCATGCGTATTACAATTAGGGGTGAGCGGGTTCGGATTTCTGAAATCCGAACCCCCCCGAGCCCCCCCGATCCGAGTCCGATCCGAGTCCGATCCGAGTCCGATCCGAATCAGGCTCGACTTTTCCCGCCTGACTCGGATCTGAAATCGAGGCAAAACGTCATCATCCCGCCTTCCGAGTCTCGCGGGTTTTGGATCCTATATAAGGTACCCACGTCGGCGCCATTTTCTCACTCGGCTGTGGACAGTGAAGAGGGAGGGTGGGAGTTAGGGCTGTGTAGTGTAGTGTAGTGTAGTGCTGCTGTTGTCCACTACTTCAAAGTCCATAGGGGCTGGCTGTGTTGTGCTGTGCTGCTGTTGTTAATAGGGGCTGTGTCCACTACTTCAAAGTCCATAGGGGCTGGCTGGACTGTGTTGTGCAGTCAGTTCTCCATAGGGGCTGTGTCCACTCCAAAGTCCTGTGCAGTGTCCCAGTCCTAAAGGAGTGCTGCAGTGTTGTCCAGGGGGTGCTCTGTCCATCAGGGGTGCTCCCCCCAAGTGCTAAAAAAATAATATATTTTCTGTGTTTGTGAATTGTGTGCGCAGTAGCCGCACGTGCATCAACAAAGTAGTGCCAAGCGTGCGCCTGTGTCATAAGTAAAGGGCCGGCTGGCTTGACCGTTAAGGGTGCTGTAACCCCCGAAAGTACACTCCAGTCCAAACCAAAAAAAAAATTATTTTCTGTGTTTGTGAATTATGTGCGCAGTAGCCGCACGTGCATCAACAAAGTAGTGCCAAGCGTGCGCCTGTGTCATAAGTAAAGGGCCGGCTGGCTTGACCGTTAAGGGTGCTGTAACCCCCGAAAGTACACTCCAGTCCAAACAAAAAAAAAAATTATTTTCTGTGTTTGTGAATTGTGTGCGCAGTAGCCGCACGTGCATCAACAAAGTAGTGCCAAGCGTGCGCCTGTGTCATAAGTAAAGGGCCGGCTGGCTTGACCGTTAAGGGTGCTGTAACCCCCGAAAGTACACTCCAGTCCAAACCAAAAAAAAAATTATTTTCTGTGTTTGTGAATTGTGTGCGCAGTAGCCGCACGTGCATCAACAAAGTAGTGCCAAGCGTGCGCCTGTGTCATAAGTAAAGGGCCGGCTGGCTTGACCGTTAAGGGTGCTGTAACCCCCGAAAGTACACTCCAGTCCAAACCAAAAAAAAAATTATTTTCTGTGTTTGTGAATTGTGTGCGCAGTAGCCGCACGTGCATCAACAAAGTAGTGCCAAGCGTGCGCCTGTGTCATAAGTAAAGGGCCGGCTGGCTTGACCGTTAAGGGTGCTGTAACCCCCGAAAGTACACTCCAGTCCAAACCAAAAAAAAAATTATTTTCTGTGTTTAGCCGCACGTATATATCAAATCGATATAACATAAATGGAGGACCAAACTTTCTCCGATAAAAATAAAATAGAGAAAGATCAAGAACCACTTCCTCCTAGTGCTGAAGCTGCTGCCACTAGTCATGACATAGACGATAACATGCCATCAACGTCGTCTGCCAAGGCCGATGCCCAATGCAATAGTAGAGGGCACATACAATCCCAAATGGCAAAGTTCAGGAAAATGACCTTGAAAAAGACATTTAAATCAGCTGAAGAGAAACGTAAACTTGCCAATATGCCATTTACGACACGGAGTGGCAAGGAACGGCTAAGGTCGATCCCTAGTATGTTCATGACTAGTGGTTCAGCTTCACATGACGATGGAAGCCCTCCTCCCACTAAAAAAATCAAAAGAGTTAAGCTGGCAAAAGCACAGCGAAGAACTGTGCTTTCTAAGAAGATATCACAAATCCCCAAGGAGAGTCCAAGTGTGGTGGTGGTTGCGATGCCTGACCTTCCCAGCACTGGACGGGAAGAGGTGGCTCTTTCCACCATTTGCACGCCCCCTGCAAGTGCTGAAAGGAGCACCCACAGTCCACTTGCTGATATGCAAATTGAAGATGTCACTGTTGAAGTACAACAGGATGAGGATACTGGTGTAGCTGGCGCTGAGGAGGAAGTTGGCGAGGAGGATTCTGATGGTGATGTGGTTTGTTTAAATCAGGCTCCGGGGGAGACAGTTGTTGTCCGTGGGATGAAAAAGCCCATCACGGTCATGCCTGGGCAGAAGACCAAACATTCCACCTCTTTGGTCTGGCAATATTTCTATCCAAATCCGGACAACAACTGTCTTGCCATATGTACCATATGTAAAGGTGAAATAAGTAGGGGTAGGGACGTCAACCACCTAGGAACATCCTCCCTTATACGGCACCTGCAGCGCGTTCATAAAAAGTTACTGTCAAGTTCAGAAACTTTGGCTAAGACCGTAAGCAGTCCAGGGACACCTAAATCCCGTTGTCCTGTTGTATCCAAGCGCCTGCAAACCACACCGTCAACTCCCTCCTCGTCAATTTCCTCCTTAGTCAGGATCGGAAGTAGTCCTGCAGGCCATGTCACTGGCATGACTGACTCTCCTATCCGGGATTCCTCTGGAGGATCCTGCATTGCTACGCCTACTGCTGCCGCTGCTGCTGTTGCTGCTGCTGGGAGTCGTTCATCATCCCAGAGAGGAAGTAGGAACACCACTACTTTTACTAAACAATTGACCCTCCAACAGTCCTTAGCGAGGAGGATGAAGTACGACAGCAGTCATCCTGAAGCAAAACGTATAACTGAGGCCTTGACTGCTATGTTGGTGTTAGACGTGCGTCCGGTATCCGCCATTAGTGCAGTGGGATTTAGACAATTGATGGAGGTAGTGTGTCCCCGGTTCCAAATCCCGTCTAGATTCCACTTCACTAGGCAGCCGATACCGAGACTGTACAGAAACGTCAGAAAAAGTGTCCTCAGTGTCCTGAAAAATGCCGTTGTACACAATGTCCACTTAACCACGGACATGTGGACAAGTGGAACAGGGCAGACTAAGGACTATATGACTGTGACAGCCCACTGGGTAGATGTATCACCTTACGCAGCAACAGCAGCAGCGTCACCAGTAGCAGCATCTCAGAAATGCCAGCTCGTTACAAGGCAGGCTACGCTGTGTATCACCAGTTTCAGTAAGAGGCACACCGCCGACAACCTCTTAGAGAAACTGAGGGAAATCATCGCCCAGTGGCTTACCCCACTTAGACTCTCCTGGGGATTTGTGATATCTGACAACGCCACCAATATTGTGCGGGCATTACATCCGGGCAAATTCCAGCACGTCCCATGTTTTGCTCACACAATAAACTTGGTGGTGCAGAATTTTCTGAAAAGCGACAGGGGCGTGCAGGAGACGCTTTGGGTGGCCCGAAAAATTTCTGGCCACTTTCGCCATTCAGCGACTGCGTGCCGAAGACTGGAGCGCCAGCAAACACTCTTGAACCTGCCCCGCCATCACCTGAAGCAAGAGGTTGTGACGCGGTGGAACTCAACCCTCTATATGCTTCAGAGGATGGAGGAGCAGCAAAAGGCCATACAAGCCTATACATCCACCTATGACATAGGCAAAGGAGGGGGTATGCACCTGACTCAAGCGCAGTGGAGAATGATTTCCGTGTTGTGCAAGGTTCTCCAGCCCTTCGAACTTGCCACACGTGAAGTCAGTTCAGACACTGCCAGCTTGAGTCAGGTCATTCCCCTCATCAGGCTTTTGCAGAAGCAGCTGGAGAAAGTGAAGGAGGAGCTAAGACGGAGCGATTCCGCTCGGCATGTGGGACTTGTGGATGAAGCCCTTCATTCACTTTGCCAGGATTCCAGGGTGGTCAATCTGTTGAAATCAGACCACTACGTTTTGGCCACCGTGCTCGATCCTAGGTTTAAAGCCTATGTGGTATCTCTCTTTCCGGCCGACACAAGCCTGCAGAGGTGCAAAGACCTGCTGGTGAACACACTGTCAGCTGAAGCGGAACGTGACACGTCAACGGCTCCTTCTTCATTTTCTCCTGCAACTGGGGCTGCCAGGAAAAAACTTAGGTATCCTAAGCAACCCGCTGGCGGTGATGCAGGGCAGGCAGGACCAAGTTTGGACATCTGGTCCGGACTGAAGGACCTGGCAACAATTTCTGACATGTCTACTGTCACTGCATATGATACTGTCACCATTGACAGAATGGTGGAGGATTACATCGGTGACAGCATCCAAGTAGGCATGGCAGACAGTCCATACCTGTACTGGCAGGAAAAAGAGGCAATTTGGAGGCCCCTGTACAAACTGGCTCTATTTTACCTGAGTTGCCCCCCCTCCAGTGTGTACTCCGAAAGAGTGTTTAGTGCAGCCGGGAACCTTGTCAGCGAAAGGCGTAGGAGGTTGCTTCCACAGAATGTGGAGAAGATGATGTTCATCAAAATGAATTATCAGCTCTTCCAGGGAGACCAGCCTCCAGAAGGTACAGAGGGACCTGTGGTGGTGGATTCAAGTGGGGACGAGTTAATACTTTGTGAGGATGAGGATGTACACACTGAAGAGGGTGAGGAATCGGTGGATGAGGAGGATGAGGATGACATCTTGCCTCCATAGAGCCAGTTTGTGCAGGGACACATTAATTGCCAGCTTGTTTTGTGGGGGCCCAAACGAACCAATCATTTCAGCCACAGTTGTGTGGCAGACCCTGGCGCTGAAATGATTGGTTTGTTAAAGTGTGCATGTCCTGTTTATACAACATAAGGGTGGGTGGGAGGGCCCAAGGACAATTCCATCTTGCACCTCTTTTTTTTCTTTGCATTATGTACAGTTTGGGGCCTAGTTTTTCAAACTGCCATCCTGTCTGCCACTGCAGTTTCACGCCTAGATGGGTCACGTGTTTGTGCCGCCCACTCGTGTCGCTTAGCATAGTCATCCAGCTACCTCGGTGCAACGTTTTGGACATAAAAACACTATTGTGAGGTGTGAGGTGTTCAGAATAGACTGGAAATGAGTGGAAATTAAGGTTATTGAGGTTAATAATAGCATAGGAGCAGAAAAACCTACAAATTCTGTGATTTTAGCTGTTTTTATGCTTTTTTAAAAAAAAATACAGATCCAAAACACAAAACCCAGAACCCAAAACACGGAAGGGTGGTTTTGGCAAAACCAATCCAGATCCAAAACACGAAGAAAGATCCAGATCCAAAACCAAAACACAAAACACGAAAAGTGGCCGGTGCACACCCCTAATTACAATCCGTATGCATGCGCAGTTGTGCAAACATCGCTCGGAGCGAACGAGCAGCCGCTAACGAGCGGCTCTGAATCAGGCCCTTAGTTAGCACCTCAGTGAATTTGATTTAACCATCTGTGCTCAACCATGGTTCCTCTTAAAACCTGCACCGTTAGCGTGACTTGAGGACCACAAGGGCCTGATTCAGCATGGATCGCTATAGCGATCGCAGCCGTGATTACCCACGGAGGTATGATGTGAAAATATGCTAATGAATGCAATTGCAAAACCGTCACACAGCCAGCACAGAGACGCCCACTGCCGCTATTTCACATCCATAGTACCTAGCAGTCCTGCATATACATCAGAAACATGGAAAACTATCGGCCCCTCGCACACATTTACAGCAGGTCTGACCTACCACATAAACTGCACGCAGTGAGTACTCCAGCTGCAGATACCGTCTCAGTGGCTAATTTATGCACGCCCATGCAATGGCGTTTCTCCGACCACTCCCCCATCACCACCCCCATCACCACCCCCAAATGCTGACGTCACTCACTCTGCAAAGGATTTTATTCTGTTTAAGTGATCGCAGTGTGATCGCAATGCTAACTCACGCACGCGCACTGCACTGCATATGCATGGGCAGTATGCACCATCGACCGATCTGCATGCGCTGTGTGCAGTCGCGATCCATACTGAATCATGACCCAAGTTTGGGAACTCCTGCATTAACCCATGGCTCCGAGCACTTAACCCAGATTCTATGGGTTTAACGCGCATTAGTCGTGGGCGTACCATGTAAGCAAACGGGCGTGTGATGGAACCGCTCTGGGTGTTAGAGCCTGGAGTTACGAGCCCGTGGTAAGCACTGCTCCTAGTTGTGTAAATATTACCGAGAAAGGGAGAGACAGAAACATCTTCTGGATTTTCAGTGTTGTGTCCGCTCCAAGAAACACTGAAATTCTCTTTCTAATCAGAGCCAGATTAAGAACAAATGGGACCCTACCTAGAAAAGCAACTGTGTTGGGGCCCCGTCCTCCAGCTGCACCCTGTGCACATTATGGGGCTGTTTCTGAGTTGGACAGCAGTGACAATGTGGATGAATCTCACGGATATCTCCATACTGCACGTGCTCCTAACAAATAAGCCGGGGACTGCGCACCCCTAAATCAGACTTAAGAACATGGACAGCATTCACTAGCATGTATGGATTAATCCATCCTTCGATGGACCACACTAATACCTCTTTTCCACCAAAAACCCAGGTCAGACCCCATTTACACTGCACCTTCGATCTGGGTTAATCCCAGGTCAACCCTGTTCACACTGAACCTGGGTCTGCCCTGCTAAACCTGTGAGGTCATAAAAAGTGGGAGGTGACTGCTCCACAACCACCAATCAGCTCATTTTAGGCATGACCCAGATCTGATAACCCGGGTTGCACCGTTTACACTGCACCATTACCCAGGTCCATCCTGAGTCTGACCCTGGTAGCTACCTAGGCTGGATTGCCAGGTCACTTGACCCAGGTTATTTTTCAAGGACACTTTTACACTGAGCTGTGACCCAGGTAGACCCAGCAATAATCCAGGTTTTTGCTCTGGTGTAAAAGGGGTATAACTGTGCAATGGGCATTTCCAGGAGGCGACCTTGAGAACCCAGGGAGTAATGCTGCTGATTCCCTCACATATAACCACCACAGCGCCCCTTCTGTATAAAAGACAAATGTACATGTTTTCTTCATATACTGTACTGTGCGAACAGAGACTCTAATGAGTTGAACGCAAGTACGTTTTGCGGATCTATCTTATACGCCTTAGCACCGCGCACATGCCATGGCTGATTGTAAACAACTACAGATGATGCAAAGTCATATGCAACACCATCGCATCTCCAGTGCACTCAGAATGGGCCTACAGACGTGTCCACATACATCTGTCCTCCATCCGCTACAAGTCACATTACACAACGCGTGAGATCCCTGTGACTCGGTAGCACTGAACGTCTTTTCATGCAACTTTTTTACCTTCAAATGCATCTTATTCATACAGCATTGTGAATAGAACGCACAAGCAGCTTCTGCTGATTAAAATGATATACAGCATGCCTATGTTCTGTGTGTGTCTGCATGCAAAGTGCTTTGTTACAGTGTCAGTGGCTGTGCGCCCTTGTGCGTTCTATTTACATCGCTTTGTGAATAATATGTATTTGAAGGTAAAAAGATGCACGAAAAGATGCTCTGCGCTACAGAGTCACGCCATGGCATGGCGTGACTAGAAGGGCTGTTTAACGCGCAAGGAGTTGAGATGCATGTGTGGACATATCTGTAACTGGGTGATAACTAGAGATGAGCGGTTCGGATTCTGTGGACTCCAGACCGCTCCGAATACCGGGGATTCTGCCTGACTCAGAACCCACTTCTAGGCCGAATGTCATTCTCCCGGCATCGGACTCTTGTGGGAGTTGGATTCTATATAAGGCGACGTGGCCAGGACTTAGCACCATTTCACTCGCGCGCTGCTGAATGCTGTGCACTGCTCTGCTGTATTGGTTGTGCAGCTGCAGTGTCTGGACTCACAACTAGTGGCTGGCTGTGCTGTTAAGTGACTGCGTATGGAGCATGCTGTGCTGTACTCTGCTGTATTGGCTGGCTGTGCTGTGTCCAGAGACACAAGTGTCTGGCTGTGCTCTTAAAGTGACTGTGTATAGTGGGCACACTGCACGCTGATGTATGCTGCAATGTACACTGCTGATTAAAGTGGTTGTGCCCAGATTCCCAAATCTGTGCTGTACTCATGCCCATCTGCTCCAGTGTAAAAAAAAAATTTAAAAAGTTTTTTTTTGTGCTGTACTCCACTGTGTATACAAGTACTGTGACTCTGCTGGCCGTACCCACTCTGTATTCAAGTACTGTGACTCTGCAGGACGCACCCCACTGTGAATAAAAGCTCTGTGACTCTGCAGGCCATACCCCACTGTGTATACAAGTACTGTGACTCTGCAGGCCGTACCCCAATCTGTATTCAAGTACTGTGACTCTGCAGGCCGTACCCCACTGTGTATACAAGTACTGTGACTCTGCAGGCCGTACCACACTGTGTATACAAGTACTGTGACTCTGCAGGCCATACACCACTGTGTATACAAGTACTGTGACTCTGCAGGCCGTACACCACTGTGTATACAAGTACTGTGACTCTGCAGGCTGTATCCCACTGTGTATACAAGTACTGTGACTCTGCAGGCCGTACCCCACTGTGTATACAAGTACTGTGACTCTGCAGGCCATACCCCACTGTGTATACAAGTACTGTTTTGAAAATTTATACTGGGTAAATTACAACTACTGCTCCCATCAGATGCTGTTTTAGTGATTGCCTCAGCACAGTTTTGAAAATTTATACTGGGTAAATTACAACTACTGCTCCCATCAGATGCTGTTTTAGTGATTGCCTCAGCACAGTTTTGAAAATTTATACTGGGTAAATTACAACTACTGCTATACTAAGAGCAATTTATCTAAAGGAAGTTAGGAATGTATTGTGAATCTGTGTTGGCCTCCCCCTTCTCACAAATTGTTTCTTAGACTTTATTGCATCCCAATTTAGTGTGTGTTAGAGCTTTTGGGGTGGGGTCCCAATCAGTGAGCACAGAGACACATGTTTGTAACTTTAGATATTACTGCTCCCACAGGCTGCATAGCCGGTGGCTGCCATAGTCTGTGTTAAGATTCAAAGTGTTCTGATTATAAGTGTAAATACAATTTGATAACTAAGTCGGAGTTACGCTGCAGTTAAACTGGAGGAAAACGAAACTCAAAACCAGAACACTTTCTGAACAACAAGAAGCAACTTACTTATGTGAATGAACAAAATCAACATCTACTGCTGTATCCAGGCAACTACTTACTGCACTCACTGCTTGGACACTGCAAGTGCTCCCCTGTCTGTGTGCTGCTCTTGTTGATTGATCTTTGTTGATCAGAACACTTTGGACTGGATCAGCTCGGGTACATTGTAATTTTGTCCTCATTCATTTTGTATTGCCTTTTCCAATTGTGTCACATCTATCCACATTAATCATTTGTTTATAAACTAATTCCTGCACCCACTACTCACATACCTCTCCTTTATATATCACTTTTGGAGCTGCGCTCATACATTAGCAGCACTGTTCTTTACATGTATTTTTGAACATTTAACAACTTTAATCCACACTGACTCTATATCTCACTGTCTCTACATCACACAGCCTCCACATTACACTGTCTCTATATCACACTGACTCTATATCTCACAGCCTCCACTCCAGTTTACATCTCAATTATTACCTTGTCCACAGCATGAACACCCTTACTTCACACAACCCCCATATTCTATGTCCACATAATCCTCTACTTTATCCGTCCCTCTCTTCCCCCTCCTGTTTCCTCCACTTGCTGTTCTTCCTTTTTTCTCTCATCAGTCTGCTTCCAACCCTCTGCTTCTTTCCCCCACTTCTCCTATACCTCCACTCTCAACCACCTCCCTCCATGGTCTTGTTACCCCACTACTAAGCCCCATTCCCTCCTCGTTCTGTCTGTCACCTCCAGGGCTGCCAAGAGAAATTCTGGGCCCGGGTACTGCAACATCCTGTGGGACCACATCATGTATGGCTGCACCCTTTTGTGAGTGGGTCTAGCATGTGAGATGCACCCACTCACAGGAGCATGGCATAGCACCCAGCAGCTGGAACTAAAGTAGTCACTACTGTATTAGGATGGCGGGACAGTCCCATAATAGCTGCATTTCTTGTCAGGCTGTATATAGATGCTAAAATGTAACACACAAATTAAAGTGCTTCTACTTTACTTTGTACATCTCTCATGTAAATAACACAAACAATCTATTTTCTATCATAGAGATAGATGTATGAAGGACTTAATTTTTACATAACATCAGGTCGACTTATACACACACATTCCGCAGCACATATCCTAACCCACTGCTCCATGCTCCTTCTTCACTATCTACCCCTCTGTGTCGCCCCTGTCTGTCTGCCCTTCCCCTTTAGAATGTAAGCTCTCACGAGCAGGGCCCTCATCCTCACGTGCTTCTCCTCCCCCTACTTATAGTATAATTTACTCCTAACTCCCTACAATGGCACCTACCACCTGGTTGCTCATGTCCTGCTGCTTGTGTTTTGCAGCTGAGTTTATAACCTTGTCCTTGTCCTGCATTGTTTTGTATTACTATTAACTGTTTTTCTTGTGTGCTCATTTATGTACTGTGTAAGGCGCTGCGGAACCTTTGTGGCGCCATATAAATAAAGGATAATAATAATAATAATACTGTGACTCTGCAGGCCGTACCACACTGTGTATACAAGTACTGTGACTCTGCAGGCCGTACCACACTGTGTATACAAGTACTGTGACTCTGCAGGCCGTACCCCACTGTGTATACAAGTACTGTGTCTCTGCAGGCCGTACCACACTGTGTATACAAGTACTGTGACTCTGCAGGCCGTACCACACTGTGTATACAAGTACTGTGACTCTGCAGGCCGTACCCCACTGTGTATACAAGTACTGTGACTCTGCAGGCCGTACCACTGTGTATACAAGTACTGTGACTCTGCAGTCGTACACCACTGTGTATACAAGTACTGTGACTCTGCAGCCGTACCCCACTGTGTATACAAGTACTGTGACTCTGCAGCCGTACCCCACTGTGTATACAAGTACTGTGACTCAGCAGGCCGTACCCCACTGTGTATACAAGTACTGTGACTCTGCTGGCCATACCACACTGTATACAAGTACTGTGACTCTGCAGCCGTACCACACTGTGTATACAAGTACTGTGACTCTGCAGCCGTACCCCACTGTGTATACAAGTACTGTGACTCTGCAGCCGTACCACACTGTGTATACAAGTACTGTGACTTTGCAGCCGTACCACACTGTGTATACAAGTACTGTGATTCTGCAGCCGTACCCCACTGTGTATACAAGTTCTGTGACTCTGCAGCCGTACCACACTGTGTATACAAGTACTGTGACTCTGCTGGCCGTACCACACTCTGTATACAAGTACTGTGACTCTGTAGGCTATACTCCACTGTGTATACAAGTACTGTGACTCTGCTGGCCATACCACACTCTGTAAAAAAGTACTGTGACTCTGCAGCCGTACCCCACTGTGTATACAAGTACTGTGACTCTGCTGGCCATACTACACTGTGTATACAAGTACTGTGACTCTGCAGGCCGAACCACACTCTGTATACAAGTACTGTGACTCTGCAGGCCGTACCCCACTGTGTATACAAGTACTGTGACTCTGCAGGCCGTACCACACTCTGTATACAAGTACTGTGACTGCAGGCCGTACCACACTGTGTATACAAGTACTGTGACTCTGCTGGCCGTACCCCACTGTGTATACAAGTACTGTGACTCTGCAGGCCGTACCACTGTGTATACAAGTACTGTGACTCTGCAGTCGTACACCACTGTGTATACAAGTACTGTGACTCTGCAGCCGTACCCCACTGTGTATACAAGTACTGTGACTCTGCAGGCGTACCACACTGTGTATACAAGTACTGTGACTCAGCAGGCCGTACCCCACTGTGTATACAAGTACTGTGACTCTGCTGGCCGTACCACACTGTGTATACAAGTACTGTGACTCTGCAGGCCGTACCACACTGTGTATACAAGTACTGTGACTCTGCAGGCCGTACCACACTGTGTATACAAGTACTGTGTCTCTGCAGGCGTACCACACTGTGTATACTAGTACTGTGACTCTGCAGGCCGTACCACACTGTGTATACAAGTACTGTGACTCTGCAGGCCGTACCCCACTGTGTATACAAGTACTGTGACTCTGCAGGCCGTACCACTGTGTATACAAGTACTGTGACTCTGCAGTCGTACACCACTGTGTATACAAGTACTGTGACTCTGCAGCCGTACCCCACTGTGTATACAAGTACTGTGACTCTGCAGCCGTACCCCACTGTGTATACAAGTACTGTGACTCAGCAGGCCGT
The DNA here is from genome assembly GCA_031769625.1 of Taudactylus pleione. Lineage (NCBI taxonomy): Eukaryota > Metazoa > Chordata > Amphibia > Anura > Myobatrachidae > Taudactylus > Taudactylus pleione. Next base: position 1,008,081 of record JAUIMM010000652.1, read on the forward strand.
ACCCCACTGTGTATACAAGTACTGTGACTCTGCTGGCCATACCACACTGTATACAAGTACTGTGACTCTGTAGCCGTACCACACTGTGTATACAAGTACTGTGACTCTGCTGGCCGTACCCCACTGTGTATACAAGTACTGTGACTCTGCAGGCCGTACCCCACTGTGTATACAAGTACTGTGACTCTGCAGGATGTACCACACTGTATATACAATTACTGTGACTCTGCAGGCCATACCACACTGTGTATACAAGTACTGTGACACTGCTGCCCATACCACACTGTGTATACAAGTACTGTGACTCTGCAGCCGTACCCCACTGTGTATACAAGTACTGTGACTCTGCAGGCCGTACTCCACTGTGTATACAAGTACTGTGACTCTGCAGGCCGTACCCCACTGTGTATACAAGTACTGTGACTCTGCAGGCCGTACCACACTCTGTATACAAGTACTGTGACTGCAGGCCGCACCACACTGTGTATACAAGTACTGTGACTCTGCAGGCCTTACCACACTGTGTGAACAAGTACTGTGACTCTGCTGGCCGTACCACACTCTGTATACAAGTACTGTGACTCTGTAGGCTATACTCCACTGTGTATACAAGTACTGTGACTCTGCTGGCCATACCACACTCTGTAAAAAAGTACTGTGACTCTGCAGCCGTACCCCACTGTGTATACAAGTACTGTGACTCTGCTGGCCATACTACACTGTGTATACAAGTACTGTGACTCTGCAGGCCGAACCACACTCTGTATACAAGTACTGTGACTCTGCAGGCCGTACCCCACTGTGTATACAAGTACTGTGACTCTGCAGGCCGTACCACACTCTGTATACAAGTACTGTGACTGCAGGCCGTACCACACTGTGTATACAAGTACTGTGACTCTGCTGGCCGTACCACACTGTGTATACAAGTACTGTGACTCTGCAGGCCGTAATCCAGTGTATATACAAGTACTGTGACTCTGCAGGCCGCACCACACTGTGTATACAAGTACTGTGACTCTGCAGGCCGTTACACACTCTGTATACAAGTACTGTGACTCTGCTGGCCGTACCATACTGTGTATACAAGTACTGTGACTCTGCAGGCCGTAATCCACTGTGTATACAAGTACTGTGACTCTGCAGGCCGTACCCCACTGTGTATACAGGTACTGTGACTCTGCTGGCCGTACCACACTGTGTATACAAGTACTGTGACTCTGCTGGACGTACCCCACTGTGTATACAAGTACTGTGACTCTGCTGGCCATACCACACTGTGTATACAAGTACTGTGACTCTGCAGGCCGTACCACACTGTCTATACAAGTACTGTGACTCTGCAGGCCGTAACACACTGTGTATACAAGTACTGTGACTCTGCAGGCGTACCACACTGTGTATACTAGTACTGTGACTCTGCAGGCCGTACCCCACTGTGTATACAAGTACTGTGACTCTGCTGGCCGTACCACACTGTGTATACAAGTACTGTGACTCTGCAGGCCGTACCACACTGTGTATACAAGTACTGTGACTCTGCAGGCCGTACCACACTGTGTATACAAGTACTGTGACTCTGCAGGCGTACCACACTGTGTATATTAGTACTGTGACTGTGCAGGCAGTACCACACTGTGTATACAAGTACTGTGACTCTGCAGGCCGTACCCCACTGTGTATACAAGTACTGTGACTCTGCAGGCCGTACCACTGTGTATACAAGTACTGTGACTCTGCAGCCGTACCCTACTGTGTATACAAGTACTGTGACTCTGCAGCCGTACCCCACTGTGTATACAAGTACTGTGACTCTGCAGCCGTACCCCACTGTGTATACAAGTACTGTGACTCAGCAGGCCGTACCTCACTGTGTATACAAGTACTGTGACTCTGCTGGCCATACCACACTGTATACAAGTACTGTGACTCTGTAGCCGTACCACACTGTGTATACAAGTACTGTGACTCTGCTGGCCGTATCCCACTGTGTATACAAGTACTGTGACTCTGCAGGCCGTACCCCACTCTGTATACAAGTACTGTGACTCTGCAGGATGTACCACACTGTATATACAATTACTGTGACTCTGCAGGCCATACCACACTGTGTATACAAGTACTGTGACACTGCTGCCCATACCACACTGTGTATACAAGTACTGTGACTCTGCAGCCGTACCCCACTGTGTATACAAGTACTGTGACTCTGCAGGCCGTACCCCACTGTGTATACAAGTATTGTGACTCTGCAGGCCGTACCCCACTGTGTATACAAGCTCTGTGACTTTGCAGGCCGTATCCCACTGTGTATAAAAGTACTGTGATTCTGCTGGCCATACCACACTGTGTATACAAGTACTGTGACTCTGCAGGTCGTACCCCACTCTGTATACAAGTACTGTGACTCTGCAGCTGTACCCTACTGTGTATACAAGTACTGTGACTCTGCAGGCCGTACCCCACTGTGTATACAAGTACTATGACTCTGCAGGCCGTACCACACAGTGTATACAAGTACTGTGACTCTGCTGCCCATACCACACTGTGTATACAAGTACTGTGACTCTGCAGCCGTACCCCACTGTGTATACAAGTACTGTGACTCTGCAGCCGTACCCCACTGTGTATACAAGTACTGTGACTCTGCAGGCAGTACCCCACTGTGCATACAAGTACTGTGACTCTGCAGGCCGTACCCCACTGTGCATACAAGTACTGTGACTCTGCAGCCGTACCACACTGTGTATACAAGTACTGTGAATCTGCAGCCGTACCCCACTGTGTATACAAGAACTGTGACTCTGCAGCCGTACCACACTGTGTATACAAGTACTGTGACTTTGCAGCCGTACCACACTGTGTATACAAGTACTGTGATTCTGCAGCCGTACCCCACTGTGTATACAAGTTCTGTGACTCTGCAGCCATACCACACTGTGTATACAAGTACTGTGACTCTGCAGGCCTTACCACACTGTGTATACAATTACAGTGACTCTGCTGGCCGTACCACACTCTGTATACAAGTACTGTGACTCTGTAGGCTATACTCCAATGTGTATACAAGTACTGTGACTCTGCTGGCCATACCACACTCTGTAAAAAAGTACTGTGACTCTGCAGCCGTACCCCACTGTGTATACAAGTACTGTGACTCTGCAGCCGTACCACACTGTGTATACAAGTACTGTGACTCTGCAGCCGTACCCCACTGTGTATACAAGTACTGTGACTCTGCAGCCGTACCACACTGTGTATACAAGTACTGTGACTTTGCAGCCGTACCACACTGTTTATACAAGTACTGTGACTCTGCAGGCCGTACCACTGTGTATACAAGTACTGTGACTCTGCAGGCCGTACCACTGTGTATACAAGTACTGTGACTCTGCAGCCGTACCCCACTGTGTATACAAGTACTGTGACTCTGCAGCCGTACCCCACTGTGTATACAAGTACTGTGACTCTGCAGGCGTACCACACTGTGTATACTAGTACTGTGACTCTGCAGGCAGTACCACACTGTGTATACAAGTACTGTGACTCTGCAGGCCGTACCCCACTGTGTATACAAGTACTGTGACTCTGCAGGCCGTACCACTGTGTATACAAGTACTGTGACTCTGCAGCCGTACCCCACTGTGTATACAAGTACTGTGACTCTGCAGCCGTACCCCACTGTGTATACAAGTACTGTGACTCTGCAGCCGTACCCCACTGTGTATACAAGTACTGTGACTCAGCAGGCCCTACCCCACTGTGTATACAAGTACTGTGACTCTGCTGGCCATACCACACTGTATACAAGTACTGTGACTCTGTAGCCGTACCACACTGTGTATACAAGTACTGTGACTCTGCTGGCCGTACCCCACTGTGTATACAAGTACTGTGACTCTGCAGGCCGTACCCCACTCTGTATACAAGTACTGTGACTCTGCAGGATGTACCACACTGTATATACAATTACTGTGACTCTGCAGGCCATACCACACTGTGTATACAAGTACTGTGACACTGCTGCCCATACCACACTGTGTATACAAGTACTGTGACTCTGCAGCCGTACCCCACTGTGTATACAAGTACTGTGACTCTGCAGGCCGTACCCCACTGTGTATACAAGCTCTGTGACTTTGCAGGCCGTATCCCACTGTGTATAAAAGTACTGTGATTCTGCTGGCCATACCACACAGTGTATACAAGTACTGTGACTCTGCTGCCCATACCACACTGTGTATACAAGTACTGTGACTCTGCAGCCGTACCCCACTGTGTATACAAGTACTGTGACTCTGCAGCCGTACCCCACTGTGTATACAAGTACTGTGACTCTGCAGGCAGTACCCCACTGTGCATACAAGTACTGTGACTCTGCAGGCCGTACCCCAATGTGCATACAAGTACTGTGACTCTGCAGCCGTACCACACTGTGTATACAAGTACTGTGAATCTGCAGCCGTACCCCACTGTGTATACAAGTACTGTGACTCTGCAGCCGTACCACACTGTGTATACAAGTACTGTGACTTTGCAGCCGTACCACACTGTGTATACAAGTACTGTGATTCTGCAGCCGTACCCCACTGTGTATACAAGTTCTGTGACTCTGCAGCCATACCACACTGTGTATACAAGTACTGTGACTCTGCAGGCCTTACCACACTGTGTATATAATTACAGTGACTCTGCTGGCCGTACCACACTCTGTATACAAGTACTGTGACTCTGCAGGCCATACCACACTGTGTATACAAGTACTGTGACACTGCTGCCCATACCACACTCTGTAAAAAAGTACTGTGACTCTGCAGCCGTACCCCACTGTGTATACAAGTACTGTGACTCTGCAGCCGTACCACACTGTGTATACAAGTACTGTGACTCTGCAGCCGTACCCCACTGTGTATACAAGTACTGTGACTCTGCAGCCGTACCACACTGTGTATACAAGTACTGTGACTCTGCAGGCCGTACCACACTGTCTATACAAGTACTGTGACTCTGCAGGCCGTACCACACTGTGTATACAAGTACTGTGACTCTGCAGGCGTACCACACTGTGTATACTAGTACTGTGACTCTGCAGGCCGTACCCCACTGTGTATACAAGTACTGTGACTCTGCTGGCCGTACCACACTGTGTATACAAGTACTGTGACTCTGCAGGCCGTACCACACTGTGTATACAAGTACTGTGACTCTGCAGGCCGTACCACACTGTGTATACAAGTACTGTGACTCTGCAGGCGTACCACACTGTGTATACTAGTACTGTGACTCTGCAGGCAGTACCACACTGTGTATACAAGTACTGTGACTCTGCAGGCCGTACCCCACTGTGTATACAAGTACTGTGACTCTGCAGGCCGTACCACTGTGTATACAAGTACTGTGACTCTGCAGCCGTACCCTACTGTGTATACAAGTACTGTGACTCTGCAGCCGTACCCCACTGTGTATACAAGTACTGTGACTCTGCAGCCGTACCCCACTGTGTATACAAGTACTGTGACTCAGCAGGCCGTACCTCACTGTGTATACAAGTACTGTGACTCTGCTGGCCATACCACACTGTATACAAGTACTGTGACTCTGTAGCCGTACCACACTGTGTATACAAGTACTGTGACTCTGCTGGCCGTATCCCACTGTGTATACAAGTACTGTGACTCTGCAGGCCGTACCCCACTCTGTATACAAGTACTGTGACTCTGCAGGATGTACCACACTGTATATACAATTACTGTGACTCTGCAGGCCATACCACACTGTGTATACAAGTACTGTGACACTGCTGCCCATACCACACTGTGTATACAAGTACTTTGACTCTGCAGCCGTACCCCACTGTGTATACAAGTACTGTGACTCTGCAGGCCGTACCCCACTGTGTATACAAGTATTGTGACTCTGCAGGCCGTACCCCACTGTGTATACAAGCTCTGTGACTTTGCAGGCCGTATCCCACTGTGTATAAAAGTACTGTGATTCTGCTGGCCATACCACACTGTGTATACAAGTACTGTGACTCTGCAGGTCGTACCCCACTCTGTATACAAGTACTGTGACTCTGCAGCTGTACCCTACTGTGTATACAAGTACTGTGACTCTGCAGGCCGTACCCCACTGTGTATACAAGTACTATGACTCTGCAGGCCGTACCACACAGTGTATACAAGTACTGTGACTCTGCTGCCCATACCACACTGTGTATACAAGTACTGTGACTCTGCAGCCGTACCCCACTGTGTATACAAGTACTGTGACTCTGCAGCCGTACCCCACTGTGTATACAAGTACTGTGACTCTGCAGGCAGTACCCCACTGTGCATACAAGTACTGTGACTCTGCAGGCCGTACCCCACTGTGCATACAAGTACTGTGACTCTGCAGCCGTACCACACTGTGTATACAAGTACTGTGAATCTGCAGCCGTACCCCACTGTGTATACAAGAACTGTGACTCTGCAGCCGTACCACACTGTGTATACAAGTACTGTGACTTTGCAGCCGTACCACACTGTGTATACAAGTACTGTGATTCTGCAGCCGTACCCCACTGTGTATACAAGTTCTGTGACTCTGCAGCCATACCACACTGTGTATACAAGTACTGTGACTCTGCAGGCCTTACCACACTGTGTATACAATTACAGTGACTCTGCTGGCCGTACCACACTCTGTATACAAGTACTGTGACTCTGTAGGCTATACTCCAATGTGTATACAAGTACTGTGACTCTGCTGGCCATACCACACTCTGTAAAAAAGTACTGTGACTCTGCAGCCGTACCCCACTGTGTATACAAGTACTGTGACTCTGCAGCCGTACCACACTGTGTATACAAGTACTGTGACTCTGCAGCCGTACCCCACTGTGTATACAAGTACTGTGACTCTGCAGCCGTACCACACTGTGTATACAAGTACTGTGACTTTGCAGCCGTACCACACTGTGTATACAAGTACTGTGACTCTGCAGGCCGTACCACTGTGTATACAAGTACTGTGACTCTGCAGGCCGTACCACTGTGTATACAAGTACTGTGACTCTGCAGCTGTACCCCACTGTGTATACAAGTACTGTGACTCTGCAGCCGTACCCCACTGTGTATACAAGTACTGTGACTCTGCAGGCGTACCACACTGTGTATACTAGTACTGTGACTCTGCAGGCAGTACCACACTGTGTATACAAGTACTGTGACTCTGCAGGCCGTACCCCACTGTGTATACAAGTACTGTGACTCTGCAGGCCGTACCACTGTGTATACAAGTACTGTGACTCTGCAGCCGTACCCCACTGTGTATACAAGTACTGTGACTCTGCAGCCGTACCCCACTGTGTATACAAGTACTGTGACTCTGCAGCCGTACCCCACTGTGTATACAAGTACTGTGACTCAGCAGGCCCTACCCCACTGTGTATACAAGTACTGTGACTCTGCTGGCCATACCACACTGTATACAAGTACTGTGACTCTGTAGCCGTACCACACTGTGTATACAAGTACTGTGACTCTGCTGGCCGTACCCCACTGTGTATACAAGTACTGTGACTCTGCAGGCCGTACCCCACTCTGTATACAAGTACTGTGACTCTGCAGGATGTACCACACTGTATATACAATTACTGTGACTCTGCAGGCCATACCACACTGTGTATACAAGTACTGTGACACTGCTGCCCATACCACACTGTGTATACAAGTACTGTGACTCTGCAGCCGTACCCCACTGTGTATAAAAGTACTGTGACTCTGCAGGCCGTACCCCACTGTGTATACAAGCTCTGTGACTTTGCAGGCCGTATCCCACTGTGTATAAAAGTACTGTGATTCTGCTGGCCATACCACACAGTGTATACAAGTACTGTGACTCTGCTGCCCATACCACACTGTGTATACAAGTACTGTGACTCTGCAGCCGTACCCCACTGTGTATACAAGTACTGTGACTCTGCAGCCGTACCCCACTGTGTATACAAGTACTGTGACTCTGCAGGCAGTACCCCACTGTGCATACAAGTACTGTGACTCTGCAGGCCGTACCCCAATGTGCATACAAGTACTGTGACTCTGCAGCCGTACCACACTGTGTATACAAGTACTGTGAATCTGCAGCCGTACCCCACTGTGTATACAAGTACTGTGACTCTGCAGCCGTACCACACTGTGTATACAAGTACTGTGACTTTGCAGCCGTACCACACTGTGTATACAAGTACTGTGATTCTGCAGCCGTACCCCACTGTGTATACAAGTTCTGTGACTCTGCAGCCGTACCACACTGTGTATACAAGTACTGTGACTCTGCAGGCCTTACCACACTGTGTATACAATTACAGTGACTCTGCTGGCCGTACCACACTCTGTATACAAGTACTGTGACTCTGTAGGCTATACTCCAATGTGTATACAAGTACTGTGACTCTGCTGGCCATACCACACTGTGTATACAAGTACTGTGACTCTGCAGCCGTACCCCACTGTGTATACAAGTACTGTGACTCTGCAGCCGTACCACACTGTGTATACAAGTACTGTGACTCTGCAGCCGTACCCCACTGTGTATACAAGTACTGTGACTCTGCAGCCGTACCACACTGTGTATACAAGTACTGTGACTTTGCAGCCGTACCACACTGTGTATACAAGTACTGTGATTCTGCAGCCGTACCCCACTGTGTATACAAGTTCTGTGACTCTGCAGCCGTACCACACTGTGTATACAAGTACTGTGACTCTGCAGGCCTTACCACACTGTGTATACAATTACAGTGACCCTGCTGGTCGTACCACACTCTGTATACAAGTACTGTGACTCTGTAGGCTATACTCCACTGTGTATACAAGTACTGTGACTCTGCTGGCCATACCACACTCTGTAAAAAAGTACTGTGACTCTGCAGCCGTACCCCACTGTGTATACAAGTACTGTGACTCTGCTGGCCATACTACACTGTGTATACAAGTACTGTGACTCTGCAGGCCGAACCACACTCTGTATACAAGTACTGTGACTCTGCAGGCTGTACCCCACTGTGTATACAAGTACTGTGACTCTGCAGGCCGTACCACACTCTGTATACAAGTACTGTGACTGCAGGCCGTACCACACTGTGTATACAAGTACTGTGACTCTGCTGGCCGTACCACACTGTGTATACAAGTACTGTGACTCTGCAGGCCGTAATCCAGTGTATATACAAGTACTGTGACTCTGCAGGCCGTAATCCACTGTGTATACAAGTACTGTGACTCTGCAGGCCGTACCCCACTGTGTATACAGGTACTGTGACTCTGCTGGCCGTACCACACTGTGTATACAAGTACTGTGACTCTGCTGGACATACCCCACTGTGTATACAAGTACTGTGACTCTGCTGGCCATACCACACTGTGTATACAATTACTGTGACTCTGCAGGCCGTACCACACTGTCTATACAAGTACTGTGACTCTGCAGGCCGTACCACACTGTGTATACAAGTACTGTGACTCTGCAGGCGTACCACACTGTGTTTACTAGTACTGTGACTCTGCAGGCCGTACCCCACTGTGTATACAAGTACTGTGACTCTGCTGGCCGTACCACACTGTGTATACAAGTACTGTGACTCTGCAGGCCGTACCACACTGTGTATACAAGTACTGTGACTCTGCAGGCCGTACCACACTGTGTATACAAGTACTGTGTCTCTGCAGGCGTACCACACTGTGTATACTAGTACTGTGACTCTGCAGGCCGTACCACACTGTGTATACAAGTACTGTGACTCTGCAGGCCGTACCCCACTGTGTATACAAGTACTGTGACTCTGCAGGCCGTACCACTGTGTATACAAGTACTGTGACTCTGCAGCCGTACCCCACTGTGTATACAAGTACTGTGACTCTGCAGCCGTACCCCACTGTGTATACAAGTACTGTGACTCTGCAGCCGTACCCCACTGTGTATACAAGTACTGTGACTCAGCAGGCCGTACCCCACTGTGTATACAAGTACTGTGACTCTGCTGGCCATACCACACTGTATACAAGTACTGTGACTCTGTAGCCATACCACACTGTGTATACAAGTACTGTGACTCTGCTGGCCGTACCCCACTGTGTATACAAGTACTGTGACTCTGCAGGCCGTACCCCACTGTGTATACAAGTACTGTGACTCTGCAGGATGTACCACACTGTATATACAATTACTGTGACTCTGCAGGCCATACCACACTGTGTATACAAGTACTGTGACACTGCTACCCATACCACACTGTGTATACAAGTACTGTGACTCTGCAGCCGTACCCCACTGTGTATACAAGTACTGTGACTCTGCAGGCCATACTCCACTGTGTATACAAGTACTTTGACTCTGCAGGCCGTACCCCACTGTGTATACAAGTACTGTGACTCTGCAGGCCGTACCACACTCTGTATACAAGTACTGTGACTGCAGGCCGCACCACACTGTGTATACAAGTACTGTGACTCTGCAGGCCTTACCACACTGTGTGAACAAGTACTGTGACTCTGCTGGCCATACCACACTGTGTATACAAGTACTGTGACTCTGCAGGCCATACTCCACTGTGTATACAAGTACTGTGACTCTGCAGGCCGTACCCCACTGTGTATACAAGTACTGTGACTCTGCAGGCTGTATCCCACTGTGTATAGAAGTACTGTGGCTCTGCAGGCCGTACCCCACTGTGTATACAAGCTCTGTGACTCTGCAGGCCGTACCCCACTGTGTATACAAGTACTGTGACTCTGCAGGCTGTACCCCACTGTGTATACAAGTACTGTGACTCTGCAGCCGTACCCCACTGTGTATACAAGTACTGTGACTCTGCAGCCGTACCACACTGTGTATACAAGTACTGTGACTTTGCAGCCGTACCACACTGTGTATACAAGTACTGTGATTCTGCAGCCGTACCCCACTGTGTATACAAGTTCTGTGACTCTGCAGCCGTACCACACTGTGTATACAAGTACTGTGACTCTACAGGCCTTACCACACTGTGTATACAATTACAGTGACTCTGCTGGCCGTACCACACTCTGTATACAAGTACTGTGACTCTGTAGGCTATACTCCACTGTGTATACAAGTACTGTGACTCTGCTGGCCATACCACACTCTGTAAAAAAGTACTGTGACTCTGCAGCCGTACCCCACTGTGTATACAAGTACTGTGACTCTGCTGGCCATACTACACTGTGTATACAAGTACTGTGACTCTGCAGGCCGAACCACACTCTGTATACAAGTACTGTGACTCTGCAGGCCGTACCCCACTGTGTATACAAGTACTGTGACTCAGCAGGCCGTACCCCACTGTGTATACAAGTACTGTGACTCTGCTGGCCATACCACACTGTATACAAGTACTGTGACTCTGTAGCCGTACCACACTGTGTATACAAGTACTGTGACTCTGCTGGCCGTACCCCACTGTGTATACAAGTACTGTGACTCTGCAGGCCGTACCCCACTGTGTATACAAGTACTGTGACTCTGCAGGATGTACCACACTGTATATACAATTACTGTGACTCTGCAGGCCATACCACACTGTGTATACAAGTACTGTGACACTGCTACCCATACCACACTGTGTATACAAGTACTGTGACTCTGCAGCCGTACCCCACTGTGTATACAAGTACTGTGACTCTGCAGGCCATACTCCACTGTGTATACAAGTACTGTGACTCTGCAGGCCGTACCCCACTGTGTATACAAGTACTGTGACTCTGCAGGCCGTACCACACTCTGTATACAAGTACTGTGACTGCAGGCCGCACCACACTGTGTATACAAGTACTGTGACTCTGCAGGCCTTACCACACTGTGTGAACAAGTACTGTGACTCTGCTGGCCATACCACACTGTGTATACAAGTACTGTGACTCTGCAGGCCATACTCCACTGTGTATACAAGTACTGTGACTCTGCAGGCCGTACCCCACTGTGTATACAAGTACTGTGACTCTGCAGGCTGTATCCCACTGTGTATAGAAGTACTGTGGCTCTGCAGGCCGTACCCCACTGTGTATACAAGCTCTGTGACTCTGCAGGCCGTACCCCACTGTGTATACAAGTACTGTGACTCTGCAGGCTGTACCCCACTGTGTATACAAGTACTGTGACTCTGCAGCCGTACCCCACTGTGTATACAAGTACTGTGACTCTGCAGCCGTACCACACTGTGTATACAAGTACTGTGACTTTGCAGCCGTACCACACTGTGTATACAAGTACTGTGATTCTGCAGCCGTACCCCACTGTGTATACAAGTTCTGTGACTCTGCAGCCGTACCACACTGTGTATACAAGTACTGTGACTCTGCAGGCCTTACCACACTGTGTATACAATTACAGTGACTCTGCTGGCCGTACCACACTCTGTATACAAGTACTGTGACTCTGTAGGCTATACTCCACTGTGTATACAAGTACTGTGACTCTGCTGGCCATACCACACTCTGTAAAAAAGTACTGTGACTCTGCAGCCGTACCCCACTGTGTATACAAGTACTGTGACTCTGCTGGCCATACTACACTGTGTATACAAGTACTGTGACTCTGCAGGCCGAACCACACTCTGTATACAAGTACTGTGACTCTGCAGGCCGTACCCCACTGTGTATACAAGTACTGTGACTCTGCAGGCCGTACCACACTCTGTATACATGTACTGTGACTGCAGGCCGTACCACACTGTGTATACAAGTACTGTGACTCTGCTGGCCGTACCACACTGTGTATACAAGTACTGTGACTCTGCAGGCCGTAATCCAGTGTATATACAAGTACTGTGACTCTGCAGGCCGCACCACACTGTGTATACAAGTACTGTGACTCTGCAGGCCGTTACACACTCTGTATACAAGTACTGTGACTCTGCTGGCCGTACCACACTGTGTATACAAGTACTGTGACTCTGCAGGCCGTAATCCACTGTGTATACAAGTACTGTGACTCTGCAGGCCGTACCCCACTGTGTATACAGGTACTGTGACTCTGCTGGCCGTACCACACTGTGTATACAAGTACTGTGACTCTGCTGGACGTACCCCACTGTGTATACAAGTACTGTGACTCTGCTGGCCATACCACACTGTGTATACAAGTACTGTGACTCTGCAGGCCGTACCACACTGTCTATACAAGTACTGTGACTCTGCAGGCCGTACCACACTGTGTATACAAGTACTGTGACTCTGCAGGCGTACCACACTGTCTATACAAGTACTGTGACTCTGCAGGCCGTACCACACTGTGTATACTAGTACTGTGACTCTGCAGGCCGTACCCCACTGTGTATACAAGTACTGTGACTCTGCTGGCCGTACCACACTGTGTATACAAGTACTGTGACTCTGCAGGCTGTACCACACTGTGTATACAAGTACTGTGACTCTGCAGGCCGTACCACACTGTGTATACAAGTACTGTGACTCTGCAGGCGTACCACACTGTGTATACTAGTACTGTGACTCTGCAGGCAGTACCACACTGTGTATACAAGTACTGTGACTCTGCAGGCCGTACCCCACTGTGTATACAAGTACTGTGACTCTGCAGGCCGTACCACTGTGTATACAAGTACTGTGACTCTGCAGCCGTACCCCACTGTGTATACAAGTACTGTGACTCTGCAGCCGTACCCCACTGTGTATACAAGTACTGTGACTCTGCAGCCGTACCCCACTGTGTATACAAGTACTGTAACTCAGCAGGCCGTACCCCACTGTGTATACAAGTACTGTGACTCTGCTGGCCATACCACACTGTATACAAGTACTGTGACTCTGTAGCCGTACCACACTGTGTATACAAGTACTGTGACTCTGCTGGCCGTACCCCACTGTGTATACAAGTACTGTGAATCTGCAGGCCGTACCCCACTCTGTATACAAGTACTGTGACTCTGCAGGATGTACCACACTGTATATACAATTACTGTGACTCTGCAGGCCATACCAAACTGTGTATACAAGTACTGTGACACTGCTGCCCATACCCCACTGTGTATACAAGTACTGTGACTCTGCAGGTCGTACCCCATTCTGTATACAAGTACTGTGACTCTGCAGCCGTACCCTACTGTGTATACAAGTACTGTGACTCTGCAGGCCGTACCCCACTGTGTATACAAATACTATGACTCTGCAGGCCGTACCACACAGTGTATACAAGTACTGTGACTCTGCTGCCCATACCACACTGTGTATACAAGTACTGTGACTCTGCAGCCGTACCCCACTGTGTATACAAGTACTGTGACTCTGCAGCCGTACCCCACTGTGTATACAAGTACTGTGACTCTGCAGGCAGTACCCCACTGTGCATACAAGTACTGTGACTCTGCAGGCCGTACCCCACTGTGCATACAAGTACTGTGACTCTGCAGCCGTACCACACTGTGTATACAAGTACTGTGAATCTGCAGCCGTACCCCACTGTTTATACAAGTACTGTGACTCTGCAGCCGTACCACACTGTGTATACAAGTACTGTGACTTTGCAGCCGTACCACACTGTGTATACAAGTACTGTGATTCTGCAGCCGTACCCCACTGTGTATACAAGTTCTGTGACTCTGCAGCCGTACCACACTGTGTATACAAGTACTGTGACTCTGCAGGCCTTACCACACTGTGTATACAATTACAGTGACTCTGCTGGCCGTACCACACTCTGTATACAAGTACTGTGACTCTGTAGGCTATACTCCAATGTGTATACAAGTACTGTGACTCTGCTGGCCATACCACACTCTGTAAAAAAGTACTGTGACTCTGCAGCCGTACCCCACTGTGTATACAAGTACTGTGACTCTGCTGGCAATACTACACTGTGTATACAAGTACTGTGACTCTGCAGGCCGAACCACACTCTGTATACAAGTACTGTGACTCTGCAGGCCGTACCCCACTGTGTATACAAGTACTGTGACTCTGCAGGCCGTACCACACTCTGTATACAAGTACTGTGACTGCAGGCCGTACCACCCTGTGTATACAAGTACTGTGACTCTGCTGGCCGTACCACACTGTGTATACAAGTACTGTGACTCTGCAGGCCGTAATCCAGTGTATATACAAGTACTGTGACTCTGCAGGCCGCACCACACTGTGTATACAAGTACTGTGACTCTGCAGGCCGTTACACACTCTGTATACAAGTACTGTGACTCTGCTGGCCGTACCACACTGTGTATACAAGTACTGTGACTCTGCAGGCCGTAATCCACTGTGTATACAAGTACTGTGACTCTGCAGGCCGTACCACACTCTGTATACATGTACTGTGACTGCAGGCCGTACCACACTGTGTATACAAGTACTGTGACTCTGCTGGCCGTACCACACTGTGTATACAAGTACTGTGACTCTGCAGGCCGTAATCCAGTGTATATACAAGTACTGTGACTCTGCAGGCCGCACCACACTGTGTATACAAGTACTGTGACTCTGCAGGCCGTTACACACTCTGTATACAAGTACTGTGACTCTGCTGGCCGTACCACACTGTGTATACAAGTACTGTGACTCTGCAGGCCGTAATCCACTGTGTATACAAGTACTGTGACTCTGCAGGCCGTACCCCACTGTGTATACAGGTACTGTGACTCTGCTGGCCGTACCACACTGTGTATACAAGTACTGTGACTCTGCTGGACGTACCCCACTGTGTATACAAGTACTGTGACTCTGCTGGCCATACCACACTGTGTATACAAGTACTGTGACTCTGCAGGCCGTACCACACTGTCTATACAAGTACTGTGACTCTGCAGGCCGTACCACACTGTGTATACAAGTACTGTGACTCTGCAGGCGTACCACACTGTCTATACAAGTACTGTGACTCTGCAGGCCGTACCACACTGTCTATACTAGTACTGTGACTCTGCAGGCCGTACCCCACTGTGTATACAAGTACTGTGACTCTGCTGGCCGTACCACACTGTGTATACAAGTACTGTGACTCTGCAGGCTGTACCACACTGTGTATACAAGTACTGTGACTCTGCAGGCCGTACCACACTGTGTATACAAGTACTGTGACTCTGCAGGCGTACCACACTGTGTATACTAGTACTGTGACTCTGCAGGCAGTACCACACTGTGTATACAAGTACTGTGACTCTGCAGGCCGTACCCCACTGTGTATACAAGTACTGTGACTCTGCAGGCCGTACCACTGTGTATACAAGTACTGTGACTCTGCAGCCGTACCCCACTGTGTATACAAGTACTGTGACTCTGCAGCCGTACCCCACTGTGTATACAAGTACTGTGACTCTGCAGCCGTACCCCACTGTGTATACAAGTACTGTAACTCAGCAGGCCGTACCCCACTGTGTATACAAGTACTGTGACTCTGCTGGCCATACCACACTGTATACAAGTACTGTGACTCTGTAGCCGTACCACACTGTGTATACAAGTACTGTGACTCTGCTGGCCGTACCCCACTGTGTATACAAGTACTGTGAATCTGCAGGCCGTACCCCACTCTGTATACAAGTACTGTGACTCTGCAGGATGTACCACACTGTATATACAATTACTGTGACTCTGCAGGCCATACCAAACTGTGTATACAAGTACTGTGACACTGCTGCCCATACCCCACTGTGTATACAAGTACTGTGACTCTGCAGGTCGTACCCCATTCTGTATACAAGTACTGTGACTCTGCAGCCGTACCCTACTGTGTATACAAGTACTGTGACTCTGCAGGCCGTACCCCACTGTGTATACAAATACTATGACTCTGCAGGCCGTACCACACAGTGTATACAAGTACTGTGACTCTGCTGCCCATACCACACTGTGTATACAAGTACTGTGACTCTGCAGCCGTACCCCACTGTGTATACAAGTACTGTGACTCTGCAGCCGTACCCCACTGTGTATACAAGTACTGTGACTCTGCAGGCAGTACCCCACTGTGCATACAAGTACTGTGACTCTGCAGGCCGTACCCCACTGTGCATACAAGTACTGTGACTCTGCAGCCGTACCACACTGTGTATACAAGTACTGTGAATCTGCAGCCGTACCCCACTGTTTATACAAGTACTGTGACTCTGCAGCCGTACCACACTGTGTATACAAGTACTGTGACTTTGCAGCCGTACCACACTGTGTATACAAGTACTGTGATTCTGCAGCCGTACCCCACTGTGTATACAAGTTCTGTGACTCTGCAGCCGTACCACACTGTGTATACAAGTACTGTGACTCTGCAGGCCTTACCACACTGTGTATACAATTACAGTGACTCTGCTGGCCGTACCACACTCTGTATACAAGTACTGTGACTCTGTAGGCTATACTCCAATGTGTATACAAGTACTGTGACTCTGCTGGCCATACCACACTCTGTAAAAAAGTACTGTGACTCTGCAGCCGTACCCCACTGTGTATACAAGTACTGTGACTCTGCTGGCAATACTACACTGTGTATACAAGTACTGTGACTCTGCAGGCCGAACCACACTCTGTATACAAGTACTGTGACTCTGCAGGCCGTACCCCACTGTGTATACAAGTACTGTGACTCTGCAGGCCGTACCACACTCTGTATACAAGTACTGTGACTGCAGGCCGTACCACCCTGTGTATACAAGTACTGTGACTCTGCTGGCCGTACCACACTGTGTATACAAGTACTGTGACTCTGCAGGCCGTAATCCAGTGTATATACAAGTACTGTGACTCTGCAGGCCGCACCACACTGTGTATACAAGTACTGTGACTCTGCAGGCCGTTACACACTCTGTATACAAGTACTGTGACTCTGCTGGCCGTACCACACTGTGTATACAAGTACTGTGACTCTGCAGGCCGTAATCCACTGTGTATACAAGTACTGTGACTCTGCAGGCCGTACCCCACTGTGTATACAGGTACTGTGACTCTGCTGGACGTACCCCACTGTGTATACAAGTACTGTGACTCTGCTGGCCATACCACACTGTGTATACAAGTACTGTGACTCTGCAGGCCGTACCACACTGTGTATACAAGTACTGTGACTCTGCAGGCCGTACCACACTGTGTATACAAGTACTGTGACTCTGCAGGCCGTACCACACTGTGTATACAAGTACTGCGACTCTGCAGGCGTACCACACTGTGTATACTAGTACTGTGACTCTGCAGGCCGTACCCCACTGTGTATACAAGTACTGTGACTCTGCTGGCCGTAACACACTGTGTATACAAGTACTGTGACTCTGCAGGCCGTACCACACTGTGTATACAAGTACTGTGACTCTGCAGGCCGTACCACACTGTGTATACAAGTACTGTGACTCTGCAGGCGTACCACACTGTGTATACTAGTACTGTGACTCTGCAGGCCGTACCACACTGTGTATACTAGTACTGTGACTCTGCAGGCCGTACCACACTGTGTATACAAGTACTGTGACTCTGCAGGCCGTACCCCACTGTGTATACAAGTACTGTGACTCTGCAGGCCGTACCACTGTGTATACAAGTACTGTGACTCTGCAGCCGTACCCCACTGTGTATACAAGTACTGTGACTCTGCAGCCGTACCCCACTGTGTATACAAGTACTGTGACTCTGCAGCCGTACCCCACTGTGTATACAAGTACTGTGACTCAGCAGGCCGTACCCCACTGTGTATACAAGTACTGTGACTCTGCTGGCCATACCACACTGTGTATACAAGTACTGTGACTCTGTAGCCGTACCACACTGTGTATACAAGTACTGTGACTCTGCTGGCCGTACCCCACTGTGTATACAAGTACTGTGACTCTGCAGGCCGTGCCCCACTGTGTATACAAGTACTGTGACTCTGCAGGATGTACCACACTGTATATACAAGTACTGTGACTCTGCAGGCCATACCACACTGTGTATACAAGTACTGTGACACTGCTGCCCATACCACACTGTGTATACAAGTACTGTGACTCTGCAGCCGTACCCCACTGTGTATACAAGTACTGTGACTCTGCAGGCCGTACCCCACTGTGTATACAAGTACTGTGACTCTGCAGGCCGTACCCCACTGTGTATACAAGTACTGTGACTCTGCAGCCGTACCACACTGTGTATACAAGTACTGTGACTCTGCAGCCGTACCCCACTGTGTATAAAAGTACTGTGACTCTGCAGCCGTACCACACTGTGTATACAAGTACTGTGACTCTGCAGCCGTACCCCACTGTGTATACAAGTACTGTGACTCTGCAGCCGTACCCCACTGTGTATACAAGTACTGTGACTCTGCAGGCCTTACCACACTGTGTATACAATTACTGTGACTCTGCTGGCCGTACCACACTCTGTATACAAGTACTGTGACTCTGCAGGCTGTACTCCACTGTGTATACAAGTACTGTGACTCTGCTGGCCATACCACACTCTGTATACAAGTACTGTGACTCTCCAGCCGTACCCCACTGTGTATACAAGTACTGTGACTCTGCTGGCCATACTACACTGTGTATACAAGTACTGTGACTCTGCAGGCCGAACCACACTCTGTATACAAGTACTGTGACTCTGCAGGCCGTACCCCACTGTGTATACAAGTACTGTGACTCTGCTGGCCATACCACACTGTGTATACAAGCTCTGTGACTCTGCAGGCCGTACCACACTGTGTATACAAGTACTGTGACTCTGCAGGCCGTACCCCACTGTGTATACAAGTACTGTGACTCTGCAGGCCGTACCACACTCTGTATACAAGTACTGTGACTGCAGGCCGTACCACACTGTGTATACAAGTACTGTGACTCTGCTGGCCGTACCACACTGTGTATACAAGTACTGTGACTCTGCAGGCCGTAATCCAGTGTATATACAAGTACTGTGACTCTGCAGGCCGCACCACACTGTGTATACAAGTACTGTGACTCTGCAGGCCGTTACACACTCTGTATACAAGTACTGTGACTCTGCTGGCCATACCACACTGTGTATACAAGTACTGTGACTCTGCAGGCCGTAATCCACTGTGTATACAAGTACAGTGACTCTGCAGGCCGTACCCCACTGTGTATACAGGTACTGTGACTCTGCTGGCCGTACCACACTGTGTATACAAGTACTGTGACTCTGCTGGCCGTACCCCACTGTGTATACAAGTACTGTGACTCTGCAGGCCATACTCCACTGTGTATACAAGTACTGTGACTCTGCAGGCCGTACCCCACTGTGTATACAAGTACTGTGACTCTGCAGGCCGTACCCCACTGTGTATACAAGTACTGTGACTCTGCAGGCCATACCCCACTGTATATACAAGTGACTCTGCTGGCCGTACCACACTCTGTATACAAGTACTGTGACTCTGCAGGCTGTACTCCACTGTGTATACAAGTACTGTGACTCTGCTGGCCATACCACACTCTGTATACAAGTACTGTGACTCTGCAGGCCGTACCCCACTGTGTATACAAGTACTGTGACTCTGCTGGCCATACCACACTGTGTATACAAGCTCTGTGACTCTGCAGGCCGTACCACACTGTGTATACAAGTACTGTGACTCTGCAGGCCGTACCCCACTGTGTATACAAGTACTGTGACTCTGCAGGCCGTACCACACTCTGTATACAAGTACTGTGACTGCAGGCCGTACCACACTGTGTATACAAGTACTGTGACTCTGCTGGCCGTACCCCACTGTGTATACAAGTACTGTGACTCTGCAGGCCGTACCACACTCTGTATACAAGTACTGTGACTGCAGGCCACACCACACTGTGTATACAAGTACTGTGACTCTGCAGGCCTTACCACACTGTGTGAACAAGTACTGTGACTCTGCTGGCCATACCACACTGTGTATACAAGTACTGTGACTCTGCAGGCCATACTCCACTGTGTATACAAGTACTGTGACTCTGCAGGCCGTACCCCACTGTGTATACAAGTACTGTGACTCTGCAGGCCATACCCCACTCTGTATACAAGTATTGTGACTCTGCAGGCCATACACCACTGTGTATACAAGTACTGTGACTCTGCAGGCCGTAACCCACTGTGTATACAAGTACTGTGACTCTGCAGGCCGTACCCCACTGTGTATACAAGTACTGTGACTTTGCAGGCCATACCCCACTGTATATACAAGTACTGTGGCTCTGAAGGCCATGCCCCACTGTGTATAGATGTACTGTGGATCTGCAGTCCGTACTCTACTGTGTATACAAGTACTGTTACTCTGCAGGCTGTACCCCACTGTGTATACAAGTATTGTGACTCTGCAGGCCGTACCCCACTGTGTATACAAGTACTGTGACTCTGCTGGCCGTACCCCACTGTGTTTACAAGTACTGTGACTGTGCAGGCCGTATCCCACTGTGTATACAAGTACTGTGACTCTGCAGGCCGTACCCCACTGTGTATACAAGTATTGTGACTCTACAGGCCGTACCCCACTGTGTATACAAGCTCTGTGACTTTGCAGGCCGTATCCCACTGTGTATAAAAGTACTGTGATTCTGCTGGCCATACCACACTGTGTATACAAGTACTGTGACTCTGCAGGTCGTACCCCACTCTGTATACAAGTACTGTGACTCTGCAGCCGTACCCTACTGTGTATACAAGTACTGTGACTCTGCAGGCCGTACCCCACTGTGTATACAAGTACTATGACTCTGCAGGCCGTACCACACAGTGTATACAAGTACTGTGACTCTGCTGCCCATACCACACTGTGTATACAAGTACTGTGACTCTGCAGCCGTACCCCACTGTGTATACAAGTACTGTGACTCTGCAGCCGTACCCCACTGTGTATACAAGTACTGTGACTCTGCAGGCAGTACCCCACTGTGCATACAAGTACTGTGACTCTGCAGGCCGTACCCCACTGTGCATACAAGTACTGTGACTCTGCAGCCGTACCACACTGTGTATACAAGTACTGTGACTCTGCAGCCGTACCCCACTGTGTATACAAGTACTGTGACTCTGCAGCCGTACCACACTGTGTATACAAGTACTGTGACTTTGCAGCCGTACCACACTGTGTATACAAGTACTGTGATTCTGCAGCCGTACCCCACTGTGTATACAAGTTCTGTGACTCTGCAGCCGTACCACACTGTGTATACAAGTACTGTGACTCTGCAGGCCTTACCACACTGTGTATACAATTAAAGTGACTCTGCTGGCCGTACCACACTCTGTATACAAGTACTGTGACTCTGTAGGCTATACTCCACTGTGTATACAAGTACTGTGACTCTGCTGGCCATACCACACTCTGTAAAAAAGTACTGTGACTCTGCAGCCGTACCCCACTGTGTATACAAGTACTGTGACTCTGCTGGCCATACTACACTGTGTATACAAGTACTGTGACTCTGCAGGCCGAACCACACTCTGTATACAAGTACTGTGACTCTGCAGGCCATACCCCACTGTGTATACAAGTACTGTGACTCTGCAGGCCGTACCACACTCTGTATACAAGTACTGTGACTGCAGGCCGTACCACGCTGTGTATACAAGTACTGTGACTCTGCTGGCCGTACCACACTGTGTATACAAGTACTGTGACTCTGCAGGCCGTAATCCAGTGTATATACAAGTACTGTGACTCTGCAGGCCGCACCACACTGTGTATACAAGTACTGTGACTCTGCAGGCCGTTACACACTCTGTATACAAGTACTGTGAATCTGCTGGCCGTACCACACTGTGTATACAAGTACTGTGACTCTGCAGGCCGTAATCCACTGTGTATACAAGTACTGTGACTCTGCAGGCCGTACCCCACTGTGTATACAGGTACTGTGACTCTGCTGGACATACCCCACTGTGTATACAAGTACTGTGACTCTGCTGGCCATACCACACTGTGTATACAAGTACTGTGACTCTGCAGGCCGTACCACACTGTGTATACAAGCACTGTGACTCTGCAGGCCGTACCACACTGTGTATACAAGTACTGTGACTCTGCAGGCGTACCACACTGTGTATACTAGTACTGTGACTCTGCAGGCCGTACCCCACTGTGTATACAAGTACTGTGACTCTGCTGGCCGTACCACACTGTGTATACAAGTACTGTGACTCTGCAGGCCGTACCACACTGTGTATACAAGTACTGTGACTCTGCAGGCCGTACCACACTGTGTATACAAGTACTGTGACTCTGCAGGCGTATCACACTGTGTATACTAGTACTGTGACTCTGCAGGCCGTACCACACTGTGTATGCTAGTACTGTGACTCTGCAGGCCGTACCACACTGTGTATACAAGTACTGTGACTCTGCAGGCCGTACCCCACTGTGTATACAAGTACTGTGACTCTGCAGGCCGTACCACTGTGTATACAAGTACTGTGACTCTGCAGCCGTACCCCACTGTGTATACAAGTACTGTGACTCTGCAGCCGTACCCCACTGTGTATACAAGTACTGTGACTCTGCAGCCGTACCCCACTGTGTATACAAGTACTGTGACTCTGCAGGCCATACCACACTGTGTATACAAGTACTGTGACTCTGTAGCCGTACCACACTGTGTATACAAGTACTGTGACTCTGCTGGCCGTACCCCACTGTGTATACAAGTACTGTGACTCAGCAGGCCGTACCCCACTGTGTATACAAGTACTGTGACTCTGCTGGCCATACCACACTGTGTATACAAGTACTGTGACTCTGCAGCCGTACCCCACTGTGTATACAAGTACTGTGACTCTGCAGCCGTACCCCACTGTGTATACAAGTACTGTGACTCAGCAGGCCGTACCCCACTGTGTATACAAGTACTGTGACTCTGCTGGCCATACCACACTGTGTATACAAGTACTGTGACTCTGTAGCCGTACCACACTGTGTATACAAGTACTGTGACTCTGCTGGCCGTACCCCACTGTGTATACAAGTACTGTGACTCTGCAGGCCGTGCCCCACTGTGTATACAAGTACTGTGACTCTGCAGGATGTACCACACTGTATATACAAGTACTGTGACTCTGCAGGCCATACCACACTGTGTATACAAGTACTGTGACACTGCTGCCCATACCACACTGTGTATACAAGTACTGTGACTCTGCAGCCGTACCCCACTGTGTATACAAGTACTGTGACTCTGCAGGCCGTACCCCACTGTGTATACAAGTACTGTGACTCTGCAGGCCGTACCCCACTGTGTATACAAGTACTGTGACTCTGCAGCCGTACCACACTGTGTATACAAGTACTGTGACTCTGCAGCCGTACCCCACTGTGTATAAAAGTACTGTGACTCTGCAGCCGTACCACACTGTGTATACAAGTACTGTGACTCTGCAGCCGTACCCCACTGTGTATACAAGTACTGTGACTCTGCAGCCGTACCCCACTGTGTATACAAGTACTGTGACTCTGCAGGCCTTACCACACTGTGTATACAATTACTGTGACTCTGCTGGCCGTACCACACTCTGTATACAAGTACTGTGACTCTGCAGGCTGTACTCCACTGTGTATACAAGTACTGTGACTCTGCTGGCCATACCACACTCTGTATACAAGTACTGTGACTCTCCAGCCGTACCCCACTGTGTATACAAGTACTGTGACTCTGCTGGCCATACTACACTGTGTATACAAGTACTGTGACTCTGCAGGCCGAACCACACTCTGTATACAAGTACTGTGACTCTGCAGGCCGTACCCCACTGTGTATACAAGTACTGTGACTCTGCTGGCCATACCACACTGTGTATACAAGCTCTGTGACTCTGCAGGCCGTACCACACTGTGTATACAAGTACTGTGACTCTGCAGGCCGTACCCCACTGTGTATACAAGTACTGTGACTCTGCAGGCCGTACCACACTCTGTATACAAGTACTGTGACTGCAGGCCGTACCACACTGTGTATACAAGTACTGTGACTCTGCTGGCCGTACCACACTGTGTATACAAGTACTGTGACTCTGCAGGCCGTAATCCAGTGTATATACAAGTACTGTGACTCTGCAGGCCGCACCACACTGTGTATACAAGTACTGTGACTCTGCAGGCCGTTACACACTCTGTATACAAGTACTGTGACTCTGCTGGCCATACCACACTGTGTATACAAGTACTGTGACTCTGCAGGCCGTAATCCACTGTGTATACAAGTACAGTGACTCTGCAGGCCGTACCCCACTGTGTATACAGGTACTGTGACTCTGCTGGCCGTACCACACTGTGTATACAAGTACTGTGACTCTGCTGGCCGTACCCCACTGTGTATACAAGTACTGTGACTCTGCAGGCCATACTCCACTGTGTATACAAGTACTGTGACTCTGCAGGCCGTACCCCACTGTGTATACAAGTACTGTGACTCTGCAGGCCGTACCCCACTGTGTATACAAGTACTGTGACTCTGCAGGCCATACCCCACTGTATATACAAGTGACTCTGCTGGCCGTACCACACTCTGTATACAAGTACTGTGACTCTGCAGGCTGTACTCCACTGTGTATACAAGTACTGTGACTCTGCTGGCCATACCACACTCTGTATACAAGTACTGTGACTCTGCAGGCCGTACCCCACTGTGTATACAAGTACTGTGACTCTGCTGGCCATACCACACTGTGTATACAAGCTCTGTGACTCTGCAGGCCGTACCACACTGTGTATACAAGTACTGTGACTCTGCAGGCCGTACCCCACTGTGTATACAAGTACTGTGACTCTGCAGGCCGTACCACACTCTGTATACAAGTACTGTGACTGCAGGCCGTACCACACTGTGTATACAAGTACTGTGACTCTGCTGGCCGTACCCCACTGTGTATACAAGTACTGTGACTCTGCAGGCCGTACCACACTCTGTATACAAGTACTGTGACTGCAGGCCACACCACACTGTGTATACAAGTACTGTGACTCTGCAGGCCTTACCACACTGTGTGAACAAGTACTGTGACTCTGCTGGCCATACCACACTGTGTATACAAGTACTGTGACTCTGCAGGCCATACTCCACTGTGTATACAAGTACTGTGACTCTGCAGGCCGTACCCCACTGTGTATACAAGTACTGTGACTCTGCAGGCCATACCCCACTCTGTATACAAGTATTGTGACTCTGCAGGCCATACACCACTGTGTATACAAGTACTGTGACTCTGCAGGCCGTAACCCACTGTGTATACAAGTACTGTGACTCTGCAGGCCGTACCCCACTGTGTATACAAGTACTGTGACTTTGCAGGCCATACCCCACTGTATATACAAGTACTGTGGCTCTGAAGGCCATGCCCCACTGTGTATAGATGTACTGTGGATCTGCAGTCCGTACTCTACTGTGTATACAAGTACTGTTACTCTGCAGGCTGTACCCCACTGTGTATACAAGTATTGTGACTCTGCAGGCCGTACCCCACTGTGTATACAAGTACTGTGACTCTGCTGGCCGTACCCCACTGTGTTTACAAGTACTGTGACTGTGCAGGCCGTATCCCACTGTGTATACAAGTACTGTGACTCTGCAGGCCGTACCCCACTGTGTATACAAGTATTGTGACTCTACAGGCCGTACCCCACTGTGTATACAAGCTCTGTGACTTTGCAGGCCGTATCCCACTGTGTATAAAAGTACTGTGATTCTGCTGGCCATACCACACTGTGTATACAAGTACTGTGACTCTGCAGGTCGTACCCCACTCTGTATACAAGTACTGTGACTCTGCAGCCGTACCCTACTGTGTATACAAGTACTGTGACTCTGCAGGCCGTACCCCACTGTGTATACAAGTACTATGACTCTGCAGGCCGTACCACACAGTGTATACAAGTACTGTGACTCTGCTGCCCATACCACACTGTGTATACAAGTACTGTGACTCTGCAGCCGTACCCCACTGTGTATACAAGTACTGTGACTCTGCAGCCGTACCCCACTGTGTATACAAGTACTGTGACTCTGCAGGCAGTACCCCACTGTGCATACAAGTACTGTGACTCTGCAGGCCGTACCCCACTGTGCATACAAGTACTGTGACTCTGCAGCCGTACCACACTGTGTATACAAGTACTGTGACTCTGCAGCCGTACCCCACTGTGTATACAAGTACTGTGACTCTGCAGCCGTACCACACTGTGTATACAAGTACTGTGACTTTGCAGCCGTACCACACTGTGTATACAAGTACTGTGATTCTGCAGCCGTACCCCACTGTGTATACAAGTTCTGTGACTCTGCAGCCGTACCACACTGTGTATACAAGTACTGTGACTCTGCAGGCCTTACCACACTGTGTATACAATTAAAGTGACTCTGCTGGCCGTACCACACTCTGTATACAAGTACTGTGACTCTGTAGGCTATACTCCACTGTGTATACAAGTACTGTGACTCTGCTGGCCATACCACACTCTGTAAAAAAGTACTGTGACTCTGCAGCCGTACCCCACTGTGTATACAAGTACTGTGACTCTGCTGGCCATACTACACTGTGTATACAAGTACTGTGACTCTGCAGGCCGAACCACACTCTGTATACAAGTACTGTGACTCTGCAGGCCATACCCCACTGTGTATACAAGTACTGTGACTCTGCAGGCCGTACCACACTCTGTATACAAGTACTGTGACTGCAGGCCGTACCACGCTGTGTATACAAGTACTGTGACTCTGCTGGCCGTACCACACTGTGTATACAAGTACTGTGACTCTGCAGGCCGTAATCCAGTGTATATACAAGTACTGTGACTCTGCAGGCCGCACCACACTGTGTATACAAGTACTGTGACTCTGCAGGCCGTTACACACTCTGTATACAAGTACTGTGAATCTGCTGGCCGTACCACACTGTGTATACAAGTACTGTGACTCTGCAGGCCGTAATCCACTGTGTATACAAGTACTGTGACTCTGCAGGCCGTACCCCACTGTGTATACAGGTACTGTGACTCTGCTGGACATACCCCACTGTGTATACAAGTACTGTGACTCTGCTGGCCATACCACACTGTGTATACAAGTACTGTGACTCTGCAGGCCGTACCACACTGTGTATACAAGCACTGTGACTCTGCAGGCCGTACCACACTGTGTATACAAGTACTGTGACTCTGCAGGCGTACCACACTGTGTATACTAGTACTGTGACTCTGCAGGCCGTACCCCACTGTGTATACAAGTACTGTGACTCTGCTGGCCGTACCACACTGTGTATACAAGTACTGTGACTCTGCAGGCCGTACCACACTGTGTATACAAGTACTGTGACTCTGCAGGCCGTACCACACTGTGTATACAAGTACTGTGACTCTGCAGGCGTATCACACTGTGTATACTAGTACTGTGACTCTGCAGGCCGTACCACACTGTGTATGCTAGTACTGTGACTCTGCAGGCCGTACCACACTGTGTATACAAGTACTGTGACTCTGCAGGCCGTACCCCACTGTGTATACAAGTACTGTGACTCTGCAGGCCGTACCACTGTGTATACAAGTACTGTGACTCTGCAGCCGTACCCCACTGTGTATACAAGTACTGTGACTCTGCAGCCGTACCCCACTGTGTATACAAGTACTGTGACTCTGCAGCCGTACCCCACTGTGTATACAAGTACTGTGACTCTGCAGGCCATACCACACTGTGTATACAAGTACTGTGACTCTGTAGCCGTACCACACTGTGTATACAAGTACTGTGACTCTGCTGGCCGTACCCCACTGTGTATACAAGTACTGTGACTCTGCAGGCCGTACCCCACTGTGTATACAAGTACTGTGACTCTGCAGGATGTACCACACTGTATATACAAGTACTGTGACTCTGCATGCCATACCACACTGTGTATACAAGTACTGTGACACTGCTGCCCATACCACACTGTGTATACAAGTACTGTGACTCTGCAGCCGTACCCCACTGTGTACACAAGTACTGTGACTCTGCAGGCCGTACTTCACTGTGTATACAAGTACTGTGACTCTGCAGGCCGTACCCCACTGTGTATACAAGTACTGTGACTCTGCAGCCGTACCACACTGTGTATACAAGTACTGTGACTCTGCAGCCGTACCCCACTGTGTATAAAAGTACTGTGACTCTGCAGCCGTACCCCACTGTGTATAAAAGTACTGTGACTCTGCAGCCGTACCACACTGTGTATACAAGTACTGTGACTCTGCAGCCGTACCCCACTGTGTATACAAGTACTGTGACTCTGCAGCCGTACCCCACTGTGTATACAAGTACTGTGACTCTGCAGGCCTTACCACACTGTGTATACAATTACTGTGACTCTGCTGGCCGTACCACACTCTGTATACAAGTACTGTGACTCTGCAGGCTGTACTCCACTGTGTATACAAGTACTGTGAATCTGCTGGCCATACCACACTCTGTATACAAGTACTGTGACTCTCCAGCCGTACCCCACTGTGTATACAAGTACTGTGACTCTGCTGGCCATACTACACTGTGTATACAAGTACTGTGACTCTGCAGGCCGAACCACACTCTGTATACAAGTACTGTGACTCTGCAGGCCATAGCCCACTGTGTATACAAGTACTGTGACTCTGCTGGCCATACCACACTGTGTATACAAGCTCTGTGACTCTGCAGGCCGTACCACACTGTGTATACAAGTACTGTGACTCTGCAGGCCGTACCCCACTGTGTATACAAGTACTGTGACTCTGCAGGCCGTACCACACTCTGTATACAAGTACTGTGACTGCAGGCCGTACCACACTGTGTATACAAGTACTGTGACTCTGCTGGCCGTACCACACTGTGTATACAAGTACTGTGACTCTGCAGGCCATACTCCACTGTGTATACAAGTACTGTGACTCTGCAGGCCGCACCACACTGTGTATACAAGTACTGTGACTCTGCAGGCCGTACCCCACTGTGTATACAAGTACTGTGACTCTGCAGGCCATACCCCACTGTATATACAAGTGACTCTGCTGGCCGTACCACACTCTGTATACAAGTACTGTGACTCTGCAGGCTGTACTCCACTGTGTATACAAGTACTGTGACTCTGCTGGCCATACCACACTCTGTATACAAGTACTGTGACTCTGCAGGCCGTACCCCACTGTGTATACAAGTACTGTGACTCTGCTGGCCATACCACACTGTGTATACAAGCTCTGTGACTCTGCAGGCCGTACCACACTGTGTATACAAGTACTGTGACTCTGCAGGCCGTACCCCACTGTGTATACAAGTACTGTGACTCTGCAGGCCGTACCACACTCTGTATACAAGTACTGTGACTGCAGGCCGTACCACACTGTGTATACAAGTACTGTGACTCTGCTGGCCGTACCCCACTGTGTATACAAGTACTGTGACTCTGCAGGCCATAATCCAGTGTATATACAACTACTGTGACTCTGCTGGCCATACCACACTGTGTATACAAGCTCTGTGACTCTGCAGGCCGTACCACACTGTGTATACAAGTACTGTGACTCTGCAGGCCGTACCCCACTGTGTATACAAGTACTGTGACTCTGCAGGCCGTACCACACTCTGTATACAAGTACTGTGACTGCAGGCCGTACCACACTGTGTATACAAGTACTGTGACTCTGCTGGCCGTACCACACTGTGTATACAAGTACTGTGACTCTGCAGGCCGTAATCCAGTGTATATACAAGTACTGTGACTCTGCAGGCCGCACCACACTGTGTATACAAGTACTGTGACTCTGCAGGCCGTTACACACTCTGTATACAAGTACTGTGACTCTGCTGGCCATACCACACTGTGTATACAAGTACTGTGACTCTGCAGGCCGTAATCCACTGTGTATACAAGTACTGTGACTCTGCAGGCCGTACCCCACTGTGTATACAGGTACTGTGACTCTGCTGGCCGTACCACACTGTGTATACAAGTACTGTGACTCTGCTGGCCGTACCCCACTGTGTATACAAGTACTGTGACTCTGCAGGCCATACTCCACTGTGTATACAAGTACTGTGACTCTGCAGGCCGTACCCCACTGTGTATACAAGTACTGTGACTCTGCAGGCCGTACCCCACTGTGTATACAAGTACTGTGACTCTGCAGGCCATACCCCACTGTATATACAAGTGACTCTGCTGGCCGTACCACACTCTGTATACAAGTACTGTGACTCTGCAGGCTGTACTCCACTGTGTATACAAGTACTGTGACTCTGCTGGCCATACCACACTCTGTATACAAGTACTGTGACTCTGCAGGCTTTACCCCACTGTGTATACAAGTACTGTGACTCTGCTGGCCATACCACACTGTGTATACAAGCTCTGTGACTCTGCAGGCCGTACCACACTGTGTATACAAGTACTGTGACTCTGCAGGCCGTACCCCACTGTGTATACAAGTACTGTGACTCTGCAGGCCGTACCACACTCTGTATACAAGTACTGTGACTGCAGGCCGTACCACACTGTGTATACAAGTACTGTGACTCTGCTGGCCGTACCACACTGTGTATACAAGTACTGTGACTCTGCAGGCCATAATCCAGTGTATATACAAGTACTGTGACTCTGCAGGCCGCACCACACTGTGTATACAAGTACTGTGACTCTGCAGGCCGTTACACACTCTGTATACAAGTACTGTGACTCTGCTGGCCATTCCACACTGTGTATACAAGTACTGTGACTCTGCAGGCCGTAATCCACTGTGTATACAAGTACTGTGACTCTGCAGGCCATACCCCACTGTGTATACAGGTACTGTGACTCTGCTGGCCGTACCACACTGTGTATACAAGTACTGTGACTGCTGGCCGTACCCCACTGTGTATACAAGTACTGTGACTCTGCAGGCCATACTCCACTGTGTATACAAGTACTGTGACTCTGCAGGCCGTACCCCACTGTGTATACAAGTACTGTGACTCTGCAGGCCATACCCCACTGTGTATACAAGTACTGTGACTCTGCAGGCCATACACCACTGTGTATACAAGTACTGTGACTCTGCAGGCCGTAACCCACTGTGTATACAAGTACTGTGACTCTGCAGGCCGTACCCCACTGTGTATACAAGTACTGTGACTCTGCAGGCCATACCCCACTGTATATACAAGTACTGTGACTCTGAATGCCATACCCCACTGTTTATAGATGTACTGTGGCTCTGCAGTCCGTAATCTACTGTGTATACAAGTACTGTGACTCTGCAGGCTGTACCCCACTGTGTATACAAGTATTGTGACTCTGCAGGCCGTACCCCACTGTGTATACAAGTACTGTGACTCTGCTGGCCGTACCCCACTGTGTTTACAAGTACTGTGACTGTGCAGGCCGTATCCCACTGTGTATACAAGTACTGTGACTCTGCAGGCCGTACCCCACTGTGTATACAAGTGCTGTGACTCTGCAGGCCGTACCCCACTGTGTATACAAGTATTGTGACTCTGCAGGCCGTATCCCACTGTGTATAAAAGTACTGTGATTCTGCTGGCCATACCACACTGTGTATACAAGTACTGTGACTCTGCTGGCCATACCACACTGTGTATACAAGTACTGTGACTCTGCAGTCTGTACTCCACTGTGTATAAAAGTACTGTGACTCTTCAGGCCGTACCCCACTCTATTCAAGTACTGTGACTCTGCAGCCGTAACACACTGTGTATACAAGTACTGTGACTCTGCAGGCCGTACCCCACTCTGTATACAAGTACTGTGACTCTGCAGCCGTACCCCACTGTGTATACAAGTACTGTGACTCTGCAGGCCGTACCCCACTGTGTATACAAGTACTATGACTCTGCAGGCCGTACCACACAGTGTATACAAGTACTGTGACTCTGCTGCCCATACCACACTGTGTATACAAGTACTGTGACTCTGCAGCCGTACCCCACTGTGTATACAAGTACTGTGACTCTGCAGCCGTACCCCACTGTGTATACAAGTACTGTGACTCTGCAGGCCGTACCCCACTGTGTATACAAGTACTGTGACTCTGCAGCCGTACCCCACTGTGTATACAAGTACTGTGACTCTGCAGCCGTACCCCACTGTGTATACAAGTACTGTGACTCTGCAGGCCGTACCCCACTGTGTATACAAGTACTGTGACTCTGCAGGCCGTACCCCACTGTGTATACAAGTACTGTGACTCTGCAGCCGTACCACACTGTGTATACAAGTACTGTGACTCTGCAGCTGTACCACACTGTGTATACAAGTACTGTGACTCTGCAGCCGTACCCCACTTTGTATACAAGTACTGTGACTCTGCAGCCGTACCACACTGTGTATACAAGTACTGTGACTCTGCAGCCGTACCCCACTGTGTATACAAGTACTGTGACTCTGCAGGCCGTACCCCACTGTGTATACAAGTACTGTGACTCTGCCGGCCGTACCCCACTGTGTATACAAGTACTGTGACTCTGCAGCCGTACCACACTGTGTATTCAAGTACTGTGACTCTGCAGCCGTACCCCACTGTGTATACAAGTACTGTGACTCTGCAGCCGTACCCCTCTGTGTATACAAGTACTGTGACTCTGCAGCCGTACCCCACTGTGTATACAAGTACTGTGACTCTGCAGCCGTACCCCACTGTGTATACAAGTACTGTGACTCTGCAGCCGTACCCCACTGTGTATACAAGTACTGTGACTCTGCAGCCGTACCCCACTGTGTGAGCCTGATTGGTAACATCTGCATAGAATAAAAAATGTTAGGGAAACTATGGGCCTCATTCAGACCCACTAGCAAGCGGCTGTCCGCTCGCAAGTGGGTCGATGGTGTGCACTGCGCATGCACACGACGGAGGGAGCTCCGTCATGCGCATGCGCCAGACGCGACGAGCGAAGGACTTTCCTTCGCTCGTTGTGTCTGATCAAAGGGGGCGTGCTGTCGATGTTGATTGACAGCACGCCCCCTTTGGTGGGCGTGCCGGGGGCGTGCCTCCCAGACGGAGGCGTTCCCAAGGGAACGCCTACCGTCAGAAGCCGGCCCCACTGACATCACTAGTGATGTCAGTGGGAGTGATTTTGGCTCTGATAGAGCCAAAATCACTCCAGGGCTTGTGGTCGAAAACCCCGACCACAGGCTTCTGGTCGCACTGGCGATGGTCGCGATGGTCAAGACCATCGCGACCATCATCCTGCATGCTCGTATGTGCTGTGGGTGGTGACCCACAGCTATACAAGCGTCCAGGAGGACGCTCCATTTTTATGGAGGACGGCCATCATTCAGAGCGAGCGCTCTGCTCAGAGCGTCCGGCTCTGAATGAGGGCCTATGTTTTTTATAACTGCTAAGCTGCCTAGCAATGAAAGAGGAAGCGACTTCCAGTGATATACTGTATACTGTAGTATAGTAGTTATCTTGGTTATGATCAGTATAAAATTTGTTCGAATAAAGTTGGGTGAAGTCCGAGGGAATATGGACACCAAGATATTTAATTGAGTTACGGGTAATAC
The DNA here is from genome assembly GCA_031769625.1 of Taudactylus pleione. Taxonomy (NCBI): domain Eukaryota; kingdom Metazoa; phylum Chordata; class Amphibia; order Anura; family Myobatrachidae; genus Taudactylus; species Taudactylus pleione. Next base: position 1,042,541 of record JAUIMM010000652.1, read on the forward strand.
GGAAGGGTTGAACAATTGATAAAGAATTGTAATATGAAGTCGGGCCACAAATAGGGAGAATTCAGATTTGTCTGAAATAAATTCACTTTATATCCTGATACCAATCCAAAGGGAATATTATATCTAGTACAGCTGGTAAAGAAAGGCTGGGATTATAAAGAAAGAGCAGCATGTCATCTGCGTAAAGTGTAACTTTTAAAGGTATGTTGCCATTCAAATTTCCTTCCACTAATAATGAGGTACGTAAGGGTTCTATTGCCAAAGCGAATTATAGAGGGGAAAATGAGCATTCCTGTCTGCCATATTGGGAAAGGTGATGAGATCTATCCATTGCAAGAAACCTGAGAAAGGGGGTTTGTATATAACGTTTTTAAAATATCGATAAATGCTAATGGAAAACCCAAATTTTTGAGTGTATGAAAAAGATGATTCCAAATCACTAGGTGAAAAGCCTTTTCAGCATCCAATGATATTATGAGAAAGAAACCTGGTGCGCTAATCACTCAGGTGTTGTCTAATATAGACTTGCTGCTGACACCAGAGGGATACCTGCAAACCACCCTCAAAAATGAACAAGAACACAAATATGGTGTCTGCGCTAATCACTATATAAGAAACGTAGGCTGTGAAAATGATAAATATATTATTTTATTGAACATATGAAAAAATGAACAGCAGTTCAACTCTAAAAACATATATAAACAGTGCACATCGAATGAAGAAAGCGATTAAATGTTACATTAATAAATCTAAACACATACTGTTTCCAATATATCATAGGAAAAAAAGATAGATGTTTAAAACTCTATGTAGAGCCTTTGATGGTAATCAGCATATGTTGCTATTAGCAACCAGAATGATATCAATCTGTATAGTAGGTATAGTCACTCAGTCAGAACCTGATATAGGGTATAGTGACTCCCTAAATTGTGGAGCCGTGGAGCTAACTAAAATCTTGGTATGGTGAATATAATAGCGGGGGGGTCTCCAGACCAAACCCGCAGTCCAGTATCTCACCTGTCCCGGTGGACTAGAAGCTCCAAAGATTCCCTAGGAACCAGCTGCTCCTGCGACTCCCAGACAAATAGAAACAAGTGGGTGTGATGTTGGTCACTGCGACCAGCGCCGCTCCGGTGGATAACTGTGGAACTGTGCGTGGCTCCAATGACTCACACGCAGGGAAGTCGTGCAGGATGGTGAGCCGTTCGCACCTCAGCGACTCCAGATCAGGACGCAAGGGGTGGAGGCTGGACAGTCTGCCTCTGTGGGGAATCCCCCCGTCCAGCGGAGGCACCAGATAGCAGGAATGATGGTCCGCACAAACAGGCTCAGCAATGTCCATCAGTGTGTCTCAGCAACACTGGTGGGTATTAATATGCAGGTAGTGCAAATCACCAAACAATGGTTCCACAGTTGGAGTACAGCTGTGTAGTATGGTCAAGAGTTGGAGAAGCAATCCAGAGACCATCTTGACATGTTTCTCCCCTCTTACAGGGTTTTTTTTTCAAAAGGCAATGAAGTGATATTAAAACTTAATTAGAGGTATGCGTCTGTTGAATAGCGGCTACAACCCTCCGTACATTAACTACTGAGTGCCGTCCTGTGATTAAACCTGTTTGATCGGTATGTATAAGTTGTGGTAACATGAATTTCATTCTATCTACAAATATCTTTGTTAATATTTTGTAGTTTAAATTGATCAATGAGCTAGATCGGTAGGAATCCGGAGATATTAGATCTTTGTCTGGTTTAGGTATAAGTTTAATAATGGCCGAATTAAAGCGTGGTGGTATAGTCTTACATGCTATGATGTGATTATAAAAAGAACCGGAGTCCATACGAGGTAGTAATAACTTGTAAAATTTGTCTGACAAACCGTCGGGACCAGGAGCCTTAGAGGGCTTCAGGAGTTGTATTACTCTGGTCACTGCTTCTATTGTGATTGGTTCAGTAGGAAATTCAGCTAAGCCATCGGGTATCTGCGCGAGGGAAGATGTGGACTGTGTATTGGAAGATATAATACTAGGGGGTTAGTATTAGAATCATCAGAGTAAAGTGCAGTATAGAAATCCTTCATTATGTCAGTGATTTGACTGCCAGATTCAGTTAATAAACCATCAGTGGTACATAACGGATGAACTACCATCGGCGATTGAGTGCCTCGTAATTAGTTGGTCGAAAGCTTGCCAGTTTTATTACCAAATTTGTGAAATTTGAAATTAATGGAGAAAAGATACCGTTCACTTCGAATTTTAAGATATCCATCAAAATTAACCTTAGCAGTGAGGTAAGTTAGTTTAGTCGAGGGAGACGGAGTACATTTAAAAGCCTGAAAGGTGTCTGTAAGTTTAGTTTGGAGTTCAGGATATGTATTGGACATTTTTTTTTCTGCAGAAACATGAGAAATAATGACTCCACGTAAAACCGCTTTACCCGCTTGCCAGAACAAAGATGGGTTAGCAGTGGCGTAACTAGGGTATTTGGAGCCCAGGGCAAATTTGAAAAGGGAGCCCCACCCTCCAAGATCCCGATATGTGCACGCGCCAAAGGCGCGTGCAGAAAAAAAAGGGCGTGGTCACTTAAAAATGGGGCGTGTTAACATGACACTCCCCTTTATTTTCACACTGAACATTCCTATCCATATGCACCTCAACCCCAGTAGTACCCCTTATACAGTACCCCCAGTATGCAGTTGTGGTCCCTCTTATGCAGGCCCATAGTAGTGCCCCTTATACAGTATCCCCAGTAGTGGTCCCCCTTATACAGCCCCCAATTAGTTCCCCTTATTCAGTGCCCCCAGTAGTACCCCCAAATGCAGTGCCCCATGTAGTGTTCCCCCTTATGCAGTGCCCCCAGTAGCAGTCCCCACAATGCAGTGCACCCAGTAGTGGTATCCCCTTATGCAGTGTCCTTTATATAGTGCCCCCAGTAGTAGTCCCCCCCTATGCAGTGCCCTTTATATAGTGACCCCAGCAGTAGTCCCCCCATGCAGTTTTCCCAGTAGTGATCCCCCCTATCTAGTGACCCCTGTAGTGGTCCCCCCAGTGCAGTGCCCCAAGCAGAAGTCCCCCCAGTAGTGGTCCCCCTGATGCAGGCCCCCAGTAGTGATCCCCCCTATCCAGTGCCCACTGTAGTGGTCCTTCCTATTATTGCTCCCAGTTGTGTTCTCCCCAGTTCAGTGCCCTAGTAGTAGGCCCCTTTTATAATGCCCCCAGTAGTAGTTCCCCCCCAAGTAGTGGTCCCCAGTTGAGGTTCCCCCTCTCGATTAGGTGCCCCCAGTAATAGCCCCCCCCAGTAGAGGTCCTCCCAATAATGGTGTCCCCAGTAATAGCCCCCCCCAGTAGAGGTCTTCCCAATAATGGTGCCCCCAGTAATAGCCCCCCCAGTAGAGATCCTCCCAATAATGGTGCCCCCAGTAGTAGCCACCCCCCCAGTTGTGCCCCCACCCCCAGTAGAGATCCCCCCAGTAGTAGCCACTACCCTCCCCCGTTGTGCCCCCAGTAGTGCAGGCAGGTTTTAAAAAAAAATATATAAAAATATACTTACCTGAATCCACGCTGCTGCTCCGGACCGCTACACCGCTCCCGCCGCCTCCGCCGCCCGCCAGTCCTCCCGGGATGGCGCACTCAGCATAATGGGACAGACGTCATCACTTGGGGTGATTGTTTCCCACTGCATATGCATATAAGCCGCAATGCGCACGTGCCGCAATCGCTTTGAGATTACGTTCGCACAGAGAATCCATTCGCAAAGTGGTGACCGGTAGTCAGCGTTTATTGGTGGTAATGGGGGGGAGGGGGTTCAGAAAAACGCAGGCGTGTCTGACCATTTGAGCGCCACTATTTCATGGCCGTGCATACATTAATCATTAGGATTATATACGCAGCATGAGAGCGCTTAGCGTGCAAGGAAAGCTGCGGCGTTTGCAGCTGGTCAGACCTGCTGCAACGGCGAGATGGCTGCTTGATGTGAGTCGATGTTACCAATATTTACGCACGTAAACAATAACGTACGCAGGTGAGAAAGCAACAGTGGGCGTCCCTATGCTCGGGTGATCTTTGCAATCATTAGCATATTTTCACAGCTGCGTTCCATACGAAATCGTGGCTGCAATTGCGTTAGCATCCATCTCTAAGGGGCCTATTCATCATACCTAAACTTTCCCTGGAGGTAATTAGGTTTAGAACTGGCATGGAGGTTCTACCTAATTACCGGAGGAATCCATCATTCCTCCTCCCTATAACTATCTATTCCGAAAAGCTGTCATTTTTGCGATGACAGCTTTTCGGGAAATAGATACTTTTCCTGCCTACACTACCTTATCACATCTGGAAACAGTGCTGTGCATGCGCTGTTACATCTGTAAAACCAGCGCATGCGCAGCACTGCCTACAGATGCGGTAAGTTTGTGTCCCCCCCTCCGCTCACCTGCTCCCCCTCCCCTCCGTCCAGCACTTACCTGCCCGCGCAGCAGCCTCCAGCTCCGTCTGCTATGCTGTCACGTGTTCTCCCAGCAGAGCACAGTACTGTTTAGAAAAAAAAAAAATTTTTTTTCTAAACTTTATTGTGTTCTGCCTGGAAAACACAATGTCAGCATAGCAGACGGAGCCAGAGGAGAGACCAGAGCGCCGGAGGAAGATGCCGGGGGACCTGCCCAGCTGGTAGCAGGTAAGTGTTACCTACTATACGCCACCTCACAGTGGCGTATGGTAACACCATCAAATTCCGAAAATACATAATTTTCAGAATTTGATGAATACCATAATTTCCACATCCCCATACTAATGTACCCATACTAATGTACTAATGTACTAATGTATGGGGAGTGTGGAAATTAACGCAGGCAGACTTAGCCAGGAGATATCAGTGATATCTCCTGTGCTAAGTGTGTTCATGAATACTAAAATAACGTTAATTAAGGAAAATGTCCTTAAAAACGTTATTTTAGTGTTGATGAATAGGCCCCTCAATCAGTTCCTTAAAGCGGATCTTTCCTTGCACCCTCTAGGGCTTACCACTAGAGGGTGCAAGGGAACCACCAAGTAAACCTTGCGGCTACTTGAATCTGCACCCTCGCGTCTATTTGCAATATTGTTCAAAGCTATGCGCCATACGGTCCAGACTGTCATCTTTTTAAACTGACTAGATGAAATTTGGCTGCATTTAGGCAAATCACAATCAGACAGGTTTGAAATAATATTTAGGGCGATAGAAAAATGAATAAAATGATTAGCAAATCGCCCTATTTTTGATTGGGGGCCATGAAGAACAAAAAATACTATTCTGCTATTAAGAATAAATTTAAAAAAAAAAGTTTAGAAAAAAGAAAAAGAGAATCCGGAAACTTGACACTATTTTTTTGCTTGGTACGTTTTCCATTTCTCAGTTACTTTCCTCTTAATGATGTCGCCAGCCATTTCAATTAAAGAGGGCGCAATAGCACAGGTGACCTTCTTGAAAGTCTCGATGACGGGCAAAAACAAGGAAAAGTCACTCGGGTCATCCTTCAGCTTATCGTTTTTCTCCTTCAGGTCTTCGATCTGCGCCTGGTACATGTTGGCGTGCTGAGATCCCTGACTCCTGTATGTTTGCATTTCCTGAGCATAAAGAGAGAAAAAAAACATGTCACGCGAAATTGCAGCCTACGGAGACCTTAGGACCGACCTCTGTTAATAAATAAGATGAATAAATTATTCTCTGTTGTAGGGATGTGCAGGCTCGGATAGGTTCGAGTTTGCACGTTGAGTTCGGATTTTTCCCTCCAAAAAAACGGAACTCAGAAAGAGGCTAAACGTCATCTTACATGGACGAACATCATCATTCCTGGACAAAAGTCCAGGAATGATGATGTTCGTCCATGTAAGATGACGTTTAGCCTCTTTCTGAGTTCCGTTTTTTTGGAGGGAAAAATCCGAACTCAACGTGCAAACTCGAACCTATCCGAGCCTGCACATCCATACTCTGTTGTGTATCTGACCACAGGGCTTCATTTGTACATGATCAGGTTGTGTACAAGTAAGGGCTTAGCGTGGGCGCAATACATAAGTGTGGGCATTTACTCACCGAGGGCTTTTTCTGCTTGTAAGTTCCAAATAAAGCTATCAGTGCTGAGGGCCTAATTCAGCAAGGAACACAGAGGAGAATTTGCACGCACCCGGCCGATGTTTTTGCACTGCATGTGCGCAAACTAGCCAGTGTGAGAGGGTAAGGGTACGCAGGCTACACGCAGCATATACACAGACCCTTCCGATATTGACTGACAGGAAGTGCCGTTAGTGGGTGATGGGGGAGGTGTGGTTGGGTGAACGCATGCGTGCCTGTGCGTTGGGACGCTGTTATAGGGGCGTGTATAATTAAGGCAGTGCGGTGGCATACGCAGCCAGACGACTCAATGCACGCAGGAAGTGGCCAAAATCCTGTGCAGGATCAGGTCAACCTCTATTCTGCATATGGTTCCGATGGTTCCCGATGTTACCGATGTTTCTGCTGTCTTGCGGCCTACTCAGTCATGTTATGCTGCGGTTGCCGTGCGTATACATTGATTAGCGTATGGTCGCAGCGGATGAGTGCGTGTGTGCGTGTGCAATTTTCTGTTCCTTGCTGAATCAGGCCCTGAATCTGAAAACCAATAGGTGCATAATACAAAACAAAATGTGGGGATACTACATTTATCAAGATGGATAGCATTATTGGGGCATGTAGAGATGTTTGACGTGCCCCAAGACTCTCCCCAGCATTTCAGCCACACAGGCTCCTCCTACAAGTGTCTCAGACACCCTGTATCACCACCGCTTACTTAGTGGAGCACAGCGCTACACACCACTAATGTGTATGCTCCGTTTTCACCTGGCGCACTACAATTCCCGGCATACCCAGATGCTCCAGGCTACGTCTAATACCCAGTTATATTGTACCTGCTTTATCTCTGTGTCTACAGCCATCTGTATATTTGCCTGGTTAATAAACCAGGAACGGGTTATACGGGTTAAACTGTTTCACTCGTGGACTAACCGCCACCAGCACCTTCACTGTATAACTCACTTAACAACAATACCTTACAGGCTTTATATATTCATATCATTCAAACTAACAGATTATGGATCCAAAGTCCTACCCCATGGTCACTCTACTAACCATTGTAACACATTTCTCCACTAGGGATGAGCAAAAACTTCGGACCATTTGCAGACCAGTTGGTCACATATCTCTGCTCTGAGCAACTTTTTGGAAAAAAAATATTAATTGTGGGAATCTCTGCAGCTATTTCTAGTATTTATTATTTCTAATGTTCAACCGCTTTTACATCAGAAATATGATGGAACACAGTGATGCACCTATTGGCTTACCATACAGTATGTTCATATACCAGAAGCACCAAATTAATCTGTACAGTAGATGACGGTCATTCTGACATCACAAACCAATTATGGGTTTCCTTGTACCTGCAGCCACTAGAGAGAAGATTGAAAGGTATATTTCCCTGTTCTTTCCATTTCTATTTGTTTATGTGTCCATGGTGCAACCAGCCAAGCCTCCTACATCTATTGGATATAGGTCATGACCACTCACGGCCATGGTGCAATCTTATATACTGTATAAAAGTCATTGGTCTGTTTGTTTGTATGTCTGTCCAGTTACGCATTCGGACACCTCTGCACCGATTGGGATGAAAGCAATGTGAGGTGGTCCAGTTGGATCCTGGACAGGTTTTAGGGGTGTTAGGGTCCCGGTCGGATCTCTCGTTGGTGTACGCTGGGCAGAACTTTGACACGAGGATGCTGGGCAGAACTTTGACCTAGGGAGCCTGTTCTGGGCCTTCCACTGGATGGATTTGGAAGGAAACTTCACAGAGGGGTTGCAATTGGTCTGGGATGCCTAATGGAGTGATTGGGGTTCCGGTCAGACCACACAGCGGAGTGAGCCGGGCAGAACTTTGACCCGGGGAGCCTGTTCTGGGCTTTTCACTATATGAATTTGGATGACATCACATAATAAAACTTAATAACTTGAAGAGTTAAACCTGGTCAATTCCGGATACTTCAGCGAGTAACCAGTAAAGTCCCCTTAGCTTGGTAGAGGCTATTGCTCTTGCGGGTAAAGAGTTCGCATAAAGGAAAAGTGTGAGAATGTATTTTACTCTCTATTTCATTCAAACACATGTGCATCTTCTGTATATTGCTATAAACCTAATACTGTGGGGCTAAAACCTCGCGCCCAATTTCGGAATCCCGCGGGTATGCGCGCTCCCGATACCCGCGGGATTCAATTAAAAAAACAGTGGACGCGGGGTTTTCATCACTGAAAACCACGCGCCCGTGAATTTAAAAAAAAAAAAAAGTCACTTACCTGCTCGGGTCTCCGCGGCTCCCGGTGGCGTCCCCCCTCTCTTCTTACTGGAGAGGGGGCTGTTGGGAGTCCCGGCGGCTGGTGGGAGGAGCAAGGGCTGCTGGGAGATGTAGTTCTCCCAGAGCCCATTCCGGGGGGGCCACACTAGCGCTGCGGAGGCACACTGACACCGGGATGCACACACACACTCATACACACTTACATACAAGACACACTGACATACTCACCGCTGCTGCAGAAGAGCCGGCTCCCGACGCTGGATGAAGTAGATGCAGAAGACAGCGCTGCAGAAGGTAACTAATTAAGGACTAATTAAGCTAATTGGTTACTTCCAATTGCTTAATTAGTCCTCAGGGGGGGTGCCGCAGGGGGTGTCAGAGCAAGTGTCAGTGATTTAACCTGAAATTATCGATTTCAGGAAAAATCACGCTTGCTCAGGAGGTGCGCAAAAAAATACCTCCCGGCGCGTGTATTAAAACAAAACACGCACCTAATAGAATAGCAAAAAACCCGCACCTGCAGGAAATACCTCACAGGTGCGGGTTTTTTGCTTTTCTCGTAGCCTCTTGAATAAGCCGCTGTATGTTCTACATGTCATGTACTTATACATTTATTTCATGCTAATGTATAGACCTGCTAACATGACTCTTTCCACCCGGGACAACACGGTCACTATAACAGTTACTCAGCGTCAGATTTATATGAATTCAGAAACCCACTGACGCTCTATCCCCCCCCCCCACACCTTCATACACTAGGTGCAGTAAGTGCACAGAATATTCTGTAATGTTACAGTGCAGCATACAGTGCTACAGCCAATATACAACGTACGTGCAGGAACCTCCGCCCCACCGCCACCTCTAGGCACAAGCCTAATTACTACTCTGTGGAATTACTTTATGTTTTGTAGCACCCACCTCAGCCCAGGTAATTGCAATTAAAAGTAAGCTTGGTAGCAGGACATAGGACGAGCAGGTTGGAGGATCTGGGTTTATGGCCCGGTAGAATTTTGTACTTGGTCCTGTGAGGTGAATTGATAGAATTATGGCGCTTACCCTGTTCTTCTCCTCCATGATTCTCTCGATCTGACGTGTCATCAGACGTTTCTCTTCCGCCATTTTGTCTATCAGCTGCTTCATGTTCTCCTCCATCGTTTTCACCTGATCGTTTTCTTTTTGTTTTTTGTTGGACTCTTCCAGTTGGAGAACTTCACTTTTCATCTTTTCAATTTTTTTTGTTGCTTTCTCCTCTGAAGAAAATGTAAATGAGAGAATTAATTAATTGGAACAATCTCTATTGTCCTGAACTATTGCCACTATCTAGCATACAATTACCCAGGGCCGTAGCTAGGGTAGTGCGGCCGGTGCCATCGCACAGGGCACCACAGGTCAGGGGGCGCTGTTTGGGCCTGTCACATTTCTGTTTATTATCATTCTTGCTTGTAGCTTCCACTTATTTCATCCCCAGTATCTCCTGGCCTCTATTATCTCTTCCCTGGCCCTTTCCCCATGAGGCCATGGCCCTCTCTCAGGTGCACTATATTATGTCCCTATTTATACCCAGCATCTCCTGGCCTCCCCTATCTCTTCCCTGGCCCTTCCCCATGAGGCCATGGCCCTCTCTCAGGTGCACTATATTATGTCCCTATTTATCCCCAGCATCTCCTGGCCTCCCCTATCTCTTCCCTGGCCCTTCCCCATGAGGCCATGCTTTCTCTCAGGTGCACTATATTATGTCCCTATTTATCCCCAGCATCTTCTGGCCTCCCCTATCTCTTCCCTGGCCCTTCCCCATGAGGCCATGGCCCTCTCTCAGGTGCACTATATTATGTCCCTATTTATCCCCAGCATCTCCTGGCCTCCCCTATCTCTTCCCTGGCCCTTCCCCATGAGGCCATGGCCCTCTCTCAGGTGCACTATATTATGTCCCTATTTATCCCCAGCATCTCCTGGCCTCTCCTATCTCTTCCCTGGCCCTTCCCCATGAAGCCATGGCCCGTTTTTGGGTGTATTATGTCCCTTTGAAAAATGAGGGGGACGCCAATGCTTTTTCTGGCACAGGGCACCAAAAAGTCTACTTACGGCTCTGCAATTACCCCTCATACTGCCTGCTGCTCCTTATAATATGAAAATAGCTAATTGTCTACCTTTTACTATTTATAAGGGAATTCCACACACATGTATAGTCTTACTAAGGGGGAGATGTATCAAAGCTTGGAGATAAATAAAGTACCAACCAATTAGCTTCTAATTGTCATGTTAGAGGCTGTGTTTGAAAAGCGGCAGTTAGGAGCTGATTGGTTGGTACTTTATCTCTCTACACTTTATCTCTCCCCAAAGTTTGATACACTTCCCCATTAGAGTAATATCTATATTTCCATAATGTGAATATGGCCCAATATGTCTCTATATAGTATCTAGATTTTTGCACATCATAGACTTGAGTATTCTGATGCTTTCCCCGTTACTGTCTTACTGTCTTTGGTTTTATCATCATGTTTATGCTCTTCCCATGGGTATGTAGTCATTTTTCTGACAGACACTAAGGCCCTCATTCAGAGCCGTATGCTCTGAGCAGAGCGCACGCTCTGAATGAGGGCCGGGCTCCATTTTCATGGAGCGTCCTCCTGGACGCTCGTATAGCTGTGGGTCACCACCCACAGGCTATACGAGCGTGCATTGTGATGGTCGCGATGGTCGAGACCATCGCGACCATCGAATTTGCGAGCTGGAGCCTGCGGTTGAGGTTTTCAACCGCAAGCTACGGAGTGATTTTGGCTCTATCAGAGCCAAAATCACTCCCACTGACATCACTAGTGATGTCAGTGGGCCGGCTTCTGACGGGAGGCGTTCCCGTGGGAACGCCCCCGTCAGGGAGGCACGCCCCCGGCACGCCCACCAAAGGGGGCGTGCTGTCAATCAACATTGACAGCACGCCCCCTTTGATCGGACACAACGAGCGAAGGACTTTCCTTCGCTCGTCGCGTCTGGCGCATGCGCACGACGGAGCTCCCTCCGTCGTGCGCATGCTCAGTCCATAACATCGACCCACTTGCGAGCGGACAGCCGCTCGCGAGTGGGTCTGAATCAGGCCCTAAGTTGACAACCACTATGTTGAAATGAGAGTGCCAGTGCCGATATCCTGCCTCGTTTATAATGCTACTTAATCACTTGCCTGGCATGGTTCCATCATTTGCGACCACACCAGGCAGTGCGTTATCTGACATGGTCGCAAACGTTGCGACCTGTCATTAATGCACACTGGGCTCGATTCAGATTCGCTCACTAGAAAATCCGCGATCGCACAGTAAGGCATTAGCACGCCCACTATGTCTTGGCGTGCGATCGCGCTGTGTATGCAGATGCCCACCAGCCTATCTTAAGAAGCCCACTTGCACACGTCATCTCCAGGAAGTATATGCAACCATCGGTAACATCGAGTACCATCGGATGCATACGCAGCACTTGTGGCTGACCATACCTTGCCGCAAGCACTTCGAGTGCTTCAGTGTATAATTCAGCCAAGTCTTAATTATGCACGTCTCTGAAATGGCGTTGAGACGCTCAGACACGCCTGCGTTCGCACCACCACAGCCCTGTTTTCATCGACCAACCCCTGTCACCACCCACAAACGGCTCTTCCTGTCACTCAATCTAGCTATGCGTCTATGCACAAGGGGCGATCGTGCGGACTGGTTCGCGCATGCGCACTGCGATGCGTACGCATGCACACAATGCAAACATTGGCAGTCTGCGTGCGAACGCTTCCTAGCGAGCGGGTCAGAGTCGGGCCCAGTGTGTGGCTGCCGGAACATAATCTTACAGTAGCCACCAATAGCACAGGGACCTTTCAGCTACTTTGCATCCCTGCACCCTCCCCCAGTGACTGCCGATCCAGCACAGCAGGAACCTCCACCCAACTGGTGCAGAGAGCAACAGCCGATGGGGAAATGTAAATTAACATCCCCCAGCCCCCCAGTGTGTACCTGGTGGCTGCTCAGAGATGGAGCCACTGGGGAAAGCAAAATTATGATGGTCGCGATGTTCCAAACTTCCATGGTCAGATATATCGTTCTACTTCGGAACACCTAAACAGGGCCGGATTAAGGCTTGTGGGGGTTCTAGGGCAACTAAATTGTGGGGGCCCCCTTCAAGCCACAAGGAGTCCGACAATGCTCCCTCTCTCCCACTACACCCCCCAAGCCACACGGAGCCCTACTGCCTCCATCCCCTCACCTGATTACTCACCTGTCATCCTCTGGATTCCGGCAGCGCTGCTCCCTAGTCCCCTCATCAGCATCACTGGAGCCGCTCTGGGCTATATGAAGCATCACCAGAGCTGGCCCTAGGCATAGACAAACTAAGCAAATGCCTAGGGCATTTGTAATTCCTAGGGGCATCCAAGCCCACCTAGGACCGGCGGAGGTTTGGGGCAGGCACAGTTGGGGCATCTGCTGCCAGCTGGGCAGAGACTCTGGCAGCTGGTACTGCGATGGCACAGTGTCCACAATCGGAGCTCAGCTGACATCTCCGATCGAGCCTGGCAACAGCAAAAAGTGAGCAGGCAGCAGCGAAACAGCCTGCGGCGGTTTGTGGGGACTAGGCACTTGGACGGTGGCTAGTGGTTAGTGCTGAGCCAGCTGTGGGCCGGCACACACCAAGATGGTGGCCGCTACCACAATCAGAATAAGCTTCTGTGCATGGGCAGAGGGGTGCTGTGCTAGGTGATGGGTGCTGTAATCTGTGCTGTGCTGGGAGAGGGGTGCTGTGCTAGGTGAGGGGTGCTGTAATCTGTGCTGTGCTGGGAGAGGGGTGCTGTGCTGTGATCTCTGCTGGGAGAGGGGTTCTCTATTGGGAGAGGGGTGAGGGGTGCAGTGCTGGATAATGGGTGCTGGGAGTGATCTGTGCTGGTGGTGGGGTGCTGGGACCACAGCACAATGGGGAAGGGGCCTCGGCATAGTGAGACCACACCCATTCCGTGAGGTCACACCCCTTTTCAGGATCCCACAGGGGGGGGGCACCACCCAAAATCTTACCTAGGGCACTAATTTGGCTAGGGCCGGCTCTGAGCATCACTGACTGTGCTGCTGCATGCAGATAGAACACAGCCGCAGCAGCTGAGCCCCCATCGTCAGGGTAACACCATCCATGTGTGGGGGCTCCTCTGTGCGTGGGGACCCTGGGGCTGCTGCCCCTGTTGCCCCACTTAATCCGATGTGTTCAGATTTTAGAAATCTACATTATAAATAATCTAAACTAACTACACACTACCTTGAAAAATATTATATTAAACTAAATAATAACTTCCCCAAAAGAAATGGAATTGAAAAAGGTGGCAAAAGGGATTAATATGGAAGTTTCAAAAAAATAATAATAACACAGACATATGGTATATTGTGTATCTCAAAGGTTCCCAAACTCATGGTGAGATATAGCCAAAGTGAAGAGAGATAAAGTTCCTGCCATTTTTCAAAGACAGCCTGTGACATGACAGTTAGGAGCTGATTGCTTGGTACTTTATCTCCATCCACTTTATCTCTCGGCAAGCTTTGATAAATCTATTCCTGTCCTCTAGGCACCCTAACAGTCCAGGTTTTAGAGATATCCATGGGCACAGGTGAATTAATCAGTACCCCCAATCTATTCAATTTAACCATCTGTGCTCAAACATGGTTATCCTTCAAACCTGAACTGTTAGGGTGCCTCGAGGACAGACTTTGGCAACCCCTTGAGTAACGTGATAATTAAGACAAAGTGCATTTCATATGCAAGGAGTTAAATTAAACACCCGAGCCAGTATGTCTGACTACTGGTTATAGAGGGTTAAGTTTTTGTTACTAGGCAGTTATAGGGGATGGGGTGAGTTGGGTCAGCCTATAGGAAGGATGTAAGGGGGTGGGGTTTCAGGGCCATTTCAGGGATATTGTTCTAGCAGCCGTTTTAGGTCATCTTCCTTTGGTTTGTTCTCCGCCCACCCGCCCTTTTTAAAAAAAAATTGTTAGTGGTGTCAGCTTTGGCGTTTGGTGGGAAAGAACGGTTGCAGTCACCATCTGTCTAAGGAGCTTCAGGTGCTCTCCCTCCTCAATACATGGCTTAGGCTGATTCTTCCCTACTGGGGTCAGCAGTACCATCGCTCCAGGTGAGCTCATGTTGTGTCATTGGGGCGGGAGGTGGATACCTTGGGCGCAGTAATGGGCTGGCTGGTCACTTCCTATTTTGGTACGGGTGGAGTATGGAGTGACAGTTGGTGGATCTTGCATTGTGGGGCCGTTCTTTCGCTACCACCATTCTTTATCTGTCCTTTCCTCTTCTTAGTCATTTAGCATTGTTTAGCATTTTTTAGTATCTGCTAGTTTATATAGCCATTTATAGTTTTAAATAGGAAAATAAATAAAAACTGACCATCCTTTCCCCTTAAGCAAGCCTCAGTGTCGTTATTTCAATATTGTTATGGCTACTGGTTTGCACTACACTGGGAGTGGGAGGACATCTGGTGATGGGGAGTTTAAGTATTACAGTATGTCAGATCTGAAACATTGTTATTTGCAGAATAAAAATCACTTAATTTTCATGAGTGCCATTTGTTGCCCCCTAGTCTCTCTTATGTCACAGAGCTACCCACCAAATCACAATCTGCCCCCACTATAACAACATTTGTAGATGGCGCTAAAGATGGCGGCTGTTCTTGGTACTTTGGACCTCATTCAGAGTCAGTCGAAGCGGCCACACGGTCGTATAGAAAAAGGGGCCGGATATGCAAATGATGCACACGCATGTTGCGTCCCTAAGATCGGATCGTTAGCTGGCCGACCAAGGGGTGGATGCGGTCGGATCGCTAAAAATACGCCCACTTCTCGTACGCATAACACGTCATCTCCGGCTACATAAGGATTAATCGCGAGCATCGTATACCATCGGAACTGGTCGTAGAGCTAAAGGTTGACCTGACCCTCTCTTAAGCTCTACGATCATGTCAGTGTAAAACCTCCCCTGTCACGTGTGCCATGACACTACTTTGTCAATTATGCACTCCCTTAAAACGCCGTTCGCATAATGAGGCACGCCTGCATTCGGATCTCCACACCCCCGTTTTCAAGCACCTTCCCCTGTTACCACCCACAAACGCCTCCATCTGTCACTCAAACTACCGACCTGGCTGTGTTCAAGGAGAGAGAAATTTCTGATCGTAGCCGCTAGTTTGCGTATGCGCATTGCGAACTGTACGCATGCGCAGATCAGCGAACATCGGCTGCGTACGACCATGCGGCCGCTTCGACCGACTCTGAATAAGGTCCTTATTCTCTAGCACCATTCAAGAAGTTCATAAAATTTCTATAAAAAGTTTCCTAGTGAAGAGAAATATTGCAGGGAGATATCTCACAATAATGGATGAGACAAAAATAATTACATAATTAAATGTCTTGCGAGGCAAAAGGACACTGAACATGTGACAACAAGTAATCACTCACCTTCCATTTTCTTCTCGTTCTCAGTCAGAGCTTCATCACTTTTCAGAATGTTGTTTCCGATGGATTTTTTGGACATCCGGTAATCCTTCAGTACTAGGTCAGCCTGCAGAAGGTCAGAGAGTTAGAGATGTAATGTAAAAAAAGGGGGGGGGGTCAGTTGCCTTTGTTTAAGGCTGCAATGTTCATGCACCTGCTCAATGTCCCCCTCCGAAAATGTACCAAGTACTGGCATTAATCAAAAGCACTATCAATGAATAGGTGCAGAGGTTGTGCAAAAAAACAGAACAAACAAATATATAAACTGCGCACCTTTCCTAGGTAGTTGAGGTCTCAAAAATTCAATTAAATAAGCAAACATATTTACTACGATAAGATATTAAAATTAAAAACACATTAATAATAATCAAACATAAATAGAATAAATGACAAGGAAATTTAGGAAGAGAAAATGTATATTAGAAGCTTCTATTAAGTATACACACATCGTTAGAATGAGCCAAAGAGAGAGAGAGTCTGACATCACACATCTAAGTGACATCTAATTGGCCAAACAGTAATCCCCGCCCACATACCTGTACACCTTTCCCCATCTCCATTTTGTATTTTTCCTTTATTGCTTTCAGGTCTTGCTTGAACTGTTTATGGCCACCGGGGGCGCTGTATGTTCCTTCAGCCAACGCTGCCTCAAACGGTGCAGAAAGCTTCTTAATAAGAGTCTCACAGTGTTCCCGAGACTTTGTCTCATTTACTCGGCAGAGCTCTTCTTTTTTTTGCTGTACAAGTTCCTGAGGAAGGAAACACAAGAGACGCATCTGTAGGTTCCATGGTTATTGTTTAAAATATTAAACTAATTCTGGCCCTTTCTAGTAATTTATACTGAAAATGAAGTAAGGTCTCACTGTAATCTCTAAAAGTGATTTATTTATGAATGGGAAAACCTCTCGAGGCTTAGAATCCCGTATTTGCCTCAGCTATGCCTATCTGAGGGGATCCGGTCATATTCCCCACCACTGGCATCCCAACGGTAAGTAGTGGGCTTAGAGAGAGGGTTAGGAGTTAGGGTTAGGCACTAGTGGGAGGGTTAAGGTTAGGCACTGGGGGAAAGGTTATGTTTAGGATGCGGGGGAGGAGATTAGGTTTAGCAATGGGGAGAGGTTAGGTTTAGGCACCGGAGAGGGAGGGTTAGAATACTGACCAACAGCTGTTAGTATCCTAACCCTGTTGGGATGCCGGCTTCGGGATTCTGACGGCCAGGATCCCGAGAGCCATCATCCCGTACCCAACCCCTATCTGAGCACTACCTATATATAGTGACATAGGGCAACATTCCAATTTTGCAGAAGATTTGGGGGTCAATCCAATTAGGTGTGAATTGCGAGGTGCGAGGTGATATTTTCACTTCGAATTCGGATAACGAATTCTTTTTGCAATCCAATTAGCAACTGAATCAGTCAGACTGAGTTTGCATCTTTCCATTCTCATCTCCCTGAGGGTGAGAGATGGAAAGAGAAAATCTTTATTGTAAGGTTAAAATGTCAGGACACTGTGCTGAACCCCTTGGACACCCCCCCTCCCTAATGACTAATTAGGCAATTATTACCTTAATAAATCCAATAATTTTTTGGGGGGGTTAAAAAAAATTGTCCTCAAATTACCCCAAAATCTATTTTTTTGTTAGTTTAGGCACCCCAAATTTAAGTCCAATAATTTTATAGTTGAAAAATAATTGTTTTTAACATTTTTTTAAATTTTTTCAAGGAGCCCTCCAAGTACCCCAAAATCACCATTTTTCCTACTTTTTTTTAACATTGTTCGTTTAATTCATTTGAGATTAAAAAGTTTGTTTGTTTATCATTTTGTAGCATTTAAAAAAATTACACAAATCAGCCATTTGACACCATTTAAAAACCTAGAGTACCTTCCTAATGCCCACAAACAGCCGTCTATACGGTCCTGCTAATTCTATACGGTCCTGCTAATTCTATACGTTCCTGCTGAAACTATACATTTTTGTAGGGTCCAGTATGGTCTCCCTAAATTTTCATGCATTTCTCTCAAATCTCATTTGGCGGTCAATTCGCACCCCTCCGCTGCGAGTAGTGCGAATAGGCATTTTTAATTGGATTGGAGAATTCTCGGGAGCGCGCTTCGTTGCGAAGTCTGCGAGTTTCAAGAAACAAACTCGCTACTTGCAATTCGCACCTAATTGGATTGACCCCTTGGTTGGCTTTTGGCCCATGAGAATATAAAAGTCACAGTACAGTATATTATAGCAATGTAACCGCTCCTTCATAGCTAAATCCTCATTTCAACCTTTATAATAGTCAAGTTCTGATAATGTATTTAACTCTTTGGACAGTTTGCATGACAATACTGTACAGTGATTTACAAGTTGCCCAAAGGATTAAGGACATAGGAACTATTTCAGATTTGGGAGCAAAGCACCATGTTGCAATGTAAGGAGTGCACATACATTCATTTATATATTATTTTTGGTTGTGGAGTAAATACGAGCTGCTTTTACATGTACCCCACAAATGCTGGACAGCTTCATTTTTACACAGCGGATACGCCTATCGGGGGTCAAATGCTTAATTTATAGGGGGTGGGGGCTCACATAATTGTACAGTATGTGTAAGTAATTTTATCAAGAAAAAGAAAATAAGACTTAGTTTATTTATAATCTTAGTATAGGATATTATTTGATTGCAATATTTTCACCTCTCCATGGAAGGAATTCAATTGAATGCGAGTTTGTTTAGAGTGCCTGGAATTATTCAGTTGTCCACTCGCACCTGGCACTTAAGTCGGGAGATGCAGTTTACCATGACTAACGCCCGGGGCTAAGTCACAGTAAACTGCATTTTCCGACTTAAGTGCCAGGTTTAAAACGGTTAGGCAACTAACATCGCAACTAATATCGCAGCATTGGTTAAGTCGGATTTCAGCTAATACCTTAGGAGATTGCGAGCGGAAATCTTCTAGTCATGGGTTAACATGGCCAACTGAATAGCTCTGGGCACTCGTTCCCTGCGCTAAACAAACTTGTGTTTAGTTAACCATCCCCATGTCTGTGATGTTATAGGACGTCACATTATAGTTTAATTCTGCAAAAAATAATTTTTGAACATTTTGAATAGTTATTTATTATTAGGTACTTTTTTTTCCCAATTATCTGCCAGATCGTAACCAGGGAGAAACTTTGTGTCATATACAGAGGAAACAAACAAACAAACATAACCATCTATGACTGATGATATAAAGACATGGCTAAAGAATACAGAAGGAAACCTCAAAGATAAAGGGATGTACATAAAAGCTGCAGGAGAACCTATGCAAGCCGGTAAATGAAAGGAGGTTTAATGCCATGTGGTTTCCTTGGTTGTAATTTAACAAATCCATCTCCTGCAAAGGGATGCAGTCTGGATACCGAGGGGCGCTATCCCGCCCGCCGATATCCCGACACTGCAAGCCCGACATGGGACAAAACAAAGGCGTCGAAATCCCGACGCCTATAATTAGCCCCACTACGAATTCCCAACACCCGGCATACCGAATGAAGGTAAGCCGGGTGTCTTAGGTTCTAGCCACGCGGGGGGGAGGGTTAGGTTTAGGGAGCCCCAGGGGGACTTAGGGTTAGGCACCACTATGGAGGGATCAGGGTTAGGCACCCCCCGGGAGAGTTAGGTTTAGGGTGACCCTCAGTCCATCTTTGGTTTAATTGCCTTTAGAGTTATGTCATCCCCCCTTCCCCAGAAATGTTTAACTTGAGAACTTATAATCGCCTCACCCCATATAGGGTCCCTGTTGTGTATAATTTCTCCACCGATGTAAAACAAATTCCTCATACCTTCTATCCT
Organism: Taudactylus pleione; assembly: GCA_031769625.1. NCBI lineage: Eukaryota > Metazoa > Chordata > Amphibia > Anura > Myobatrachidae > Taudactylus > Taudactylus pleione. The sequence continues at coordinate 1,062,215 of JAUIMM010000652.1, forward strand.
AGGATACATTACTGTTCTATTATAACTAAAGAATAAATAAAAAAAAAACTGAATAGAGGTGGAAAATCCTTTGATGTAAGAGTAGTGGGAAGAGCCGAAGTTCGAGCATTTCTGCAAGTAGATGAAATATGGGGTGAGGGGCTGAATCCTGTGACAGACTTTACGTTGTGAGTCTGTACATCTAATTTACAGTAAAGTATTTAACTGATCATTTTAATACAGATCTGGGACACATTAAGTACAAATAAAACCCTCTCTAGTCCCATTATCACAGATATCAGTATTTAATTATAACTTTTTCTAGCAACGTCAGGCTATGATCTTATCATTATGATTATATTAATTCAGTGATTCAGCCAGCAGCACTTATCCTCCGTCACCTGTAGCTGCCCAACACTGAGCTACACAAAGGTCCTGAGAGGAGCTGTTATAAGTAACGGGCCCATTCATTAATAGGGGCAGATATGGCTGTCCGACATTCGACAAAAAATGGAATTGTTCGGAGTTTGCTTGCAAGAATTGAAACTGTCTCCAGATGGTGATGGTTCCCGAGCCCCGCTCCTTCCAATTAGAAGGTCAGGAATGATCAGATAACCCTGCCCCCTCTATGCCCGGTTTCCCCTCCGGTGGCACTCATGTGCACTAACACTGTTGGCTTGGTCTCGGCAGTGTTACATTCTGCTATTACTAATTAGCGGCAGAATCAGCAGTGGTAGGGATTATGCCACACCAGAGCAAAATTGAATTGCTGTAGTATTTTAGTATTCACAGCCGCAACTTGATAACGAAAACACTTCTATATAATAACTTTAGATATTTATTATGCTAGTCTGCAGTGGCATCACAAGGGGGGTGCGGCTCGCTCCCGGGTGCCACCCGACGAGGGGTGACACCAAGGTGCAGACTGACACTCCCCCACAGTGACAGGAGCCGGGTGCTGGTCTGTAGTATTAAAGGGCAGCACCCAGCTCCTGACACTGTCAGGGAGCCATCACGCACGCCCTGCAACCCCCAGTAAAGAGCAGGACCACGGGGATCGGCCGCAAGGCCACGCCCCATCCCGCTAGGCCACTCCCCGGCCCACGAGGCCACGCCCCTTTTCGGGGCGCACTTACAACGTCCCTCCCCGCACCAGGCGACACCGCGGCGAGGGATGCCACTGCTAGTATGATCAGCATTTCATTGGCTTTTTTGTGATGTGCTAGACAGGTTGTGATACGGCATACCGATCATCAACATGCAGACAGGGGCTACGTAAATACACTAACCCTCCCTTCCCACCCCCTCAACCTAACTCCCCCTGTCCACAGCCTAACCTCCCCCCACTGTGGTGCATAAATCTAAACCTCCTCCCACCCACGGCATAATAATATACTTACCCCCTATACCAACATTTGGGATGCTGGCTATCGGGATTCAGGCATCGCTATCTCAGACCATGTGAGGATTCTGATGATGGTCTTCTGGCCATGGTTTAGGATTCAGGCATCATGATTTAGATGACCGACATCCAGAACGGTAGCATATTAACTACATCCCGCTAGACATGTCATGATACAGTAATACGGCATCCGTTCAGAATGTTAACACCTGAATGTCATCATGTTCTGAATGTTGATAGCCAGAATGTTGATATGGATGTTAGGACGACATGTAAAATGCCAACATCCACAAGTTTTGACACGTTCATAATGTCCACATTTAACATTTTGACACCAAAATGTCAACAGTACATTTTTGTGTTATTTTTAGGTTTAGTGTTAGGGTTAGAGCTAGTGTTCGGGTGAGGTTAGGCTTGAATATGCAGGAAATGGTATGTCAACATTCTGCTGTCGACATGTCACATGTCAACATTATGAACATTCTGAGATTTGACCATGTCGACATTTGTTTTTCTGTTAAGACTCAACTTTCAGAACACGTCGACATGTTCGTGTCGACACTCTGAATCTCGCCATTTTGAATCTGGACCGTTTCTGGGGGTGGGCGAGCTGTGCAATCGCAGGGGGGGTGCACCAACTGCGATTGCAAGGCTCACAACCCCACAATACTACTGGGGCCGGGCAGCGCTGGGCTCTCCTTGGAGATCAACAGTGCGCCTGGCTGTGACATATGGAGGCGTAACATGCCTGACTTATGAAGCCCTCCCTCCAGACTGCCCGCTTGCCCATCCCCACTCTGCAGACAGCTCTGACTGCTCAGCCCCAGCGGCCAGCAGGCAAGTGTGTGTTGTTTTATTTTTTCTGTGGGGAGCAATTTTCTTTTATTCTGTGGGGGAGCAATGTTATTTCCTTTGTGGGAGAACAATGTGTTTTTTCTCTGTGGGGGGGCAATGTGGTTTTCTTTTGTGGGGGAGCAATGTGTTTTTTCTATGTGGGGGAGCAATGTGTTTTTTCTATGTGGGGGAGCAATGTACTTTTATTCTGTGGGGGAAGAATGTGCTTTTTCTCTGTGGGGGAGCAATGTTATTTCTTCTGTGGGGGAGCAATGTTATTTCTTCTGTGGGGGAGCAATGTTATTTCTTCTGTGGGGAAGAAATTTTTTTTCTTCTGTGGGGGAGCAATGTTATTTCTTCTGTGGGGGAGCAATGTTATTTCCTATGTGGGGGAGCAATGTTATTTTTTCTGTGGGGGAGCAATGTTATTGCCTCTGTGGGGGAGCAATGTTATTTCTTCTGTGGGGAAGAAATGTTATTTCTTCTGTGGGGGAGCAATGTTATTTCTTCTGTGGGGAAGCAATGTTATTTCCTATGTGGGGGAGCAATGTTATTTCTTCTGTGGGGGAGCAATGTTATTTCCTCTGTGGGGGAGCAATGTTATTTCCTCTGTGGGGGAGCAATGTTATTTACTCTGTGGGGGAGCAATGTTATTTTTTCTGTGGGGGAGCAATGTTATTTCTTCTGTGGGGAAGAAATGTTATTTCTTCTGTGGGGGAGCAATGCTATTTCCTATATGGGGAGCAATGTGCTTTTAGTCTGTTGGAGAGCAATGTGCTTATTTCTGTGGGGAGCAATGCTATTCCCTTTGTGGGGGAGCAATGTGCTTATTTCTGTGGGGGAACAATGCTATTTCCTTTGTGGGGGAGCAATGTGCTTATTTCTGTGGGGGAGCAATGTTATTTCCTCTGTGGGTGTGCAATGTGTTTTTTGTTTCCTGTGGAGGGGGAGGAAGGCTGATATTGTGCCTTAGAACAGAAAAAAGGAAGACAGAAGTTGGTTTTGCTGTCCCCAATCCTATGCTTATATTAACATAATTTATTCAAAAGGTAATCTCTTTATTTGAGGCCATGCCCCTTACTGTGAGACCACATCCCTTACGATGAGGCCACATCCCCTTTTTGGCGGCACGCACATACATACATACAATCTTCTGCTTGTTTGAGGGGGGGGCGTATTTTGACTGTTCGCACTGGGTGCCCCAGCCCCTAGAACGTCCCTGTTCTGAATGTCAGCATTTTATATAACACACAGTAGTAATGTAGCGTGTGATATCTCGTACAAGTCCAGTAGCTGGTGACACCTTATCATGTATATAACTCCATGCTGCCCGAAGTTATGCCCGGCCAGGAGGGTAGTTTAGTGGAGACACATGTGACATCCATATTCAGAAATGAAGCATTTTCACATTCATATAACAGGCTGCCATTAGTCCAGCTGTCCCAGCTTCATCTATCAAACAATACAATTCTCCCTAGATTGCCATCTCCCTTATTCTACATACGGGCATACAGTAGCTCACACACATTCTTACGTACCACAGTTACCTAACGCCATTTTTATTTGCTTCTTTTAAACTCACTAACAGAAAATACATAAAAACATTTTTAAATAATCCAAGAATAAAATGTGTGTTTTATATGTGTATATTATAGGTCCCAGTGTGAGAAACTGAGATAACTGCACCATCTAGTCCAACTAGTACATCTTTATATAAAATGACAGTACATACATTCTAATCTTTATTAATCTCACCCAACACCTGATCTTGAGCTCTTGCTTCGGACACAAGAACTGATCCTGATCAATGATCTCCGGGTTCTCAATCAACACCTGATGCTGGTCTCTGATCTCTTGAAACTCACCCAATACCAGATCATGATCGCTGCTCTCCTGGTACTCATCCAACACCTGATTCTGATCTCCTGGGCCTCATCCAACACTTAATTATAATATTTGATCTCCTGAATATCACCCAACACCTGATCATGATATCTGATCTTCTGAATCTCACTCAACTCCTGATCACTGGTCTCCTGCTTCTCATCCAACACCTGATCCTGATCTCTGATCTCCTGAACCTCATCAAACACCTGATCCTGATCTCCGGAATCTCACCTAACATCTAATCCTGAGGTCTGCTCTCCTGGTTCTACACCAACCCATGATTCCTATCTCAAATCTGAATCTCACCCAACATCTGATCTTGATCTCCTGATTCAACCCCAGCACTTTAGGAGCCTACCTTGCTTTTGATCCTGAGAACCGCACTCAGCATTTAATCCTGATCTTTGGCTTACTAAGAGAAATGTTGTGGGTGAAGGAGCAGCCATGTGTTATATTGTAACTAACAATGACCACATTCTCCTGCACAACAAATGACTGCCATTCTCCTATACAGCAAATAACTAGCTGAGTTTATAATTTAATTACTCAATATATTTTAATCTTTTATTTTATTTGTTCACAAATAAACCTTTTACCTCTATGAATTTGGCATTAATCATACTATGGCTTCCCAAGCGGCCCTTACGATTTTTGACATAAGATCATCGGTCCCAGAGGCTTACAAAGAGGTCCAAGCTGACCTAAAGCACAAAGCTCTGCTGGTTAGTTAAGTAAAAAACCTTAGTATACATTTTTGGTTGCCGTCTACTACTGTGCAAACTGTATTTATTTCTTGCTCTACCTGATTTATCCTACCTAGATATGGGGTTTCTGTACATCTACGGGGGTAATAGGGTCATTCGCACTCATGGCTGTAGACAACACATCTCTCGTCATTTGTTTAGCTAATATCTTGCAGACAAAAAAAAATAGCAACACCACTAAAGCTGAAAATTACTCTACTAGAACTCTTGACCCAACTCCATCTGCCCTCATTACAAATTGTCTACTAGACTTGGACCTAATATGCCGCCTTACTAAACTGTCGTGCTTCATAAGTATATTATGTACCTGCTAAACCTTATATTGCAGCTGATCTTTCCATGTCTAGACTTGAGAGAACCTATTTCTGTTACTTATCATGTAGCAACACTTTACCGTAATTTCCAGAAACTTTTCTGGGTGCAGCATTATATTTATGTTTGGATCTGATACTCACTATTAATTGGTTCTGGAACTTATGATCTTTGTCCTTGAAGGATTTATTCATGAAAATCTCAAGAGCTTCATTCTCACACTGTCTGCTCTGATTTAGAAACTGGTCCAGTGTCTCGGTCGGGTACACAACACTTTCATTCATCTTCTTCTCATAGTACTGTATCGCCTCCTTGACAGCCGCCTTGTTTTCTGTCTCAGACAGGGAAAGCACCACCTCCTCCATGCAGGCGACATTGGAGGTGCTTATAGCTTCCGTGTATGTTTTTGCCAATTTAGCCAGCCCTTAAAATGTGAAAAATAATATACAGTATTAACGTATATTTAAACACTTTTTCAGACAAGTGAGAGATCTTATAAAGCTTGTCACGTTAGTCATCTGCTTACATTATGGAATTGGCCAGTAATATGTGAACAATAAATAGCGAAGTAAATTTATCAACAAAATACTGTTATTATTATTATTATAATTTGTACAAATATTACTTTTACACAGTTAGTTTGTGAGGAATCAGATAAAAAAAAATATCTGGTAAAAATAGTTTTTAAAATTAGCATTTTTAGAAAGCAAACTTTACAAAAAAAAAAAATAATATCCACAAGAAATAACACATTAAGAAAATTTATATTAGAAACTGACATTTGAAATTACTATTTGAACCCTACAAAAAGTTCTGGACAATTTGATTATTCATAAAGGCAGCATATAAGCTTAATGATACCGTGCACTAGATGAACTTACTGACTCCTGTAACTAAGGGTATTCCTGTAACACGCTTCACGTCAGCATTACAGAAGATATAGTCACAGAACTTCTTTGACTGAGCCACAAAGTCAGGTTTAAGTTCACTCTCAGGAACTTGCTCCATCTTCTGGAGAACTTCCTTCTCAGCAGATGGATGGTCAAACACGAAGCATTTCCGGCTACCGAAATACATGCGGAGGTATTTCCTGGGCTTATTGTACTCCTCATTCCTTGGCGTCCTCTCAGCTATTATAAGAGAAAAAAGTAGAGAAAATTATATAAAAAGTTATCATTAATCGACAAAATTTTTGGGGAGATGTACAAAGTATTATAGAGAGATAAATTGGGTGGAGTTAAAGAACCAACCAATCAGCTCCTACCTATCATTTTTCAAACAGGCTGTAAAGTGACAGTTAGGAGCTGATTGGTTGGTACTTTATCGCTCTCCAAAGCTTAGTACATAGCCCCTTTATTTTAATTATTTATGTTGTGCACTTTACAAAACCTGTTTTCATTTATTAAGCCTCCTCCCTGCATATGTAAGGGTCCTGTTTTATAGAACCTTTATTTTACACTTCTAAATTACTGTATATCGAAAACCATAAAGAATCCCAGAAGTGCATTTCATAGTACATACGAGTCTTCAGCTTTAGGGCATTCTCTAGATATTCATCTTCTGTGACCTTCTGTCCATCAATCACTAGTCCCAACGTAAAGTCTCTGACAGCCCAGATGAAGATGGGGAAATGCTCTGAGAACTCTGCTTCCTCATCATCATTGTCCGTAGATTTCACCTTGATTAGCTCAGTAAGTTCCCCCACAAATCTAGCAGAAGTCAGTTAGGAAATATAACCAATGTTTGTATTTATTTATTTTTCTAAGGAATATTTCACAGTGGTGTGAATTTATTATATATACTATTACATTCATTCTGTCTCTATCATTAGGCTACATTGTACTGTGTGAGAGTGTGTGTGTGTGTGTGTAACATCAACTAGTAGCCAATCATATAATTAAAGAGTTCACCAGACAGTATCTATCCTGTAGCCAATCAAATCATCAGAATGTTAATAGGTCTAAAACCAACCTATAGCCAGAGCATTAGAACAATCACATGGAAAAATAAAACTTTAACCAAATGATATTTAGGTTTTGATAACTTGGAGTTTGTAAAATGAAATATAATAAACTAAGGTGTTTAGATTCTGACAACTGTATAACAATTGCCATCATTCCTCCCACCGGAGCAGGAAAGTCCCAATTTGTAGGAGGTTGAGAGGCAGCAGAGGCAGGTGCCTCCACTGCGCGTGGTGGAAAAAACTTAATATTTTGCTAGTAGGCACTCCCACAAGAGACATGGCCACGCCCACAATTATGTGGCCATGCCCCCCAGTATGCTGCTGTCATTCTTCTCTGCAACACTGGGAAATATATAAAGAAAGAAAGGAAGGGAACCTCTGCACTAGTTGATAGAAGGATAGCAGCTATAACCCCGTATAGATTTTGATTTTATTTTAATATATAGATTTATTAAACATTATGTTTTAAAAAGTGCGCCACTTTGAGACAACTCTATTCCTTTTCTTAGTATTTATAAACACTGGGAAGTATGCAACATTATCCTCATAGGTCAATTGAAGGATTACGTTAAATTTTGTATTTTACTTTCAAATCAAACCTTAATTTAACTGTAATAGATTCAATTGTTATAGTTCCTAAATTATTTACAGCAATGTGTTTAATGGGTTATTATGTGCCTAGTGATATTTTTTAATGTATAACTGAAAAGAAAAGTAAATGCAAAGTCTAACAAACTAAACATCCTGATATTTTTGTTGTTGTAAATATGACATTTGCAAGGTATTAATTTAGTCCACACAACTTTTTTATTACGATGGGGTGTTAGAATTGCTTCCTCTTGTGTGTTAGCATTCCTTCCAATTGTGAGTTAGCGTTCCTTCTTATTCTGTGTTAGCGTTACTTCCTATTGTGTGTTAGCATTCCTTCTTATTGTGTGTTAGCATTCCTTCTTATTGTGTGTAAGTGTTCCTTTCTATTGTGTGTTAGCATTCCTTCTTATTCTGTGTTAGCGTTACTTCCTATTGTGTGTTAGCATTCCTTCCTATTGTGTGTTAGCATTCCTTCCTATCGTGTGTTAGAGTTCCTTCCTATTGTGTTAGCATTCCTTCTTATTGTGTGTTAGCATTCCGTCTTATAGTGTGTAAGTGTTCCTTTCTAATGTGTGTTAGCGTTCCTTCCTATTGTGTGTTAGAGTTGCTTCCTATTGTGTGTTAGCATTCCTTCCTATTGTGTGTTAGCATTCCTTCCAAAAGGGTGTTAGTGTTCCTTCCTATTGTGTGTTAGCATTCCTTCCTATTGTGTGTTAGAGTTCCTTCCTATTGTGTTAGCATTCCTTCCTATTGTGTGTTAGAGTTCCTTCCTATTGTGTGTTAGCATTCCTTCCTATTGTGTGTTAGCATTCCTTCCTATTGTGTTAGCATTCCTTCTTATTGTGTTAGCATTCCTTCCTATTGTGTGTTAGCATTCCTTCCAAAAGGGTGTTAGTGTTCCTTCCTATTGTGTGTTAGCGTTCCTTCCTATTGTGTGTTAGAGTTCCTTCCTATTGTGTTAGCATTCCATCCTATTGTGTGTTAGCTTTCCTTCTTATTGTGTGTTAGCATTCCTTCTTATTGTGTGTAAGTTTTCCTTTCTATTGTGTGTTAGCATTCCTTCCTATTGTGTGTTAGCGTTGCTTCCTATTGAGTGTTAGAGTTCCTTCCTATTGTGTTCACGTTCCTTCTTATTCTGTGTCAGCATTCCTTCCTATTGTGTGTTAGCATTCCTTCCTATTGTGTGTTAGAGTTCCTTCTTATTGTGTTAGCATTCCTTCCTATTGTGTGTTAGAGTTCCTTCCTATTGTGAGTTAGCATTCCTTCCTATTGTGTGTTAGCATTCCTTCCTATTGTGTTAACATTACTTCTTATTGTGTTAGCATTCCTTCCTATTGTGTGTTAGCATTCCTTCCAAAAGGGAGTTAGCGTTCCATCCTATTGTGTGTTAGCGTTCCTTCCTATTGTGTGTTAGCATTCCTTCTTATTGTGTGTTAGCATTCCTTCCTATTGTGTGTTAGCATTCCTTCCTATTGTGTTAGTGTTCCTTCTTATTGTGTGTTAGCATTCCTTCCTATTGTGTGTTAGCGTTCCATCCTATTGTGTGTTAGCATTCCTTCCTATTGTGTGTTAGCGTTCCTTCCTATTGTGTGTTAGCATTCCTTCCTATTGTGTGTTAGCATTCCCTCCTATTGTGTTAGCGTTCCTTCCTATTGTGTGTTAGCATTCCTTCCTATTGTGTGTTAGCATTCCTTCCTATTGTGTGTTAGCATTCCTTCCTTTTGTGTTAGCGTTCCTTCTTATTGTGTGTTAGCATTCCTTCCTATTGTGTGTTAGCGTTCCTTCCTATTGTGTGTTAGCATTCCTTCCTATTGTGTGTTAGCGTTCCTTCCTATTGTGTGTTAGCGTTCCTTCTTATTGTGTGTTAGCATTCCTTCCTATTGTGTGTTAGAGTTCCTTCCTATTATGTTAGCGTTTCTTCCTATTGTGTGTTAGCATTCCTTTCTATTGTGTGTTAGCATTCCTTCCTATTGTGTTAGCGTTCCTTCCTATTGTGTGTTAACATTCCTTCCTATTGTATGTTAGCATTCCTTCCTATTGTGTGTTAGCATTCCTTCCTATTGTATGTTAGCATTCCTTCCTATTGTGTGTTAGCATTCCTTCCTATTGTGTTAGCGTTCCTTCATATTGTGTGTTAGAGTTCCTTCCTATTGTGTGTTAGCATTCCTTCCTATTGTGTGTTAGCATTCCTTCCTATTGTGTGTTAGCATTGCTTCCTATTGTGTGTTAGCATTCCTTCCTATTGTGTGTTAGCGTTCCTTCCTATTGTGTGTTAGCGTTCCTTCTTATTGTGTATTAGCGTTCCTTCCTATTGTGTGTTAGCGTTCCTTCCTATTGTGTGTTAGCGTTCCTTCTTATTGTGTGTTAGCGTTCCTTCTTATTGTGTGCAAGTGTTCCTTCCTATTGTGTGCTAGCGTTCCTTCCTATTGTGTGTTAGCGTTCCTTCCTATTGTGTGTTAGCGTTCCTTCCTATTGTGTGTTAGCATCCCTTCCTATTGTGTGTTAGCATTCCTTCCTATTGTGTTCACGTTCCTTCTTATTGTGTGTCAGCATTCCTTCCTATTGTGTGTTAGCATTCCTTCCTATTGTGTGTTAGAGTTCCTTCCTATTGTGTTAGCATTCCTTCCTATTGTGTGTTAGCGTTCCTTCATATTCTGTGTTAGCGTTCCTTCTTATTGTGTTAGCATTCCTTCCTATTGTGTGTTAGCGTTCCTTCCTATTGTGTGTTAGCGTTCCATCTTAATGTGTGTTAGCATTCCTTCTTATTGTGTGTTAGCATTCCTTCCTATTGTGTGTTAGCGTTCCTTCATATTGTGTGTTAGCGTTCCTTCTTAATGTGTGTTAGCATTCCTTCTTATTGTGTGTTAGCATTCCTTCCTATTGTGTGTTAGCATTCCTTCCTATTGTGTTAGCGTTCCTTCCTATTGTGTGTTAGCATTCCTTCCTATTGTGTGTTAGCATTCCTTCCTATTGTGTGTTAGCATTCCTTCCTATTGAGTTAGCGTTCCTTCTTATTGTGTGTTAGCATTCCTTCCTACTGTGTGTTAGTGTTCCTTCGTATTGTGTTAGCGTTCCTTCCTATTGTGTGTTAGCGTTCCTTCCTATTGTATGTTAGCATTCCTTCCTATTGTGTGTTAGCGTTCCTTCCTATTGTATGTTAGCATTTCTTCCTATTGTGTGTTAGCATTGCTTCCTATTGTGTGTTAGCATTCCTTCCTATTGTGTGTTAGCGTTTCTTCCTATTGTGTGTTAGCGTTCCTTCCTATTGTGTTAGCGTTCCTTCTTATTGTGTGTTAGCATTCCTTCCTATTGTGTGTTAGCATTCCTTCCTATTGTGTTAGCATTCCTTCCTATTGTGTGTTAGCATTCCTTCCTATTGTGTGTTAGCATTCCTTCCTATTGTGTTAGCGTTCCGTCCTATTGTGTGTTAGCATTCCTTCCTATTGTGTGTTAGCATTCCTTCCTATTGTGTGTTAGCATTCCTTCCTATTGTGTTAGCGTTCCTTCTTATTGTGTGTTAGCATTCCTTCCTACTGTGTGTTAGTGTTCCTTCGTATTGTGTTAGCGTTCCTTCCTATTGTGTGTTAGCGTTCCTTCCTATTGTGTGTTAGCATTCCTTCCTATTGTGTGTTAGCGTTCCTTCCTATTGTATGTTAGCATTTCTTCCTATTGTGTGTTAGCATTGCTTCCTATTGTGTGTTAGCATTCCTTCCAATTGTGTGTTAGCGTTTCTTCCTTTTGTGTGTTAGCGTTCCTTCCTATTGTGTTAGCGTTCCTTCTTATTGTGTGTTAGCATTTCTTCCTATTGTGTGTTAGCATTCCTTCCTATTGTGTTAGCATTCCTTCCTATTGTGTGTTAGCATTACTTCCTATTGTGTGTTAGCACTCCTTCCAATTGTGTTAGCGTTCCTTCTTATTGTGTGTTAGCATTCCTTCCTATTGTGTGTTAGCATTCCTTCCTATTGTGTGTTAGCATTCCTTCCTATTGTGTTAGCGTTCTTTCTTATTGTGTGTTAGCATTCCTTCCTATTGTGTTAGCGTTCCTTCCTATTGTGTGTTAGCGTTCCTTCCTATTGTGTGTTAGCATTCCTTCCTATTGTGTGTTAGCATTCCATCCTATTGTGTGTTAGCATTCCTTCCTATTCTGTGTTTGCATACCTTCCTATTGTGTGTTAGCGTTCCTTCCTATTGTGTGTTAGCATTACTTCCTATTGTGTGTTAGCATTCCTTTCTATTGTGTGTTACCATTCCTTCTTATTGTGTGTAAGCGTTCCTTCATGTTGTGTGTTAGCGTACCTTCCTATTGTGTGTTAGCATTCCTTCCTATTGTGTGTTAGCGTTCCTTCCTATTGTGTGTTAGCGTTCCTTCCTATTGTGTGTTAGTGTTCCTTCCTATTGTGTTTTAGCGTTCCTTCTTATTGTGTGTTAGCATTCCTTCCTATTTTGTGTTAGCGTTCCTTCCTATTGTGTGTTAGCATTCCTTCTTATTGTGTGTAAGTGTTCCTTCATGTTGTGTGTTAGCATTCCTTCTTATTGTGTGTAAGTGTTCCCTCATTTTGTGTGTTAGCATTACTTCCTATTGTGTGTTAGCATTCCTTCCTATTGTGTGCTAGCATTCCTTCTTATAGTGTGTAAGCGTTCCTTCATGTTGTGTGTTAGCGTTCCTTCCTATTGTTTTAGCGTTCCTTCCTATTGTGTGTTAGCGTTCCTTCCTATTGTGTGTTAGCGTTCCTTCCTATTGTGTGTTAGCATTCCTTCCTATTGTGTGTTAGCATTCCTTCCTATTGTGTTAGCGTTCCTTCTTATTGTGTGTTAGCATTCCTTCCTATTGTGTGTAAGTGTTCCTTCCTTTTGTGTGTTAGCATTCCTTCCTATTGTGTGTTAGCATTCCTTCCTATTGTATGTTATCATTCCTTCCTATTGTGTTAGCGTTCCTTCATATTGTGTGTTAGAGTTCCTTCCTATTGTGTGTTAGCATTCCTTGCTATTGTGTGTTAGCATTCCTTCCTATTGTGTGTTAGCATTGCTTCCTATTGTGTGTTAGCATTCCTTCTTATTGTGTGTTAGCATTCCTTCCTATTGTGTGTTAGCATTCCTTCCTATTGTGTGTTAGCGTTCCTTCTTATTGTGTGTTAGCATTGCTTCCTATTGTGTGTTAGCATTCCTTCCTATTGTGTGTTAGCATTCCTTCCTATTGTGTGTTTGCATACCTTCCTACTGTGTGTTAGCATTCTTTCTTATTGTGTGTTAGCATTCCATCCTATTGTGTTAGCGTTCCTTCCTTTTGTGTGTTAGCGTTCCTTCCTATTGTGTGTTTGCATTACTTCCTATTGTGTGTTAGCATTCCTTCCTATTGTGTGTTAGCATTCCTTCTTATTGTGTGTAAGTGTTCCTTCTTATTGTGTGTAAGCGTTCCTTCATGTTGTGTGTTAGCGTTCCTTCCTATTGTGTTAGCGTTCCTTCCTATTGTGTGTTAGCGTTCCTTCCTATTGTGTGTTTGCATTCCTTCCTATTGTGTGTTAGCATTCCTTCCTATTGTGTGTTAGCATTCCTTCCTATTGTGTGTTAGCATTCCTTCCTATTATGTGTTAGCGTTCCTTCCTATTGTGTGTATGTGTTCCTTCCTATTGTGTGTTAGCGTTCCTTCTTATTGTGTGTTAGTATTCCTTCCTATTGTGTGTTAGCATTCCTTCTTATTGTGTGTAAGTGTTCCCTCATTTTGTGTGTTAGCATTACTTCCTATTGTGTGTTAGCATTCCTTCCTATTGTGTGTTAGCATTCCTTCTTATTGTGTGTAAGCGTTCCTTCATGTTGTGTGTTAGCGTTCCTTCCTATTGTGTTAGCGTTCCTTCCTATTGTGTGTTAGCGTTCCTTCCTATTGTGTGTAAGCGTTCCTTCCTATTGTGTGTTAGCATTCCTTCCTATTGTGTGTTAGCATTCCTTCCTATTGTGTGTTAGCGTTCCTTCCTATTGTGTGTTAGTGTTCCTTCCTATTGTGTGTTAGCGTTCCTTCTTATTGTGTGTTAGCATTCCTTCCAATTGTGTGTTAGCATTCCTTCTTATTGTGTGTAAGTGTTCCTTCATGTTGTGTGTTAGCATTCCTTCCTATTGTGTGTTAGCATTACTTCCTTTTGTGTGTAAGTGTTCCTTCGTATTGTGTGCTAGCATTCCTTCTTATTCGGTGTTAGCGTTACTTCTTATTGTGTGTTAGCGTTCCTTCTTATTCTGTGTTAGCATTCCTTCTTATTGTGTGTTAGCGTTACTTCTTATTGTGTGTTAGCATTCATTCCTATTGTGTGTTAGCATTACTTCATATTGTGTGTAAGTGTTGCTTCCTATTGTGTATTAGCATTCCTTCTTATTGTGTGTTAGCGTTACTTCTTATTGTATGTTAGCGTTCCTTCTTATTGTGTGTTAGCGTTCCTTCTTATTGTGTGTTTGCGTTCCTTCTTATTGTGTGTTAGCATTCCTTTTTATTGTGTGTAAGTGTTCCTTCCTATTGTGTGTAAGTGTTCCTTCCTATTGTGTGTTAGCATTCCTTTTTATTGTGAGTAAGTGTTCCTTCCTATTGTGTGTTAGCATTCCTTCCTATTGTGTGTTAGCATTCCTTCCTATTGTGTGTTAGCGTTCCTTCCTATTGTGTGTAAGTGTTCCTTCCTATTGTGTGTTAGCGTTCCTTCCTATTGTGTGTAAGTGTTCCTTCCTATTGTGTGTTAGTGTTCCTTCCTATTGTGTGTAAGTGTTCCTTCCTATTGTGTGTTAGTGTTCCATCCTATTGTGTGTTAGTGTTCCTTCCTATTGTTTGTTAGCATTCCTTCCTATTGTGTGTTAGCATTCCTTCCAATTGTGTGTTAGCGTTCCTTCCTATTGTGTGTTAGTGTTCCTTCCTATTGTGTGTTAGCATTCCTACCTATTGTGTGTTAGCATTCCTTCCTGTTGTGTGTTAGTGTTCCTTCCTATTGTGTGTTAGCGTTCCTTCCTATTGTGTGTTAGCGTTCCTTCCTATTGTGTGTTAGCGTTCCTTCCTATTGTGTGTAAGTGTTCCTTCCTATTGTGTGTTAGCGTTACTTCCTATTGTGTTTAAGTGTTCCTTCTTATTGTGTGTTAGTGTTCCTTCCTATTGTGTGTTCGCGTTCCTTCCTATTGTGTGTTAGCATTCCTTCCTATTGTGTGTAAGTGTTCCATCCTATTGTGTGTTAGCATTCCTTCCTATTGTGTGTAAGTGTTCCTTCCTATTGTGTGTTAGTGTTCCTTCCTATTGTGTGTTAGTGTTCCTTCCTATTGTGTTAGCATTCCTTCCTATTGTGTGTTAGCATTCCTTCCTATTGTGTGTTAGTGTTCCTTCCTATTGTGTGTTAGCGTTCCTTCCTATTGTGTGTCCTATTGTGTGTTAGCATTCCTTCCTATTGTGTGTTAGCATTCCTTCCTATTGTTTTAGCATTCCTTCTTATTGTGTTAGCATTCCTTCCTATTGTGTGTTAGCATTCCTTCCTATTGTGTGTTAGCATTCCTTCTTATTGTGTGTAAGTGTTCCCTCATTTTGTGTGTTAGCATTACTTCCTATTGTGTGTTAGCATTCCTTCCTATTGTGTGTTAGCATTCCTTCTTATTGTGTGTAAGCGTTCCTTCATGTTGTGTGTTAGCGTTCCTTCCTATTGTGTTAGCGTTCCTTCCTATTGTGTGTTAGCGTTCCTTCCTATTGTGTGTTAGCGTTCCTTCCTATTGTGTGTTAGCATTCCTTCCTATTGTGTGTTAGCATTCCTTCCTATTGTGTGTTAGCGTTCCTTCCTATTGTGTGTTAGTGTTCCTTCCTATTGTGTGTTAGCGTTCCTTCTTATTGTGTGTTAGCATTCCTTCCAATTGTGTGTTAGCATTCCTTCTTATTGTGTGTAAGTGTTCCTTCATGTTGTGTGTTAGCATTCCTTCCTATTGTGTGTTAGCATTACTTCCTTTTGTGTGTAAGTGTTCCTTCGTATTGTGTGCTAGCATTCCTTCTTATTCGGTGTTAGCGTTACTTCTTATTGTGTGTTAGCATTCCTTCTTATTCTGTGTTAGCATTCCTTCTTATTGTGTGTTAGCGTTACTTCTTATTGTGTGTTAGCATTCATTCCTATTGTGTGTTAGCATTACTTCATATTGTGTGTAAGTGTTGCTTCCTATTGTGTATTAGCATTCCTTCTTATTGTGTGTTAGCGTTACTTCTTATTGTATGTTAGCGTTCCTTCTTATTGTGTGTTAGCGTTCCTTCTTATTGTGTGTTTGCGTTCCTTCTTATTGTGTGTTAGCATTCCTTTTTATTGTGTGTAAGTGTTCCTTCCTATTGTGTGTAAGTGTTCCTTCCTATTGTGTGTTAGCATTCCTTTTTATTGTGAGTAAGTGTTCCTTCCTATTGTGTGTTAGCATTCCTTCCTATTGTGTGTTAGCATTCCTTCCTATTGTGTGTTAGCGTTCCTTCCTATTGTGTGTAAGTGTTCCTTCCTATTGTGTGTTAGCGTTCCTTCCTATTGTGTGTAAGTGTTCCTTCCTATTGTGTGTTAGTGTTCCTTCCTATTGTGTGTAAGTGTTCCTTCCTATTGTGTGTTAGTGTTCCATCCTATTGTGTGTTAGTGTTCCTTCCTATTGTTTGTTAGCATTCCTTCCTATTGTGTGTTAGCATTCCTTCCAATTGTGTGTTAGCGTTCCTTCCTATTGTGTGTTAGTGTTCCTTCCTATTGTGTGTTAGCATTCCTACCTATTGTGTGTTAGCATTCCTTCCTGTTGTGTGTTAGTGTTCCTTCCTATTGTGTGTTAGCGTTCCTTCCTATTGTGTGTTAGCGTTCTTTCCTATTGTGTGTTAGCGTTCATTCCTATTGTGTGTAAGTGTTCCTTCCTATTGTGTGTTAGCGTTCCTTCCTATTGTGTTTAAGTGTTCCTTCTTATTGTGTGTTAGTGTTCCTTCCTATTGTGTGTTCGCGTTCCTTCCTATTGTGTGTTAGCATTCCTTCCTATTGTGTGTAAGTGTTCCATCCTATTGTGTGTTAGCGTTCCTTCCTATTGTGTGTAAGTGTTCCTTCCTATTGTGTGTTAGTGTTCCTTCCTATTGTGTGTTAGTGTTCCTTCCTATTGTGTTAGCATTCCTTCCTATTGTGTGTTAGCATTCCTTCCTATTGTGTGTTAGTGTTCCTTCCTATTGTGTGTTAGCGTTCCTTCCTATTGTGTGTCCTATTGTGTGTTAGCATTCCTTCCTATTGTGTGTTAGCATTCCTTCCTATTGTTTTAGCATTCCTTCTTATTGTGTTAGCATTCCTTCCTATTGTGTGTTAGCATTCCTTCCTATTGTGTGTTAGTGTTCCTTCCTATAGTGTGTTAGCGTTCCTTCTTATTGTGTGTTAGCATTCCTTCTTATTGTGTGTTAGCATTCCTTCCTATTGTGTATTAGCATTCCTTCCTATTGTGTTAGCGTTCCTTCCTATTGTGTGTTAGCATTCCTTCCTATTGTGTGTTAGCATTCCTTCCTATTGTGTGTTAGCATTCCTTCCTATTGTGTTAGCGTTCCTTCTTATTGTGTGTTAGCATTCATTCCTATTGTGTGTTAGTGTTCCTTCCTTTTGTGTGTTAGCATTCCTTCCTATTGTGTGTTAGCATTCCTTCCTATTGTATGTTAGCATTCCTTCCTATTGTGTTAGCGTTCCTTCATATTGTGTGTTAGAGTTCCTTCCTATTGTGAGTTAGCATTCCTTGCTATTGTGTGTTAGCATTCCTTCCTATTGTGTGTTAGCATTGCTTCCTATTGTGTGTTAGCATTCCTTCTTATTGTGTGTTAGCATTCCTTCCTATTGTGTGTTAGCATTCCTTCCTATTGTGTGTTAGCGTTCCTTCTTATTGTGTGTTAGCATTGCTTCCTATTGTGTTTTAGTATTCCTTCCTATTGTGTGTTAGCATTCCTTCCTATTGTGTGTTTGCATACCTTCCTACTGTGTGTTAGCATTCCTTCCTATTGTGTTAGCGTTCTTTCTTATTGTGTGTTAGCATTCCATCCTATTGTGTTAGCGTTCCTTCCTTTTGTGTGTTAGCTTTCCTTCCTATTGTGTGTTAGCGTTCCTTCCTATTGTGCGTTAGCATTCCTTCCTATTGTGCGTTAGCATTCCTTCCTATTCTGTGTTAGCGTTCCTTCCTATTGTGTGTTAGTTTTCCTTCCTATTGTGTGTTAGCGTTCCTTCTTATTGTGTGTTAGTATTCCTTCCTATTGTGTGTTAGCATTCCTTCTTATTGTGTGTAAGTGTTCCCTCATTTTGTGTGTTAGCATTACTTCCTATTGTGTGTTAGCATTCCTTCCTATTGTGTGTTAGCATTCCTTCTTATTGTGTGTAAGCGTTCCTTCATGTTGTGTGTTAGCGTTCCTTCCTATTGTGTTAGCGTTCCTTCCTATTGTGTGTTAGCGTTCCTTCCTATTGTGTGTTAGCGTTCCTTCCTATTGTGTGTTAGCATTCCTTCCTATTTTGTGTTAGCATTCCTTCCTATTGTGTGTTAGCGTTCCTTCCTATTGTGTGTTAGTGTTCCTTCCTATTGTGTGTTAGCGTTCCTTCTTATTGTGTGTTAGCATTCCTTCCTATTGTGTGTTAGCATTCCTTCTTATTGTGTGTAAGTGTTCCTTCATGTTGTGTGTTAGCATTCCTTCCTATTGTGTGTTAGCATTACTTCCTATTGTGTGTAAGTGTTCCTTCGTATTGTGTGCTAGCATTCCTTCTTATTCGGTGTTAGCGTTACTTCTTATTGTGTGTTAGCGTTCCTTCTTATTCTGTGTTAGCATTCCTTCTTATTGTGTGTTAGCGTTACTTCTTATTGTGTGTTAGCATTCCTTCCTATTGTGTGTTAGCATTCCTTCTTATTGTGTGTAAGTGTTCCTTCCTATTGTGTGTTAGCATTCCTTCTTATTGTGTGTTAGCGTTACTTCTTATTGTGTGTTAGCATTCCTTCCTATTGTGTGTTAGCATTCCTTCCTATTGTGTGTTAGCGTTCCTTCCTATTGTGTGTAAGTGTTCCTTCCTATTGTGTGTTAGCGTTCCTTCCTATTGTGTGTAAGTGTTCCTTCCTATTGTGTGTTAGTGTTCCTTCCTATTGTGTGTAAGTGTTCCTTCCTATTGTGTGTTAGTGTTCCATC
Source organism: Taudactylus pleione (assembly GCA_031769625.1). NCBI lineage: Eukaryota > Metazoa > Chordata > Amphibia > Anura > Myobatrachidae > Taudactylus > Taudactylus pleione. The sequence goes on from JAUIMM010000652.1 coordinate 1,081,087, forward strand.
CTATTGTGTGTTAGTGTTCCATCCTATTGTGTGTTAGTGTTCCTTCCTATTGTTTGTTAGCATTCCTTCCTATTGTGTGGTAGCATTCCTTCCAATTGTGTGTTAGCGTTCCTTCCTATTGTGTGTTAGTGTTCCTTCCTATTGTGTGTTAGCATTCTTTCCTATTGTGTGTTAGCATTCCTTCCTGTTGTGTGTTAGTGTTCCTTCCTATTGTGTGTTAGCATTCCTTCCTATTGTGTGTTAGCGTTCCTTCCTAGTGTGTGTTAGCGTTCCTTCCTATTGTGTGTAAGTGTTCCTTCCTATTGTGTGTTAGCGTTCCTTCCTATTGTGTGTAAGTGTTCCTTCCTATTGTGTGTTAGTGTTCCTTCCTATTGTGTGTTCGCGTTCCTTCCTATTGTGTGTTAGCATTCCTTCCTATTGTGTTTAAGTGTTCCATCCTATTGTGTGTTAGCGTTCCTTCCTATTGTGTGTAAGTGTTCCTTCCTATTGTGTGTTAGTGTTCCTTCCTATTGTGTGTTAGTGTTCCTTCCTATTGTGTTAGCATTCCTTCCTATTGTGTGTTAGCATTCCTTCCTATTGTGTGTTAGTGTTCCTTCCTATTGTGTGTTAGCGTTCCTTCCTATTGTGTGTCCTATTGTGTGTTAGCATTCCTTCCTATTGTGTGTTAGCATTCCTTCCTATTGTGTGTTAGTGTTCCTTCCTATTGTGTGTTAGCATTCCTTCCTATTGTGTGTTAGCATTCCTTCCTATTGTGTGTAAGTGTTCCTTCCTATTGTGTGTTAGCGTTCCTTCCTATTGTGTGTAAGTGTTCCTTCCTATTGTGTGTTAGTGTTCCTTCCTATTGTGTGTTAGCATTCCTTCCTATTGTGTGTTAGCATTCCTTCCTATTGTGTGTTAGCGTTCCTTCCTATTGTGTGTTAGCATTCCTTCCTATTGTGTTAGCATTCCTTCCTATTGTGTGTTAGCATTCCTTCCTATTGTGTGTTAGTGTTCCTTCCTATTGTGTGTTAGCATTCCTTCCTATTGGGTGTTAGCATTCCTTCCTATTGTGTGTTAGCATTCCTTCCTATTGTGTGTTAGCATTCCTTCCTATTGTGTGTTAGCATTCCTTCCTATTGTGTGTTAGCGTTCCTTCCTATTGTGTGTTAGTGTTCCTTCCTATTGTGTGTTAGCATTCCTTCCTATTGTGTGTTAGCATTCCTTCCTATTGTGTGTTAGTGTTCCTTCCTATTGTGTGTTAGCGTTCCTTCCTATTGTGTGTTAGTGTTCCTTCCTATTGTGTGTTAGCGTTCCTTCATATTGTGTGTTAGCGTTCCTTCCTATTGTGTGTTAGCATTCCTTCCTATTGTGTGTTAGCATTCCTTCCTATTGTGTGTTAGTGTTCCTTCCTATTGTGTGTTAGTGTTCCTTCCTATTGTGTGTTAGCGTTCCTTCCTATTGTGTGTTAGCATTCCTTCCTATTGTGTGTTAGCGTTCCTTCCTATTGTGTGTTAGCATTCCTTCCTATTGTGTGTTAGTGTTCCTTCCTATTGTGTGTTAGCGTTCCTTCCTATTGTGTGTTAGCATTCCTTCCTATTGTGTGTTAGTGTTCCTTCCTATTGTGTGTTAGCGTTCCTTCTTATTGTGTGTTAAGCTGTCCTATAACTTATTGTGTTCTGGAGAAAGATCCTTCTCTTTATTAGATTTTAGCATATGACAAAACACATATTTTGCTGAATAACTTATGTTTACATAGTGATTGGAACTTCTATACTTAGTGTAAGGCAGCAATAAATCCTTTATCATCACTATGAGATTGCGGGTTATTGTCTATGATCTGCTAAACACCTGTACACAAAGTCCAGATCCTCGATCATTTCATGGAATGCCGGGGTGCAAATTCCATCCTAAAGGTGCCCATCCACTATGACATTGTAATTGTGCAGTCGTTTCTCCATCTGTGATGAGCCTGCACTGAGCGAGCAGTCATTCAGTGCAGGATCATCAATCATCTGTAAACATGTTGAACCTGATGATATCGTCAGATTGTCCAGCATGTTTACACGATGATAGATGTCTAAACAACCAGCGGATACGCGCATAGATGATCGTTTAAGACAATTTTTCAAACGCTTTGCAAGCGATTTATGAGGGATTGAACGATAATGATATCTTTATCGTTCAATCGCTCACATAAATCATCTAGTGGATGGGCACCTTTACTCTGCACCTCCTGGAAATGGGGCATTGCTATAGGCAGCCCAGGCTTCTGCAAATCGTCAACTGTTACATCAAAGCACAGCTGTAAGGTGAATAACTCCTATCAGTTTCTATCTGGGTTGAATAGCTAAAAGAAGCATTGCATACCATATATTAACACACATTTTTCCGCATCTGAAGCACTTTATTGTCCCGTGAGAGTTAGATTACATATTTATTCCTGAATACAAATGAGTGTTAGTTACTGTATGTATTATTGTGATGAGCTGCAGTCTGTGTCATATTGTACAGAGGTAAAGGGTTGGATACAGCAAAATCAGACTTAAGTGTAAATCCTAAGCTGACTGCAGAACTTTCTATTGAGTGCACAGAAATAAATAGGAATAATTGCCTGTGTGCGAGTTATACACATCCTGAGGCGCACGGTACGCTCGGTTTGCTAATTTTAAAGAGGAGGTGGCCCGTGTACTGTCTCCATGCGGGCCCCTCCTCTCTCCACCGCCCAGTTGTGAGTAGGCGCTGTGCTAGGGTCTCTAGATCATGTGCAGGTCTCTCGGAAAATGGCACGGGCGCCATGTTCCCGGTGATTTCTCTACTGCGCTTGCGCCAAACTCATGGAGAGTGATGGTCATGAGATGTTCCAGGTGATTTGTGCAGTGCCGATGCAGGACTCCGGAGAGGATATGTATAATATAATATGGCTATAATATGGTTTCAGGCCTGCATACATCTTTATCATCCATGCGGGAACGCGCATCATTGGTGACTGCAAAAAGTGAACAATATGAACGATATTGTTAACGTACATATCATTCATGAAATTCATACTGTGTGAAAGCACCATAAGTGGAAAACGCAGTCTATTCGTAAAAAATATTGACACTGTTAGTGGAAAACGCAGCATATTTGTAAAAATTATTGACACTTGCATCCATCGACGATAAAAGATATCTTTATAGTCCATGTGGGAATGCACATCGTTGGTCATTGGTGACTGCAAAAAAGTGAACGATGATAATATGAACGATATTATCATTCATATCGTTCATGAAAGTCGTACCGTGTATATGCACCATAAGTGGAATACACAGTCTATTCGTCAAAAATATTGTCACACTGTAAGTAAAAAAACGCAGTGTATTCATAAAAAATTTTGTGACACTGTTAGTAGAAAACACAGTGTATTCGTAAAAAATATTGACACTGTTAGTGGAAACGCAGTGTATACGTAAAAAATATTGTCACACTAAGTGGAAAACACAGTGTATTTGTAAAAAATATTGTGGCACTGTAAGTGGAAAATGCAGTATATTCATAAAAAATATTCACTGTTAATGGAAACGCAGTGTATTCGTATAAAATATTATCACACTGTAAGTGGACAACACAATGTATTTGTAAAAAATATTGTGGCACTGTAAATGGAAAACGTAGTATATTCATAACAAATATTGACACTGTTAGTGGAAACGCAGTGTATTCGTAAAATATATTGTCACACTAAGTGTTTAATGACACAAAGGCCCTCATTCAGAGCCGCTCGCTAGCGGCAGTACGCTCGTTCCGAGCGATGTTTGCACATCTGCGCATGCGTACGGTTTTTAGTACGCATGCGCGAACCAGTCAGTGTGGCCGAAAATCGTTTGTACGCTATATAGCGAGTGCCTGCTATTTTGAGTGACAGAATGAGGCGTATGTGGGTGGTAACAGGGGAAGGTGCTTGAAAACGGGGGAGTGGAATTCGAACGCAGGCGTGCTTAAAGGTCAAAACGGTCGTTTTAAGGGAGTGCATAATTAATACTGGAGCGTCATTGACCACGTCACTTGGTTTTTTTTAACTCAGAACTGCTCGCAAAATAGTGGTTGAAAAAACCAACCACAAGAATAGCAAGCAGTTCATACGCTGTACGATGTACTCGATTAATCTAATAAATAGCGGACATGACGTATGGTGCGAGCGGCCAGGGGGCGTTTTTATCAAATAAACGAGCGTATGTTTTGCTCGCTCGTTCAGACTTAGAGGTGTGAACAGACTGCAATTTGCGAACGGATCATTTGAATAGCCACCCCTTGTTTTTGAACGAACGACCGCAAATAGCGAACGGCTCTGAATCAGGCCCAAAGTTAGCAATAAAAAAATGCAACTTTTCATTTCTTTACTCAATCATGAATAAATGATTAGTCTACACGCCGACTACAAGACCACAACAAACAAAGTGCTAAATAACGTACATAATATATTAAACATAATGACATCACAAACGCCTCAGCTGAGATTCACATAGACATATTTTCAAAAGGTGAAAATAGAGGATATGGTTTAAAAAATGTAATAAAGCAGCTAAAACTGCGTTCTCTGTTTATAGTGTCCCTACTCCCTTTCCATGGCCCCTCTACCTTAGTTTCATCGAGTCAGAGGGGCAACTTCATGTAACCGTATTCCAGAGTGCAGCTGCTCCTCCTGTAGCCCAGGACAGAAGATGTGTAGGGGGTGTGGTGATATGTACTAAAATGGAGCTCACATCCACTAAAATAGACAATGAATCCCCAATCTAACAGGGTGTACAGCTGTAATTTATACACAACACAGGATAGAATGATGATATAGGCTTGGGTGCTGGTATATTCTGGGGTGATGGTATAGGCTGGGGTGACGCCTGGGCATAAGACTAGAAAAGCCACATCTTGGGTGTGGAATTATTTTAACCCAAATCCTGACAACAGTTGTGAAGGCATGTAAAGATAAGAGAAAAAAAGAACTCCTTGTATGAGGCACACCCCTGATAGTACAGAGAGGGGAGAAGAAAATACTAATAGCATGTACTCTAGATAGAAAAAATTGGATTATATTAAAATTTAACCTTTATTAATACAACTATAAAACCTAGTGTTGACCAATAGACAATAATCAATCTGCAACCAAAGTATACTAAGACAGCATTAAACCTGCAGATTATTCTGCATAATCAATCTTTAAATGCATGTACCAAACCAGCCCATATCCTAATATTCCTGAGCCAGTATAACGGCTACAGTAGCTGGTTGAAGAGGCATGAATTGGAATCAAAATAATGACATATAATAAATCATAGAGGTATACAACCTCTTATACCTTGGCGAAGATATAACATAAACAAATATGACAATACAATGTGGACACAACACATAATTAAAAAGCTGTACACCAAACCCACATATCACTTAGTGGCAATTCACTAGTATAAGATACTAAGAGGCGTCCCTCTATTTAGATTTAGTGGAGAATATATATAATATCTGTATAGATGTGAAAGGTAAAGTGTGTGTATTTATGGGTCAGATTCTGCTGTTCCACGTCATATGTATATATAGAGGACGTGGAATGAGTTTCACTGGCACCCAGCACACATGGAAACAGTGCAGCCTGCTTCTACTGTTAGTGTCAATCTTGCTGTGAAAAGCCTGTTGCTATCAGCAGCGCAGGAGTTCACAGCATAGACATCTAATGAGAGAGCAGGGAAAGAAGATATTAGGACAGTACCTGTCAGAAATTTCTCCAAAGGGGTATGCGGTGAAGGGATCCTCAGTGCGCAATGGGATCCCCCAGCTCGAAGACTGACGCGCGTTTTGCCGGAAGCGGGCTTTCTCACGTTGTGAAGGCATCTATTCCATTTGTAAAGCCAAAATTAGGAGAGGATCGAGATAGGGACCTTAAACATCTAGGAACCTCGACCCTGTTACATAATCTGAAGCTCATCCATCAAATGTCATCATCATCACCATCAGTGTGTACATCCTCTTCTTCACACAATAATAATTAGTCCCTGCTGGAATCCACCATTACAGACGCCTCTGTATTTTTTTTAACTTAATTGCTGGTAAAGGTCTTCCTCGTGGAATTTGTAATTCATTTTGATGAACATCATCTTTTCCACATTTTGGGGAAGTAGCCTTATAGGCCGATCACTGACAAGGTTCCCGGCTGTGCTGAAAACTCACTGGAGGGTGGGCAGCTCAAGTAAAAGCAAAGCCAGTTTGTGCAAGGGCGTCCAAATTACCTTTTTTTTCCTGCCAGTAGTCAAACAGACTGTCTGACATGTCTATTTGGATGTTATCATTAACATTTTTTAAATAGTCCTCAACCATTCTTTGACTGGTGACCATATCAGATAGAGTCACGGTAGAGGTGTAATTAATTGTAGGCAATTCTGACCTGACCTGATGTCAAAATTTTGTTGTGTTGACTCATCTGCATCACCAGTGGGTGTTTTGAAAGTTTAGTTTTTTCTCAGCAGATGCACTTGCTGGAGAAACTGAAGGAGAAGGAGAAGCCATCACTGCATCACGTGCCACTTGAGCTAACAATTTGCTTATCAACAGCTCTTTACATCTCTTCAGATCTGTGTCCATTAGGAAGAAGAAACAACATCTTCATCCCTTCTGGGATGAAAATCCACTCCCAGCAGCAGGCATGGTGCTCAAGAATTCTCAAAAAAGAAACAATGTAAGACTTAAACCTTAAATCTGAAATCTTGCATTTGCTCTGTTCTGCTTGTCCATTTGTGCTGGTTAAGTGGACAGTGGGTACAGTGGCAGCTTGAAGGCCACTAATTAACTATGTTTTTTTTAATGTCCATGTACAGGTTGGGAAAAAGTTTCAAGTGGAATTATTGCAAAGGATTACTTAACAGTCAATTGTTTTGGAAAGCACTATTAGTAGTCTTCCTGGTCCCCTTCTGGGATGAAAATCCACTCCCAGCAGCAGCAGCAGCAGGCATGGCGACTGATGTGAATGAGTAAAATTTTTTTGTAAATGCCTCTCCTCCTCCCCTCCACCATAAATTTACTTCGGAATCAAAAAATGAAATTAAATTTACTACCAATCAGGCAGTCCTGTTCCTACCTTCAACTACTAACATACTCCAACTCCCTCAAGCCTCTCTTGAATAATAAAAGAACATTTGTTTCCTGATGTGCCATGTTGGAAGTTAAACTGCCACTTAGCTTAGACAGCCAGCTAGCTTGGAGCAAATTTTTGGGCCAAAACTGGATGACAACAATATTGTGAGCTGCGAGGTGGTGAAAATTTACTGGAAACGAGTGGAAATTAATGTTATAAAGGTTAATACTGTAGGAACAAAAACAGGCCCATTTTATGTGATTCTAGCTGTTTTTATGATTTTTTTAAAGAAAAAATACAGATCCAACACTGAAAAACATACACAAAAGGGCGGTTTTGGCAGAACCAATCCAGAGGCAAAACACGAGGAGATATAGATCCAAAATCAAAACCAAAACATGGGGGTCGGCACACATCTCTAATTCATACAGAATTGAAGATTATCTGGACTACAGAGCTGAATACATTATATTTAGTGCACTGTGAGCACCATCTATAAACAAACCTGTACATTTAGAAAACATTTTGGGGTACAATGCAGCTAATTTAGCATGACTGATGCGGTGTGGAGGCTGGACACGTGTGCTGGCACTGGTGGGAGGCGCAGGGGGGAATTGGGCATTCCTTCATGACTAAGGTCAATAATTCATTTCTCATTGCAGCAACAGTAAATGTACAAACTGGCAATGATAGCTGAGACTGCACATCGTGGGTGGGAATCCTGGGCTAATGGATGGCTGATACACACCCTGGAGCTGATTCTTACAATCATCCGCCTGTGTTGAAGGTCAGCCGCGTCTATGTGACCGCACCCCCCCCAGCCCCCCAATTATGAGAGCAGCCATCATGGCTATTATCTGCATTTGCATTGTCCCCATCATTGATGCAGGAAATAAAGTTTGGCGGATTACTGCATATGCATACCTCTGAGTATCTTACAATTCTATGTGCTCGCCCACAGCATGCCCACGGGACACTTATCCTACGTGTAACCGCCACAATACTGCCCAGTAACTCCCATTCAGAAAATGAGATCAGCATGAGTTACTTTATGTTGTGTATACAGGCCGCCACTCGTGTGCAGTTTGCTATAAATCCCTAGACTTGTCTACATTCGTACTAGTGTGCAACTCAGAAATAGGCTCCCTGTGTCTAAGGGGCATGGCGGCTGCTTATGCCTACTAAAGGTTTAGTATACCTCTGTGCTATTTATTTATTACCAGTTATTTATATAGCGCACACATATTCCGCAGCACACTACAGAGAATAGTTGGCCATTCACATCCGTCCCTGCCCCAGTGGAGCTTACAATTTATATTCCCTACCACATGCTCACACACATACATACTAGGGTTAATTTGTGTTACCAGTATATTTTTGGTGTGCGGGAAGAAACCGGAGCACCTGGAGGAAACCCACGCGAGCACAGGGAGAATATACAAACTCTGCACAGTTAGGGCCAGGGTGGGAATCAAACCCATGCAGTGGCAAATGCAGGATTTCTAGAGGGGGGTTTCCAAATGCCTGCTTTTACAGTGAGTGTGGCCAGTCTATGAAGAGGGTAGAATTGGCACTTATCCAGCTTTTATATGCATCATACAAAGTATATTGTGTGTCATAATTCCAGCATGTACAGGACCAGCGATCACATTAACCCATTAGATGCGGCAGTAGGGCATCCTGCCTGAGCTGAATGTATTTATTTTAGATGTAGGCACCATTCCAGAGTATTGGAGCAAGTCCGGGAGTCTGGGAACAGCAGAAGAACCTAGCACTGTCCTGGACATATATGTACATATTGGGCTCTATAGCAGCACATCCCTAACAGTGAATGTTTTCCAGATCTCCTAGTTGGTGCACAGGTTATTTATAACTGGCTGATACATGTTAAAAGATCCACAGGTGATGCTAATTATTTCGTTAGTGATACTGTGAAGAACATGCAACACTTGTAAAATTCTATTATATAACTATTTCTATTGTGGTCATGGTGTTGGCTGGGGAGGGGGGTTTCCAGGCAGACGGAAACCCCCCCTGCGTTTGCCTATGCCATGACCTCAGTACTGTGAGGCAGTAATGCTAACCATTACACCGTCTATGCTGCACCTCTGTGCTATAGTCAGACTTCCTCCCATGTACCTCTCTAAATTCCCCTATCCAACAGAATCACCCTGTGAAGCCTGGGCCAGAAAGTAAAACTCATAGAAAGTCACAGAAACTCATTTATCACATATGATACAAGTGATATTATAGGGAATGGGATGTAGCTGGGTGCTCCACCGCTCTTACAGCTGAGGAATGAGCAAGCGGCTGGACCCAGCCCGACCTAGCTGTCCATGCAGAGAGACGAGGCTTATGGATGGATTAACCATTAATGCTGGACAGTCGCCATGTTCACTATTTAGGCTGTCAGCGAGCAGATGTCATAGGGTAACGGAAGGATACTTACAGAGAAAGGCATACCTAGCGTAGGTGTAGGACCACCTCTTTATGTCCCGCCAGGTCTAACTAAAACCTGTCACTACCCAAATGTTTCTTTCATTTCATGTTGGAAGCACAGGAATACTGAGTTATATACCCGCAGGCGGTACTGCATACTGTAGTCTGTTGTATTCTTGTCATTGTCATATGCTTTTAAAGGATACTTCAGTTTGTTCAGTGCATCCTGGTCAATGGTGCCCTTACTATTATACACCAGGGCGCTGCTCAGGAGAACGGCCAGGGAGAAAATCCAGATGTCATTCTTGGTGTCACCCTGCAAGAAGGAAAGGACAAAACTTCTCATTGAATTCTGCCACAATAAATAAAATCATCCAGTTATCTATGACGCCCACTTGGTTCAGCCCATTTTCTGGTACCTCTTTGTTAGTTATGGGGGGGGGCTGTGTCCATTGGCTTTTCCTGTATCCAGGGAATCTGCCCTTGAAATAACTTGGGGCGTTTACCATACAGATTCCCTGTATATCACAACACTAATTTATTAGGTGAGCAGATACTATGAATGTATCATGTTAGAGCAGTGGTCGGGGAATAGGGGTAAATTAACCCACATGGAGTAAAAATGAAATTCCTGGGGGTAATGGACGGACAGCCGGGCATGCATATGAATCATATAGTATAATATAGACTGATTCATATTAGGGGTGAGCGGGTTCGGATTTCTGAAATCCGAACCCCCCCGAGCCCCCCCGATCCGAGTCCGATCCGAGTCAGGCTCGACTTTTCCCGCCTGACTCGGATCTGAAATCGAGGCAAAACGTCATCATCCCGCCTTCCGAGTCTCGCGGGTTTTGGATCCTATATAAGGTACCCGCGTCGGCGCCATTTTCTCACTCGGCTGTGGACAGTGAAGAGGGAGGGTGGGAGTTAGGGCTGTGTAGTGTAGTGTAGTGTAGTGCTGCTGTTGTCCACTACTTCAAAGTCCATAGGGGCTGGCTGTGTTGTGCTGTGCTGCTGTTGTTAATAGGGGCTGTGTCCACTACTTCAAAGTCCATAGGGGCTGGCTGGACTGTGTTGTGCAGTCAGTTCTCCATAGGGGCTGTGTCCACTCCAAAGTCCTGTGCAGTGTCCCAGTCCTAAAGGAGTGCTGTAGTGTTGTCCAGGGGGTGCTCTGTCCATCAGGGGTGCTCCCCCCAAGTGCTAAAAAAATAATATATTTTCTGTGTTTGTGAATTGTGTGCGCAGTAGCCGCACGTGCATCAACAAAGTAGTGCCAAGCGTGCGCCTGTGTCATAAGTAAAGGGCCGGCTGGCTTGACCGTTAAAGGGTGCTGTAACCCCCGAAAGTACACTCCAGTCCAAACCAAAAAAAAATTATTTTCTGTGTTTGTGAATTGTGTGCGCAGTAGCCGCACGTGCATCAACAAAGTAGTGCCAACCGTGCGCCTGTGTCATAAGTAAAGGGCCAGCTGGCTTGACCGTTAAGGGTGCTGTAACCCCCGAAAGTACACTCCAGTCCAAACCAAAAAAAAAATTATTTTCTGTGTTTGTGAATTGTGTGCGCAGTAGCCGCACGTGCATCAACAAAGTAGTGCCAAGCGTGCGCCTGTGTCATAAGTAAAGGGCCGGCTGGCTTGACCGTTAAGGGTGCTGTAACCCCCGAAAGTACACTCCAGTCCAAACCAAAAAAAAAATTATTTTCTGTGTTTATGAATTGTGTGCGCAGTAGCCGCACATGCATCAACAAAGTAGTGCCAAGCGTGCGCCTGTGTCATAAGTAAAGGGCCGGCTGGCTTGACCATTAAAGGTGCTGTAACCCCCGAAAGTACACTCCAGTCCAAACCAAAAAAAAAATTATTTTCTGTGTTTGTGAATTGTGTGCGCAGTAGCCACACGTGCATCAACAAAGTAGTGCCAAGCGTGCGCCTGTGTCATAAGTAAAGGGCCGGCTGGCTTGACCGTTAAGGGTGCTGTAACCCCCGAAAGTACACTCCAGTCCAAACCTAAAAAAAAATTATTTTCTGTGTTTGTGAATTGTGTGCGCAGTAGCTGCACGTGCATCAACAAAGTAGTGCCAAGCGTGCGCCTGTGTCATAAGTAAAGGGCCGGCTGGCTTGACCGTTAAAGGGTGCTGTAACCCCCGAAAGTACACTCCAGTCCAAACCAAAAAAAAATTATTTTCTGTGTTTGTGAATTGTGTGCGCAGTAGCCGCACGTGCATCAACAAAGTAGTGCCAAGCGTGCGCCTGTGTCATAAGTAAAGGGCCGGCTGGCTTGACCGTTAAGGGTGCTGTAACCCCCGAAAGTACACTCCAGTCCAAACCTAAAAAAAAAATATTTTCTGTGTTTGTGAATTGTGTGCGCAGTAGCCGCACGTGCATCAACAAAGTAGTGCCAAGCGTGCGCCTGTGTCATAAGTAAAGGGCCGGCTGGCTTGACCGTTAAGGGTGCTGTAACCCCCGAAAGTACACTCCAGTCCAAACCAAAAAAAAAATTATTTTCTGTGTTTGTGAATTGTGTGCACTGTGGCTGCACGTGCATCAACAAAGGAGCAGCGCCAAGCGTGCGCCTGTGTCCCATAAGTAAAGAGCCGGCTGGCTCATTTCTTAAAGGGTGGTGTAACCCACAAAGTGCACTACTCTCCAGCAAAAATAAAATAATATTTTCTGTGTTTGTGTGCGCTTTAGCCGCACGTATATATATCAATATAACATAAATGGAGGACCAAACTTTCTCCGATAAAAATAAAATAGGGAAAGATCAAGAACCTCTTCCTCCTAGTGCTGTTGCTGCTGCTGGGAGTTGTTCATCATCCCAGAGAGGAAGTAGGAACATCACTACTTTTACTAAACAATTGACCCTCCAACAGTCCCTAGCGATGAGGATGAAGTACGACAGCAGTCATCCTGAAGCAAAACGTATAACTGAGGCCTTGACTGCTATGTTGGTGTTAGACGTGCGTCCGGTATCCGACATTAGTGCAGTGGGATTTAGACAATTAATGGAGGTAGTGTGTCCTCGGTTCCAAATCCCGTCTAGATTCCACCTGCATCCTCAAAGCAGCAGCGACAAGCGTGCGTCTGTCTGTTAAAGGGTGGTGACACCCTCAAAGTGTGCTACACAAACAATTAAAATATTGTTCTTTTTTTTTCTGTCTTTGTGAATTGTGTGGGCTGTAGCCGCACCTGCATCCTTAAAGCAGCAGCGACAAGCGTGCGTCTGTCTGTTAAAGGGTGGTGACACCCTCAAAGTGTGCTACACAAACAATTAAAATATTGTTCTTTTTTCTGTCTTTGTGAATTGTGTGGGCTGTAGCCGCACCTGCATCCTTAAAGCAGCAGCGACAAGCGTGCGTCTGTCTGTTAAAGGGTGGTGACACCCTCAAAGTGTGCTACACAAACAATTAAAATATTGTTCTTTTTTCTGTCTTTGTGAATTGTGTGGGCTGTAGCCGCACCTGCATCCTTAAAGCAGCAGCGACAAGCGTGCGTCTGTCTGTTAAAGGGTGGTGACACCCTCAAAGTGTGCTACACAAACAATTAAAATATTGTTCTTTATTTTTTGGTCTTTGTGAAATGTGTGGGCTGTAGCCGCACCTGCATCCTTAAAGCAGCAGCGACAAGCGTGCGTCTGTCTGTTAAAGGGTGGTGACACCCTCAAAGTGTTCTACACAAACAATTAAAATATTGTTCTTTTTTTTTCGGTCTTTGTGAAATGTGTGGGCTGTAGCCGCACCTGCATCCTTAAAGCAGCAGCGACAAGCGTGCGTCTGTCTGTTAAAGGGTGGTGTAACTCTCAAAGTGTTCCAAAAAATAAAAAACTATTTTTTTAATGTGTTTGTGACTTGTGTGCGATGTAGCCACACTTGCATCCTCAAAGCAGCAGCGACAAGCGTGCGTCTGTCTGTTAAAGGGTGGTGACACCCTCAAAGTGTGCTACACAAACAATTAAAATATTGTTCTTTTTTTTTTGGTCTTTGTGAAATGCGTGGGCTGTAGCCACACCTGCATCCTTAAAGCAGCAGCGACAAGCGTGCGTCTGTCTGTTAAAGGGTGGTGACACCCTCAAAGTGTGCTACACAAACAATTAAAATATTGTTCTTTTTTCTGTCTTTGTGAATTGTGTGGGCTGTAGCCGCACCTGCATCCTTAAAGCAGCAGCGACAAGCGTGCGTCTGTCTGTTAAAGGGTGGTGACACCCTCAAAGTGTGCTACACAAACAATTAAAATATTGTTCTTTTTTCTGTCTTTGTGAATTGTGTGGGCTGTAGCCGCACCTGCATCCTTAAAGCAGCAGCGACAAGCGTGCGTCTGTCTGTTAAAGGGTGGTGACACCCTCAAAGTGTGCTACACAAACAATTAAAATATTGTTCTTTTTTTTTTGGTCTTTGTGAAATGTGTGGGCTGTAGCCGCACCTGCATCCTTAAAGCAGCAGCGACAAGCGTGCGTCTGTCTGTTAAAGGGTGGTGACACCCTCAAAGTGTTCTACACAAACAATTAAAATATTGTTCTTTTTTTTTCGGTCTTTGTGAAATGTGTGGGCTGTAGCCGCACCTGCATCCTTAAAGCAGCAGCGACAAGCGTGCGTCTGTCTGTTAAAGGGTGGTGTAACTCTCAAAGTGTTCCAAAAAATAAAAAACTATTTTTTTAATGTGTTTGTGACTTGTGTGCGATGTAGCCACACTTGCATCCTCAAAGCAGCAGCGACAAGCGTGTGTCTGTCTGTTAAAGGGTGGTGACACCCTCAAAGTGTGCTACACAAACAATTAAAATATTGTTCTTTTTTTTCTGTCTATGTGAATTGTGTGGGCTGTAGCCGCACCTGCATCCTTAAAGCAGCAGCGACAAGCGTGCATCTGTCTGTTAAAGGGTGATGACACCTCAAAGTGTTCTACACAAACAATTAAAATATTGTTCTTTTTTTTTCGGTCTTTGTGAAATGTGTGGGCTGTAGCCGCACCTGCATCCTTAAAGCAGCAGCGACAAGCGTGCGTCTGTCTGTTAAAGGGTGGTGACACCTCAAAGTGTTCTACACAAACAATTAAAATATTCTTCTTCTTTTTTCTGTCTTTGTGAATTGTGTGGGCTGTAGCCGCACTTGCATCCTCAAAGCAGCAGCGACAAGCGTGCGTCTGTCTGTTAAAGGGTGGTGTAACCCTCAAAGTGTGCTCCACAAACAATAAAAATATTCTTTTTTTTTTTCTGTCTTTGTGAATTGTGTGGGTTGTAGCCGCACTTGAATCCTCAAAGCAGCAGCGACAAGCGTGCGTCTGTCTGTTAAAGGATTACATCGGTGACAGCATCCAAGTAGGCATGTCAGACAGTCCGTACCTGTACTGGCAGGAAAAAGAAGCAATTTGGAGGTCCCTGTACAAACTGGCTCTATTTTACCTGAGTTGCCCCCCCTCCAGTGTGTACTCCGAAAGAGTGTTTAGTGCAGCCGGGAACCTTGTCAGCGAAAGGCGTAGGAGGTTGCTTCCACAAAATGTGGAGAAGATGATGTTCATAAAATGAATTATCAACTCTTCCAGGGAGACCAGCCTCCAGAACGTACAGAGGGACCTGTGGTTCCAGCAGGGACGAATTAATACTCTGTGAGGATGAGGTTGTACACACTGAAGAGGGTGAGGAATCGGTGGATGAGGAGGATGAGGATGACATCTTGCCTCCGTAGAGCCAGTTTGTGCAGGGACACATTAATTGCCAGCTTGTTTTGTGGGGGCCCAAACGAACCAATCATTTCAGCCACAGTTGTGTGGCAGACCCTGGCGCTGAAATGATTGATTTGTTAAAGTGTGCATATCCTGTTTATACAACATAAGGGTGGGTGGGAGGGCCCAAGGACAATTCCATCTTGCACTTCTTTTTTTTCTTTGCATTATGTACAGTTTGGGGCCTAGTTTTTCTAACTGCCATCCTGTCTGCCACTGCAGTGTCACTCCTAGATGGGTCACGTGTTTGTGCCGCCCACTCGTGTCGCTTAGCATAGTCATCCAGCTACCTCGGTGCAACCTTTTGGACATGAAAACACTATTGTGAGGTGTGAGGTGTTCAGAATAGACTGGAAATGAGTGGAAATTAAGGTTATTGAGGTTAATAATAGCATAGGAGCAGAGAAACCAACAAATTCTGTGATTTTAGCTGTTTTTATGCTTTTTTTAAAAAAAATACAGATCCAAAACACAAAACCCAGAACCCAAAACACGGAAGGGTGGTTTTGGCAAAACCAATCCAGATCCAAAACACGAAGAAAGATCCAGATCCAAAACCAAAACACAAAACACGAAAAGTGGCCGGTGCACACCCCTAATTCATATGCATGCCCGGCTGTGCCGCAGGGAGTAAGCTGTAGGCTGTAAGCTGGACGCCCGCTGAGATGTTATTACCAGCGGGCGCCCGGCCCCTTCCCTGCAGCGCCGCGTTAGCCGGAGGTTGGAGTTCTCTTCTGAACTCCAGCTTCCGCCTCTCTCCGTGCGCACTATGGGAGAAACGTCATGACGTCTCTCCCAGAGTTCCGAGGATCAGCCAGGCGGTCAGGACGGTGGCGGATGCAGGAGCGGGGATTAAGGGAAGTGTTTTTTTTGGGGTTTTTTTGTACAAGCGGCACTACAGGGGCATTATATGGGGGCACTACTACAGGGGCATTATATGGGGCACTACTACAGGGGCATTATATGGGGCACTACTACAGGGGCATTATATGGGGGCACTACTACAGGGGCATTATATGGGGCACTACTACAGGGGCATTATATGGGGGCACTACTACATGGGCATTATATGGGGGTACTACTACAGGGGCATTATATGGGGGCACTACTACAGGGGCATTATATGGGGCACTACTACAGGGGCATTATATGGGGGCACTACTACAGGGGCATTATATGGGGGCACTACTACAGGGGCATTATATGGGGGCACTACTACAGGGGCATTATATGGGGCAGTACTACAGGGGCATTATATGGGGGCACTACTACAGGGGCATTATATGGGGCACTACTACAGGGGCATTATATGGGGCAGTACTACAGGGGCATTATATGGGGACACTACTATAGGGGCATTATATGGGGCACTATTACGAGGGCACAACTATGGGGGCACTACTATATGATTTCCTTCCTTTCAAATCAAGGGGGTAACGTCGGTGCATCTAAATATATTTTGGAGCAAAAGGTAAAAAAGTTCCCTGACCCCTGTGTTAGAGAGAGTTAGTTAGCATATATATATATAATTGTGTCAGTCCTACAATGCATTGAGTTTCTCTTAGTGGAGGAGGGGCTGTGATTGTAGTGATGTCAGATTATCTCAGCATCACTTCTACTGTGTGAGAGACAATTTAGGAGAAACAAATGTAAAAATTGTATATTGAAATATGTCATCACATACAATCGAGTTATGGCTACTCCAGCATGTTGCAGACTTACAGGGCTGCCATTTCCATGATTATCTGTCATACAAGCCTTATAACTCCCTCCCCAGTCTGCCACCTACTTTATTCTCTATTAGTACCATATTTTGGTTGCCATCCCCTACTTATAATAGTGTTGTCAGCATTAGTACTGCCAAGAGATCGGTCGTGTCCAGGTGTTGGGGGCATGGCTATGCCCATAGAGGTCCGTTTGATAAAGCAAGAGCAAATGTGACTGTGCCATCTCTGGGTTGTGGTTCCACATCTCTAGCAAGCCCTATCCCTCTAGAGGCCTGGTCCCAGGGACCTCTGCTCATCAAAATGCCTATAATGAGAGGTGCAGGCAGTACTCTAAGGCAGCACATTTCTGTGGACAAAGCTATGTACTGTATTACAATTATCTCTTATATAAAGCTAATAGTCATGAGCCTTGAGACAAAGTGGAGAGAGATAAAGTACCAACCTATCAGCTCCTTACTGCCATGTTACAGACTGTATTTGAAAATAGACAGGAGCTGATAGGTTGGTAGTTTATCTCTCTTCACTTTATCTCTCACCAAGGCTTAGTACATCTGCCCCACAGAGAGATGGGGTAAAGGGGGCAGTTATGGAAAGATGTGGTGGTTGTAGAGAAGGGGGGGAGGGAGAAATGCCAGCCACAACAAAATTATATACATCTGTTTGTGCAAATATCCTCATATATACTGTAGCATGAACGCGGGGTTAGAGTGATAGGACAGGGGTGGGAGAAGACAGAGAGAGAGAGCGGAGGGAGTGGGAACGGGGGTGGACTACAGCAACACTACCAAGCGGCCTAATGAATGATGGGTCTAAGACACTTGTGGTTGTATATTTACTAGGGTTGAGTGGGTTCGGTTCCCTGAGAACCGAACCCACCCGAACTTCGGGGATCCGGGGCGATCCGAGCCCAAGCTCGGATCTCCCTGTCTGCCCCGGATCCCTCTCCCGAGGCAAAACCTCGAGATCTGCTGTCGGATCTCGAGGTTTTGCCTCGAGCGGCCATTTAAAAAAAAATGCCTTTGCCTTTAATGGGCAAAGTGCTGATTGGCTGACAGAGACGTCTGTCACGGCTCTCAGCCAATCAGCATTATGGTGCTCATTTGCATGTAGCACGGACTCGTGAGATCCGTGCTACATGCATCTGTGTGATTGACAGTGACACAGAGCACAGATGGGTCAGTGAGACCCGTCTGTGCTGCTGTGTATTTCAATGACACAGATGCACGCACGGACCAGGAGATCCGTGCTACTTGCATCTGTGTCATTGACACAGAGCACTAACGGGTCCGTGAGACCCGTCTGTGCTGCTGTGGTAAATAAAAAAAAAAAAACCTGTGTAAAAAGAGAAAAAAATGGCGTCCTCCCCCCCAAAAAAAGAGCAACCAGCCCCGGGCATTAGTGACCCAGTGCTGGGTGTGCTTAAATACAGGGGACAAACGACATAGGGGTCCCCTGTACTTAAACACAACCAGCACCGGGCTAGTCAGAACCAGAGCTGGTTGCCAAAATACGGGGGACAAACGACGTAGGGGTCCCCCGTATTCTGCGCAACCAGCTCTGGGCTCTGATCCGGTCCTGGTTCTGGAAATACAGGGGAAAAAAATGAGTAGGGTTCCCACTGTATGTTCCAGAACCAGCACTGGACTTTTTCTAGCTGGGGGCTGATGCCACAGCCAGGGGAGCCCTTTCACCGGGCCCCCCAGCCGCAGCATCAGCCCTGACCGCTAGTCAGCCCAGGCCGGGGATCCCTGGAGAGCTGGGGACCCCCCCAATAAAGGGGTCACCCTCTCCAGGGCACCCCAGGCCCAGGCTGATAGCCCGGGGCTATCCCCGCCACCCCTGGTGGCGGTGGGTGGCGGGTTGATTGTGTGGTGTGGTGTAAATAAAGAATATCAAACATTGTCTTTACAAGTAGAACTGCAAGTCCCAGCAAGCCTGCCCCGCATGCTGGTACTTGGAGAACCACAAGTACCAGCATGCAGGGCATTAAGGGCCCACTAGTACCTGTAGTTCACCTGTAAAAAAATGTTTAAAAAAAACACAGGACACACACACCGTGACAGTATAAGTTTATTAAACATACATACACACACACACACATGTACACATACTCACCTATGTAACCCTGTAGCATCGGTCCACTTGTCCGGTAAAGTATCCATAGGGGACCTGTGAAAAAAAACATACTCACCATCTCCTATGCGAGGTTCTGTCCTCTTCGTTCCAAAGTAGGCATCCCCGGACTTGGCAAAAAAAAAAAAAACGAAAACGCGATCCACGAACTTAGTACCGTTCTATAGAACGGTACTTCCCGAATGAGAGCTTAGCGGCGGGGTATCACCATGGAAACCCCGCTGCTAAGCGTTCATTGGCTGAGAGAGGCCATCTCCCGTCTCTCTCAGCCAATGAACGGCTCCCTCCATTGTAGTCAATGCTGGGAGCCGCAAGGTTATTAAAGTTTACCCTGCGGTTCCCACCATTGACTACAATGGAGGGAGCCGTTCATTGGCTGAGAGACGGGAGATGACCTCTCTCAGCCAATGAACGCTTAGCAGCGGGGTTTCCATGGTGATACCCCGCCGCTAAGCTCTCATTCGGGAAGTACCGTTCTATAGAACGGTACTAAGTTCGTGGATCGCGTTTTCGTTTTTTTTTTTGCCAAGTCCGGGGATGCCTACTTTGGAACGAAGAGGACAGAACCTCGCATAGGAGATGGTGAGTATGTTTTTTTTCACAGGTCCCCTAGGGATACTTTACCGGACAAGTGGACCGATGCTACAGGTTACATAGGTGAGTATGTGTACGTGTGTGTGTGTGTGTATGTATGTTTAATAAACTTATACTGTCACGGTGTGTGTGTCCTGTGTTTTTTTAAACATTTTTTTTACAGGTGAACTACAGGTACTAGTGGGCCCTTAATGCCCTGCATGCTGGTACTTGTGGTTCTCCAAGTACCAGCATGCGGGGCAGGCTAGCTGGGACTTGCAGTTCTACTTGTAAAGACAATGTTTGATATTCTTTATTTACACCACACCACACAATCAACCCGCCACCCACCGCCACCAGGGGTGGCGGGGATAGCCCCGGGCTATCAGCCTGGGCCTGGGGTGCCCTGGAGAGGGTGACCCCTTTATTGGGGGGGTCCCCAGCTCTCCAGGGATCCCCGGCCTGGGCTGACTAGCGGTCAGGGTTGATGCTGCGGCTGGGGGGCCCGGTGAAAGGGCTCCCCTGGCTGTGGCATCAGCCCCCCGCTAGAAAAAGTCCAGTGCTGGTTCTGGAACATACAGGGGAACCCTACTCATTTTTTGTCCCCTATATTTCCAGAACCAGGACCGGATCAGAGCCCAGAGCTGGTTGCGCAGAATACAGGGTACCCCTACGTCGTTTGTCCCCCGTATTTTGGCAACCAGCGCTGGTTCTGACTAGCCCGGTGCTGGTTGTGCTTAAGTACAGGGGACCCCTACGTCGTTTGTCCCCTGTATTTAAGCACACCCAGCACTGGGTTACTAATGCCCGGGGCTGGTTGCTCTTTTTTGGGGAGGTGCACGCCATTTTTTTCTTTTTTTACACAGGTTTTTTTTTTTTTTTACCACAGCAGCACAGACGGGTCTCACGGACCTGTCATTGCTCTGTGCCAATCACACAGATGCATGTAGCACGGATCTCCCGGGTTCGTGCTACATGCAAATGGGCACCATAACGCTGATTGGCTTCCTGTCTGCCACTGCAGTGCCACTCCTAGATGGGCCACGTGTTTGTGCCGCCCCCTTGTGTCGCTTAGCATAGTCATCCAGCTTCCTCGGTACAACCTTTTGGCCTAAAAACAATATTGTGAGGTGTGAGGTGTTCAGAATAGAGTGGAAATGAGTGGAAATTAATGTTATTGGGGTTATTAATAGCGTAGGAACAAAAAAAGGCCCATTTATGTGATTTTAGCGGGGTTTTTTTTATTTTTTAAGAAAAAATCCAGATCCAAAACACAAAACCCAGAACCCAAAACACGGAAGGGTGGTTTTGGCAAAACCAATCCAGATCCAAAACACGAAGAAAGATCCAGATCCAAAACCAAAACACAAAACACGAAAAGTGTCCGGTGCACACCCCTAATATTTACATACCTCCCAACATTTGCTGGGAGAGAGTCGGTACCTGCGCCCGAAAAGAGGGTGTGGCCTAATCATAAAGGGGGTGTGGTCAGATGACACGCCCCCATTTACATCACTAATGGGGCGTACCCAGCATCTACGAGATGCTGGGCAGCCCCTGGGCTTCCCCCCGTACGCTCAATAGATGCTGTGTGCATGCGCATAGCGTCTATTCTACCTCTGCATACACGCTGCTCTGCATAGCAGAGCAGCGTGTATGCTTCCCCCAACTTCCCCCCCACTGCGGGACAATGCGGCCCGTGGGCGATTCAGCAGGACAGTCCCAGAAAAACGGGACTGTCACGCTAAATGCTGGACAGTTGGGAGGTATGTATTTATATAGCATCATGATATGACACAATCTTGGCAGATTAGATAAGAGTGGCACCATCTATTTGCACCAATGTGGTAACAGGGCACACGGCTTCAGGAAATGTAATAATGTAAAGATCAGGAAATGTGCAAAGTGTCATGTTGGTCCTCAATCATGTCCATACAGACTCGCAGTTGTAATGCCAGGCGCATGGAGTATGCAGTGTAATATAAATGTAGGTGGTGTTCCTGGGCGGTGACAGGGCGGTGGCTTAGCGCATGCATGGAGATGGTCCGTATTATAGGCGTGTTATGGGAGTGTCGCAGGTGCATTGGTGAAAGTGGCTGAGCACACAGATGCTCAATCGCACTCACAGGAGGGCGTACATGGATGGAGAAACTGCACTTGTCATAAGGTTGATGCAAGTTACCATGGTGCAACTGATGGTGGTGTTCAAGGATGCACCAATCAGTATTACTGTGTGTAAGGACGCTGGCAGCGGGCGTCTCAGTCCTCGCACATGCGGGTGTAGACAAGGGAAGGGCTTTGTAGCAGCATTAGCATAAAGTCAAAGGCCGCCATTACACGCTGCTGCCGGCTCTTCTGCGTCCAACTCTGAATCAGGCCCCTTACGTTTCACAAAATTGCAAATATGACTAAAGATTCTCCCGTTTGGCAGGAGGCAGCTGCGTAGGGGAGGGGGCTGGAGGTGCAGCTACGGGTGGGAGGGGGCTGGAGGTGCAGCTGCGGGAGGAGCTTGAGGTGTTTTTGTTCTCTCTGCACAAATGGATCACTTACATAGCGACACAACATCTTCTAAGTCACCATCTCACTTCTATTTATTTTCTTAATTTTCCTTGGATCATTGCATTTTATTCTTAGACCGCTCTGAAATCTCACCACATTTACCCAATTTGCATCTTTAGAATTATTAATAAATGACCACAAGCCGCACATCACCCCATAATTACTCAGCTCCCTCCGATTAGCTTCTTCCCTTTCTTCATTCCTTAACGTCAAAGTCCTCAACCTGCTGCCACAACATGACATATTTCTAATCTCCAACCATCTTTTCTTCCTCTGACTCCTTCTGCTCCCAACAGCCCCAGCACATTCTATTCTGCACCCAGCAGCCCCAGCACATTCTATTCTGCTCCCAGCAGCCCCAGCACATTCTATTCTGCTCCCAGCAGCCCCAGCACATTCTATTCTGCACCCAGCAGCCCTAACACATTCTATTCTGCGCCCAGCAGCCCTAGCACATTCTATTCTGCTCCCAGCAGCCCTAGCACATTCAATTCTGCACCCAGAAGCTCTAGCACATTCTAGTCTGCTCCCAGCAGCCCTGACACATTCTATTCTGCACCCAGCAGCCCCAGCACATTCTATTCTGTTCCCAGCAGCCCCAGCACATTCAATTCTGCACCCAGCAGCACTAACACATTCTATTCTGCTCCCAGCAGCCCTAGCACATTATATTCTACACCCAGCAGCCCTAGCACATTTTATTTTGCACCCAGCAGCCCTAGCACATTCTATTCTACTCCCAGCAGCCCCAGCACATTCTATTCTGCTCCCAGCAGCCCTAGCACATTCTATTCTGCACCCAGCAGCCCTAGCACATTCTATTCTGCACCCAGCAGCCCTAGCACATTCTATTCTGCTCTCAGCAGCCCCAACACATTCTATTATGCACCCAGCAGCCCTAGCACATTATATTCTGCTCCCAGCATCCCTAGCATTCTATTCTGCTCGCAGCAGCCCCAGCACATTCTATTCTGCTCCCAGCAGACCAAGCACATTGTATTCTGCTCCCAGCAGCCCTAGGCACATTCGATTCTGCTCCCAGAAGCCCTAGCACATTGTATTCTGCTCCCAGCAGCCCTAGCACATTCTATTCTGCTCCCAGCAGCCCTAGCACATTCTATTCTGCACCCAGCAGCCCCAACACATTCTATTCTGCTCCCAACAGCCCTAACACATTCTATTCTGCACCCAGGAGCCACAACACATTCTATTCTGCTCCCAGCATCCCTAGCACAATCTATTGCATTCTCAGCAGCCCCTGCACATTCTATTCTGCTCCCAGCAGCCCTAGCACATTCTATTCTGCACTCAGGAGCCACAGCACATTCTATTCTGCTCCCAACATCTCTAGCACAATCTGTTGCATTCTCAGCAGCCCCTGCACATTCTATTCTGCTCCCAGCAGCCCCAGCACATTCTATTCTGATCCCAGCAGCCTCTGCACATTCTATTGCACTCTCAGCAGCACCAACACATTCTTTTCTCCTCCCAGAAGCCCATGCACATTATGTTCTGCTCCCAACAGCTCCAGTACATTCTGTTTGACTCCCAGCAGCCCCAGCACATTCTGTTAACAGCAGCCTCCAAACATTCTATTCTGCTTTCAGCAGCACCAGCACATTCTATTCTGCTCCCAGCAGACCTAGGACATTCTATTCTGCTACCAGGAGCCACGGCACATTCTATTCCTGCTCCCAGTAGCCCCAGCACATTCCATTCTGCTCCCAGCATCCCGTGCACATTCTAGTCTGCACCCAGGAGCCCCAGCACATTCTATTCTGCTCCCAGCAGCCCCAGCACATTCTATTCTGCTCCCAGCAGACCCAGCACATTCTATTCTGCTCCCAGCAGCCCTAGCACAATCTATTGCATTCTCAGCAGCCCCTGCACATTCTATTCTGCTCACAGAAGCCCGTGCACACTCTATTGCACTCCCAGCAGCACCAACACATTCTTTTCTCCTCCCAGCAGCCTGTGCACATTTTGTTCTGCTCCCAGCAGCCCCATTCTGTTTTGCTCAAAGCAGCCCCAGCACATTCTATTCCAAGCAGCCTCCACACTTTCAGCAGCACCAGCACATTCTATTCTGCTCCCAGCAGTCCCCGCACATTCTATTCTACTCCCAGCAGCCCCCGCACATTCCATATTGTTGGATAGAGCCATATTAATGTAATTTAAATCATATACATAGAGAGTCCTTCTACTTGTGACGTAAATTTTATGGTCTGTGTTCCGTAGTCCCCCAGTTGGTCCACTGGTGGCATGAATAGTCCACAGCGCCAAATTGTCAAATAATAATGAAAGGCACAAACATTCCCTTTGTAAAGCCCTTATAGCTCCTTCTCTGATGTAATGAGCCCAGCTTGCATATACTCAGTGACTGGTATCTTAGATTTGTTAGCCTGGATGGTATTTTGCAGTCTTATGCTTTCCAAGATACAATATATTCTAGGGAAAGAAAGTATATCTGCACACTCCAATAGATGATGAGTTACGGTCATATATGAGGCCCCATAGTAATTAGCAACCTATAATGTTCAATTTATGGGGGTGCAGCCCTATTCCAACCAAGTTAGACTATATTAACCACATAGAGGCTAGGGGTTGTTAGAGATGGGCGCACATGCACAAAATCATTACTTTAAAACTTGACATTTATTAGTTATTATACTAAAAATTCCATTCACTGGGATTGGTACAGTGAAAGAGGTAAAAAAATTTATTTTATGAATTGATAAACATACATATAGATTAGTGTACAAAGGCCCTCATTCAGAGCCACTCGCTAGCGGCAGTACGCTCGTTCCGAGCGATGTTCGCACATCTGCGCATGCGTACGGTTTTTAGTACGCATGCGCGAACCAGTCAGTGCGGCCGAAAATCGTTGGTACGCAATATAGCGAGTGCCTGCTATTTTGAGTGACAGAATGAGGCGTATGTGGGTGGTAACAGGGGAAGGTGCTTGAAAACGGGGGAGTGGAATTCGAACGCAGGCGTGCTTAAAGGTCAAAACGGGCGTTTTAAGGGTGTGCATAATTAATCCAGCAGCGTCATTGACCACGTCACTTGGTTTTTTTTAACTCAGAACTGCTCGCAAAATAGCGGTTGAAAACACCAACCACAAGAATAGCGAGCAGTTCATACGCTGTACGATGTACTCGATTAATCTAATAAATAGCGGACATGATGTAGGGTGCGTGCGGCCAGGGGGCGTTTTTATCAAATAAACGAGCGTATGTTTTGCTCGCTCGTTCAGACTTAGAGGTGGGAACAGACTGCAATGTACGAACGGATCATTTGAATAGCCACCCCTTGTTTTTGAACGAACGACCGCAAATAGCGAACGGCTCTGAATCAGGCCCAAAGATAGAAAAATGTGAACAAATAGTCAGATGCTTTTCAGACCATCACAACATATACTTATATGGTAATAGACAAGGAGGGGTGATGGTATTATAAGGGGCGATAATCTACATTCCCCCTTAATAATAACAATAAAAAAAATTTTATATTTATGGGGCCTATTCATCAACACTAAAATAATGTTTTTAATGACATTTTCCTTAAATAACGTTATTTTAGTATTCATGAAGCATCTTAACACAAGAAATATCACTGATATTCCAGATTAAATCCCCCTGCGATAATTTCCACCAGAGCCGTAACTAGACTTTTTGGTGCCCTGTGCCAGAAAGAGCATTGGCGCCTCCCTCATTTTTCAAAGGGACATAATGCACCCAAAAAAGGGCCATGGCCTCATGGGGAAGGGCCAGGGAAGAGATAGGAGAGGCCAGGAGATGCTGGGGATGAATAAGAGGAAGCTACAAGCAAGAATGATAATTAACAGAAATTTGACAGGCCCAAACAGCACCCATTGACTTGTGGTGCCCTGTGCGATGGCACCGGCCGCACTACCCTAGCTACGGCCCTGATTTGCACACTCCCCATACATTAGTACATTAGTATGGGGATGTGGAAATTATGGTATTCATCAAATTCCGAAAATTATACATTTTTGGAATTTGATGGATTGATGGAGTTACTATCCGCCACTGTGAGGTGGCGAATAGCAGGTGAGACTTACCTGCTTCCAGCTGGATATGCCCTTCGCAGCTCCCTCCGGCGCTCTGTTCCCTTCTCTGGCTCTAGTGGTTGCTCGGACAACTGTGTTCTCCTAGCAGAACACAATAAAGTTTAGAAAAAAAAAACGTTTTTTTTTCTTTCTAAACTGTACTGTGGTGTGCTGGGAGACCACGTGTCAGACCAGCAGGACAGAGCCGGAGGCTGCTGCGCGACAGGTAAGTGCGGGGACGGGGGGGAGTTGAGCGGAGAGGGGAGGAGGGAGGGGGGGTTGGAGGGGTACACAAAATTACTGCAGCTGTAGGTAGTGCTGCGCATGTGCTGGGTTTACGAATGTAACAGCGCATGCGCAGCACGGATTCCAGCTGCGGTAAGTTAGAGCAGGCAGGGAAAATGATGAATTCCTCCTGTAATTAGGTAGAACTCCATGCCAGTTCTAAACCTAATTACCTCCATCGAATTTTAAGGTATGATGAATAGGCCCTTGAATCACTAATATTACTATTATTGTTAAAAACTAGGATTTTAGGGATATGAACACCTATCACATGTATCACGTGCAAAGGCTTGTGCAAAGTTCAAGACAAATAGGCTCTAAGTATATGTCTCTTTGTCCATAAGTTATTACCCGGTCTTGTCTTGTGTGTGCTTGTTACCATCAGAGTACGTATACTGCTGCTGCTACAGTGCACACAAATGTATAAAAGAAGGTGCAAAAAATTACTTTTAAAAAAAAAAAAATTTCTTTAAAAAAAAATAAACACATACTGTACATACTGTGAATTGGTCATTTTATTCACCCCTAATACCCAGCCCAAAGTCTTGTACTAATCAGAAACTTACGACCAATTCTCACATTCTTTTATAAAAAAAATAAAATCCCCAAATGAGCCATGTTAGTCATACAGTACCGAGACCAGACCGGATCCCTGTAGACACTGATGTCAACAACGCTCTGCATAAAATTCACATACTAGCCTCTGCTGTCCTGCTCAGGTGAGATCTCAGATAGATCATATAGCTCCTATACTTCCGTAGTACACATGGACATTCTTAATATCTGTCTCACCTTCTCCACATCTCCCAGACCTTCTGTGTCCAGCAGAACCAGGGTGTGATTCGCTTTCCTGGGATGGGGGACGCACCACATCCAGATGCCCTTGGTCTCCGCTTGGACATTGCAGCCCAGGTTAAAGCCTGCAAACGTTTAACATAGAAAGTCCTTAGTGGAAGTAAAGATGGAGCCAATCAGTCATCAATAGTTCTGAAGCTAATTGCTAAGGTTTCCTATGGGAAATCAGTGATGGCTCAAGATGAAACTGAATGTTTTTAATAATATTGACAGCACCTGTGAGTCATATTCACTAGAGCAATTTCCTATTGGTATAACATTAGCTCCTATATTTACTAAAGACATGCGTGGACCTCCTTGTTTTGGTTTTGGCAAAAAACACCCTCAAATGTCATGGTTTTGGTATTGGTTTTGGCAAAATTACCCTAAGTGTTTTGTTTTGGTTTGAGTTTTCTATTTGTTTTTCTTCAAAATTGCTAAAAACATCTAAAATACAGTCATATCGACTGGTTTACATGTAATCCAAAGCCCGAGATCCGGTTTTTAGATCTAAGATCCAACTTGTGAAAAGACCCAAGCTGGGACTCTGTTCTATTCGGAACCCCAAAGTGATCAGAACTGGGACTCCATTCTACTTGGAACCCCACAAGTGATCAGAGCCAATATTCCATTCTACTCGGAACCCCAAGATTAATCAGAGCCAGGACTCCATTCTACTCAGAACCCCAAAAGTGATCAGAGTCAAGACTTTGTTCGACTTGGAACCCCAATGTTCAGGTGTGTTCAGTTTTCAGCAAAACCGAACTGCTCATCTCTAATATTTACCAGTACCAATGATTTGGCAAAACTATATTTGCAGCCAGCAAAAGGTAAGGAACGGTCAATATTGAAAGGTTGTGCTCACCAATGTCAAGAAAATATGTCTCCAAGAATCAAATAATTTACAGTACTCCATCACTGAACCAGCCAAAGAGCTGTAGTGTTTATGTAGGACACATGATCTCCTGCAGGGTCGTGCAGACCATAGATGACATTTTAGGAGTTCTGCAGACATCAGTAGCAGACATGATTTTGGGAATATTTAGCTATGTGAAATGAATGTGACCTGACATTTTCCCAGGTGTACCCTAGCAACACAGCAGAGTGAACTGGCCGGCGTGGTCCCAGCTCTACTCATGGGCTATAAATGCTGTAAAATGCATAATTTTTGGGGGATCTTCGCCCCTCAGGACATCACTTTGAAACTCCATTTGCATAAAAAGGATGTGAGTATGAAAAGCCAACATTCAGAATGTAGACACCAGAATGTAGACACCAGAATATCGACAGGTTTTTAATATCAACAGTCAGAATGTCGACAACCAATATGTTGCCATTCAAAAATGTTGACATGCTCATAATGTTGACATTTAACATGTCGATAGCAGAGTGTTAGGTTTAATTTTTATGTGGGACCCTGTCAGAATGTCGATGTAGACTTTAGACTGACAACCAATATGTCCACATTCAAAAATGTTGACAAGCTTAAAATGTTGACATATTCATAATATTGACATTGAACATGTCAATGTCAGAATGTCAACATACAGTATATATATTTATTAATGTAGCACCGGTACCTTCCTGCATTTCTGTTACCTGACCACTAACCTTTCTGGGCTCCAGCCAGCTTGTTCATCAGGTAGGACTTCCCCGTCCGATACAATCCGACTATGGACACCACCACCACCGGCTGTGTGATCCTGGAGAGGATGTCTATGGCATCAGGGTTTGTTTCCAGCTTTCCATCAGGAGTGTTGTTAATCAGACAGACTGGGGCTTCCATGATCATGTCTGAATACGTAGGTCTACAAGCGGAAGAGAGTCAGGCATGAAAGTAGCTGCATGGCATATGAAGGGTCAGTTATACTGTGCATATATTTTATTTCTCTAACCAAAGCTGAGAACATGTATATTGTTCTCTCTCTATAAAACTGCATTACATTGATTTAATTTAATGATTATCATCCAACTATTTATTAAATGCATATATGTTAGAATTGCAGCCATAAAGCTTATGGCTGCATCTAGGAAAGAAACAGAAGTCACATTCTTGTATCCTGCTGTTATATTACTGCGGCCTGTCTGACATTATATATAATAGAGCCCAGAAAGGACACCAGGGACACATTCCTCAGAGAAGGTTGGGTCTAATGTAACCATTTACATACCGTACGTATACACCACCCAACACAGATGATAAATATAATGTCAGTGCAGGAGGCAGATTACCAAAGAAGCAAAGATTTGGACAGGTAATGAGAGTCAAAAATATATACATTTATACGTAAAGCAAATAAGCACCAATTACATTTGTGTGGAAGTACTTACTTTGTTTTCCCTTCTCCGTGTGCAGAAATACCTCTGTGACAAACAGGTAGATGGGAGAAGTCCCTGTGTATGAACTTTGGTCAAACTGCGGTTACATAAACTGTGTATCTACTGGATGTGGAAGGAGACAAACTGAAAGGAGACAAACTGAAAGGAGACAAACTGAAAGAAACATTATTATTATTATAATTGACAGTATTTATATGGCACCACAATTGTTCCGCAGCACCTTACAAAGTACATAAACAAATAAGTTGACCAGTGACTTATAGTACAGTACAATACAATACAGGACCAGGACATGGATAATATACATTGCTACATTCGCGACCATAACACCCAGATAAGCAACAGAGTGTAAGCAACCAAGTCTTAGGTGCCCTGGTGGGGAGTAACAAGTAGATGAAAGTAAGGAGAAGCACAAGAAGGTAGAGGGCCCTGCTTGTAAGAGCTTACATTCTAAGGGGATGGGGAGACAAACAGGTGTGACACAGATGGGGTAGGCAGGGAGGAAGGTGTATGTAGCAGTGGGTTAGGATGAGAGCTGGAAGACTCTGATGAAGAAGTGGGTCCTGAGAGCCTGTTTGAAGGATTGTAGAGAGGTGGAGAGTCTGATGTGAAGAGGGAGAGAGTTCCAAAGGTGGGGAGCAGCACGGGCAAACCTTGGAGGTGGGAGTGAGAGGAAGTAATCAATTGGCATGAGAGGTGGCATGCATTTGTTGAATGAAGAGTGCAGACATGAGAATGAAGGGAGTTGAGGTCCGCAATGTAAATGTGAGAAGAATCGGTGAGGGCTTTGTAAGTGAGTCTGAGTGTGAGAACCTTGCATTGGGTTCTGAAAGGGAAGGGGAGCCAGTGGAGAGCTTGTAGGAGAGGAGAGGCAGATGCAGAGCGTTTGGAGAGGAATATGAGCCGAGCAGCAGCATTGAGGATAGACTGGAGAGGGGAGAGAAGGGAGTTGGGAAGGCCAGATAGGAGGAGGTTACAGTAGTCTAATCTGGAGATGTCCAATGAGTGTATGAGGGTTTTAGTGGCATCCTGGGTGATAAAGGGTCTGATCCTGGAAATATTTTTAAGATGAAAATGACAGGACTGCGAGAGATTCTGGATGTGTGGTTTGAAGGAGAGAGAGGAGTCCAGGATAACTCCAAGACAGCACACTCTGGGGCTAGAGGAGATAGTTGTGCCATCAATTGTTATTAGCTGATGTAACATTTTGCCTCATTATAGATTCTTCTATGTTAGAATGGACAGTGAGACTTGGAAGTAAATGCTGCTTAGGGGCCTATTCATCAACACTTAAATAACGTTTTTAAGGACATTTTCCTTAAATAACGTTATTTTGGTATTCATGAACAGACTTAACACAGGAGATATCACAGATATCTCCTTGCTAAGTTCCCCTGCGTTAATTTCCACACTCCCCATACATTAGTACATTATTACATTAGTATGGGTACATTAGTACATTAGTATGGGGATGTGGAAATTATGGTATTCATCAAATTCCAAAAATTATCAATTTTCGGAATTTGATGCAGTTACTATTCGCCACTGTGAGGTGGCGAATAGCAGAATCCACTTACCTGTATCAGCGTGTGCAGGTCCCCCGACGAGTCCCTCCGGCGCTCTGCTCCGTCCTCAGGCTCCGGAGGCTGGTCTGTCATGTGTGCTCCCCAGCAGAGCACAAGAAAGTTTAGAAAAAAAAAAAATTAATTTTTTTTCTAATCTGTCATGTGGTCTGCTGGGAAACCACATCACAGACCAGCAGGACGGAGCCGGAGGCTGCTGCGCGGACAGGTAAGTCGGGGGGGGGGAACGTGAACGGAGGGGGTCGGGGGGGGTACGAAACTTAACGCATCTATAGGCAGTGCTGCGCATGCGCTGGTTTTACAGATGTAACAGCGCATGCGCAGCACTGTTTCCAGATGCGATAAGGTAGTGTAGGCAGGGAAAAGTATCTATTTCCCGAAAAGCTGTCATCGCAAAAATGACAGCTTTTCGGAATAGATACTTATGTAGAGGTGGAATGATGAATTCCACCTATAATTAGCTAGAACTCCATGAGAGTTCTAAAGCTAATTATCTCCATTTAATTTTTACGTTTAATGAATAGGCCCCTGAGTATCCTACATATATCATATCATACATAAATTCTCATCCCACTGTGTATCCTACATATATCATACATAAATTCTCAACCCACTGTGTATCCTACATATATCATATCATACATAAATTCTCATCCCACTGTGTATCCTACATATATCATAACATACATAAATTCTCATCCCACTGTGTATCCTACATATATCCTATCATACATAAATTCTCACCCCACTGTGTATCCTACATATATCATATCATACATAAATTATTAACACCCTCACTCGCCAAAGAAAATGCAGAATTCGTTCTAAATATGTGAGTAAAATTTGGGCAGCAATAATCAGTGGTGAGAACCTCAGAATTAGAGACGTGCGCTGACCCCCGTGTTTTGTGTTTGGATTTTGATTTATCATCGTGTTTTAGTTTTGGATTCCGATAAAATGCTATTAAAAATCGATAAACACCTAAAATGTCTGAATCAAAAACCCGAGTTTGGTGTTTACATTCGAGTGCTGAACCGGCAACAGATCTGTACCGGGACACAAAACTGAATCTGAACCTTGACCTGGTTCTACTGGGAACTCCTAAATTGGAGTTTGTTCAGATATCAGAAATCCAGACCTGCACATCTCTACTCGGAATATAACAGTTACCAGGTGTCAGGTGGGATCATGGTGGTTACGTCAGGTTACGGTTAGTGTAAATGCCACAGTTACTAAAGTTCTCCTGATCTTAGTGATACAGTCGATTTGACGGAGTCAAAGTTTACATGTGGTAAATGTACAGTATGTGATAGGGAAGCAGTAAGGCACCAATAAAGCTCTTATTATCTCCTCTACCATAAAGTGTGTCGTTGTGGTATATTTCACACGTGTTGCTATTAATTCAAACATTTTCAAATTATTTTGATTTGAAAAAACAAAGTTATATTCCTGCACCAGTTAACCACTTAATATCATTTATTAGCATGAGTGGTATCTTGGGGGTATTCGTATTTCCATTTTATATATATCTCTGGTATAGATAATTCTTCAAACAAATCCTGTCTCCGGACACGTGTGCCACTGATGCTCCTTTTAATAAACTGATTCAATAAAAGGAAAAGAAGAGAGAAAAAGGGGTTTCATTCTTCAGTGCATTTACCCCCAGGTAACATACAATAATCAATTCTGTGTGTTAATCCATTATCCAATCGGAAGATAGCGGTCAGTGTGTGCAGCGGCTTATGCAGGTTACGCTTATGCAGGTTATGCTTATGCCGGTTACGCTTATGCAGGTTATGCTTATGCAGGTTACGCTTATGCAGGCTATGCTTATGCTTTTGCATGGCCTTGGCGAAACGTACGTCGGCAGAGTGTCCTCCGTACAGATGTAGCTCCTAAATGTAAAAAGAGAATAAAAGAAAGAGATGTTTAAATTGTTAGATCCATAGAACTGTGTCATTGGAGTAACCACATAAGCCGCTTCACATGCTGGCTGCTATTTTGCAATTAGCTGCTATGCCCATAGACCTGCAGCATTAGAATGATGGGCTAACAGTATGAAGCTGTTATATACTGTATGGTGACAGCTATTGTGTGGGATGTTATGATGTTCTAAGACAAGACAGTGGTTCTCAAATTTGGTCCTCAGTACCCCATACACTGAGCCAGGCGTAGGCATAGGCAAACTAAGCAAATGCAAACAAAAAGTATGGTGGTCGCTCACATCAACTTAATGACATTGCACAGGTGCTCGTAAAGGGTGGGGTTTACACTGAGCTACAGAAAAAAAAGGGATTTTCCCTCCAGCACACTGTAGCAAAAACAAAAATACTTGAATCCTACATGATAATAGAAATTCAGAGGTATTGGTTTACATACATTTGCAAATATATGAATAAGCGCTGGGCCAAATGTCAAGGCTCCTCTGTACCAGCGTCCCTAACAATATGGGGTTCACGTCCGAGACACAGGGAACCCCAAAAGAATCCAGCCAAGGACTATCCCCAGGGCATCACACGAATAATGGAAAAAAGGGTGAAAGTGAAGTGTAAAGTATAGTTGTGTAAAGATAAATCAATAAGTGTTAATGGTAAGGGGTTAAAATTACATAAATAATAGACAAACAAATAGAAAGGTGATAAAAAAATATCTATGTGAATTAAGTGGTGATGCCCTGAAAAAAGGCCCAGCCAGAGCAACTCCGGGGGCCCCACGCCCAAACGCTCACCCCAAAATAATTGTTGCTAATAGTAGCACCTACTCTGGGTCATATAATTACAAATTAATGTACTGCATAATAACAGTACATGTATAAGCTGAGAGCAGACTCACCTAGAAGGTACCCCAGAAACCTCCTAATGGCACTATTCAGACCAACACATCCTCCCAATGCTGGCTCCTTTCATGCCTCACAGAACTGCAAACAAAAAGTATGGTGGTCGCTCACATCAACTTAATAACATTGCACAGGTGCTCGTAAAGGGTGGGGTTTACACTGAGCTACAGGAAAAAAATGGATTTTCCCTCCAGCACACTGCAGCAAAAACAAAAATACTTGAATCCTACATGATAATAGAAATTCAGAGGTATTGGTTTACCTACATTTGAAACTAAGCAAATGCCTAAGGCATCCAAGCCCCCTAGGGCCTGCGGAGGTTTGCAGTGTTCACGATTGGATCTCAGCAGCAAACAGTGAGTGGGCAGAGACAGAACATCCTGTGTTGGTTTGCAAGGGTGGGGCACCTGGACGACGGCTAGTGGCTAGCGCTTGGGCAGCAAGCACCAGGACGTGGCATTCCAGCATAGCCCGGAAAAAGTGGGTCTACTGCCTGCGGCTTTCTGTACCTCTAGGCAGGTGGCTCTGCAGGCTGTGCTCAAGTGAAGTAAGTCTGGGGAGGGTGCTATGGTGCTCACTGCTGGGAGATGGGTGCTCTGCTGGGATATGGGTGCTGTGATCTAAGCTGCGCTAGGAGAGCTGTGATCTGTGCTGGGAGATGGGTGCTCTGCTGGGATATGGGTGCTGGGATCTAAGCTGCGCTAGGAGAGCTGTGATCTGTGCTGGGAGATGGGTGCTCTGCTGGGATATGGGTGCTGGGATCTAAGCTGCGCTAGGAGAGCTGTGATCTGTGCTGGGAGATGGGTGCTCTGCTGGGATATGGGTGCTGGGATCTAAGCTGCGCTAGGGGAGCTGTGATCTGTGCTGGGAGATGGGTGCTCTGCTGGGATATGGGTGCTGGGATCTAAGCTGCGCTAGGGGAGCTGTGATCTGTGCTGGGAGATGGGTGCTCTGCTGGGATATGGGTGCTGGGATCTAAGCTGCGCTAGGGGAGCTGTGATCTGTGCTGGGAGATGGGTGCTCTGCTGGGATATGGGTGCTGGGATCTAAGCTGCGCTAGGAGAGCTGTGATCTGTGCTGGGAGATGGGTGCTCTGCTGGGATATGGGTGCTGGGATCTAAGCTGCGCTAGGGGAGCTGTGATCTGTGCTGGGAGATGGGTGCTCTGCTGGGATATGGGTGCTGGGATCTAAGCTGTGCTAGGGGAGCTGTGATCTGTGCTGGGAGATGGGTGCTCTGCTGGGATATGGGTGCTGGGATCTAAGCTGCGCTAGGGGAGCTGTGATCTGTGCTGGGAGAGCGGTGCCTGATGAGGTGTGCAGTGACAGCACAATGGGGGAAGGGGCCACAGTACAGTGAGACACCCCTTTTCAGGATCCCACGGGCAGGAGGAACCACCCAAAATCTTGCCTAAGGCTCTAAGGCCCATATTCAATAAGCAGCGAAAAGTCGTAATCCACGAAAAAGGTTAGCCGATTGCGGCTTTTTCACCAGGCGGAAAAGTATCGTATTCCATTGCGAACACTTTTCGCGTACGAGAACACGCAAGGCAATGTAATAGGCGAAAAAGATTTGCCTATGAATATATGTCGGAAAAAAGTGCAAAATCGCTATTTTGGGGTGCAAAGGTGGGGAACCCACTCAGCCCCACAAAGGATAACTGCGCCAAAGAAACCCTACAAAAAATAGAGGAACACCCCAAAAATTACTTAGTAAAAAGGGGGCAAAAAAGTGCTAAGTGGGGGTACAAACTTAAAAACTAGTGAAATAGACTTTAGGGGATGTGCAAGTAGGGGTGACTTATTTTTTTATTGCAGGTGTTTGCTGAAGGTGAGTTTTTTAGGTTATTTAAAACTTTACTTTAGCGACTTTAAACCATGCTTGCACCCTTTTTCCAAGTACCCCCATATTTGACAGGACTAGTTATTTTCACCAAAAAAAACTGCTTCATGCTATTCTTCACCACTTGTGCAAATAGGGTAATTAGAGGCAATTGACAGCACTTAAGTACCCCAAATAGCTTCAGTAGGGCTAATCTGGGAAATCTATATTCATCCCCAATGTTAGTGCATAGTTTGGGGGGTGTCAGGCTGATTTTCCCACTTTTGACAGCACTTTTCACCTGTTTGAGTTTTGCTTGGGCATGTTTTCACATCGGCGAATAGTGGGGATGGTCCCGATAAGTTTCCGCAGCTGAAATACGCTATGTAGGCGAAAAGTCCAGTAGGCGAAAAAGTAACATGGGTGCGAAACTAATTGAATACAGGCCTATATTGGCTAGGACCAGCTATGCCCAACCAGTTCACGTTTTCCAAGTCACCCAGCAGGTGCACAGGTTAAGGTTACTCACAGCACATTATAAAATTTCAACAGGTGGAGCTAATTATTTCAATAAATCTGTGAGGAAACATGGAAAACATGAACTGTCAGGGGTCCTGAGGATCGACTTTGAGAACCTGTGCTCTACTGCAGTGGTTCTCAAACTCGGTCTTCAGGACCCCACACAGGTCATGTTTTCCAGGTCACCCAGCAGGTGCACAGGTGCAGTCATTACTCACTGACACATTTTAAAAGTTCAACTGGTGGAACTAATTAATTCACTTGTGATTCTGGCCCTGATTCAGAGCCGGACACTCTGACAGAGCGCTCGCTCTGAATCAGGGCCGGACTATTTTTTTTTTTGAACGGCCTCCTGGCCGCTCGCATAGCTGTGGGTGACCACCCACAGCTATAGCGAGCGGCCAGGAAGATGGTCACGATGGTAAAGACCATGGCGACCATCGTGCTTGCGACAAGACCCTTGTGGTAGGGTCTCGTTTCCGCAAGCCCCAGAGAGATTTCGGCTCTAACAGAGCTGAAATCTCTCCCACTGACATCACTCGTGATGTCAGTGGGGCCGCCCCCAAACGGAGGCGTTCACATGGGAACGCCTCCGTTTGGGCAGCCACTCCCCCGGCCGCCCACCAAAGGGGGTGAGCTGTCACTCAACATCGACAGCGCGCTCCCTTTGGTGCGAGACCCGGAGCGACGGAGTGCCCGTCGCTATTCGGGTCTTGCGCATGCCCACGACGGAGCCGGCTCCGTCGTGCGCATGCACACTGGCCCACCATCGACCCGTTTGCGAGCGCATAGCGCTTGTGACCGGGTCTCTGTGAGGTGACCTGGAAAACATGCACTGTTTGGGGTCCTGAGCACAGAGGGGTCGATTCAGACCCGGATGCTAAACTGCCTTCTCTCGCAGCCAAAAGGGGCTGGTATTCCACGATCGCACTGTCTGGTATAAAGACGCCCACTTTTCTTTCTTAGCACACGTCATCTCCAGGAAGTGTGTGATTAATCAGAAACATTGAGAGCCATCAGAACAACACGCAGCGCTTGAGGTACACCCTACCCCACCGCAAGCACTGCGATCACTGCAGGCTGAAATACAACCAAGTGACGCTTACAATGATGCATCTTTGCTAATTTTGCACACCCATAAAACTCAGTTTTGATGCCCATACACGCCTGCGTCCGCAGCACCACTCCCCCATTCACAAGCACCTTCCCGTTACCACCCACAAACGGCGCAATCTGTCACTCAAAGTAGCGTCCTACAAGTAGTACTACAAGCGTCAACTCCCGGATGCAGTGACTGGTTTGCGCATGTGTATTTTGCCGCAAATGCATGCACAGATGGGCGACAATAGCATGCGTCCGCGGCTTAGCGTCCGGGTCTGAATCAGGCCCAGAGTTTGAGAACCTGTGTTCTAAGATATGAGACATTAAAATAATTTGCTGATTGTATAAGCCACTGTATATGAAGTTTTTTAAAAACACAAGTTACATTCATTTTCTAAGCAGTCTGCATTGGGCACAGTCAGAGATATACGGTGTCACTAGAGATATAATAACAGCAAATTCTCCCTTACAGACTCAGGGGCCTATTCATTAAACGTAAAAATTCAATGGAGATAATTAGCTTTAGAACTCTCATGGAGTTCTAGCTAATTATAGGTGGAATTCATCATTCCACCTCTCCATAAGTATCTATTCCGAAAAGCTGTCATTTTTGCGATGACAGCTTTTCGGGAAATAGATACTTTTCCCTCACTACACTGCCTTATCGCATCTGGAAACAGTGCTGCGCAGGCGCTGTTACATCTGTAAAACCAGCGCATGCGCAGCACTGCCTACAGATGCGTTAAGTTTCGTACCCCCCCCGACCCCCTCCGCTCAATTTCCCCCCCCCGACTTACCTGTCCGCGCAGCAGCCTCCGGCTCCGTCCTGCTGGTCTGTCGTGTGGTTTCCCAGCAGACCACATGACAGATTAGAAAAAAAATGAAAAATGTTTTTTCTTTTTCTAAACTTTCTTGTGCTCTGCTGGGGAGCACACATGACAGACCAGCCTCTGGAGCCTGAGGACGGAGCAGAGCGCCGGAGGGACTCGTCGGGAGACCTGCACACGCTGATACAGGTAAGTGGATTCTGCTATTCGCCACCTCACAGTGGCGAATACCGTGTTTCCCCAATAATAAGACCTACCCTGAAAATAAGCCCTACCCTTACTTTTGTAGCCCGGTCTAAAATAAGCCCTACCCCGAAAATAAGACCTACCTTTTTTTCTTTTTGAGCTGGGAACGCTGCAGAGACCAGCGTTCCCAGTCAAACAGTGCGCGGGTGACGTCATGACGTCACCCGTGCGCTGAGGATCCTGTGCGGCCGCGCCTGCTGGATCATATTAGATCCAGTCAGCACGCAAGTGAGAGGGACATCCCGGACGGCGGTGACTCAGGTAAGTACCGTACTTGCACTGCAATAAGGGGGCCTGCATAAAGGACACTGCTACAGGGGGGGGCCTGCATAAGGGGCACTGCTACACAAGGGAGGCTGCATAAGGGGCACTGCTACACAAGGGAGGCTGCATAAAGGACACTGCTACAGGGGGGAGGCTGCATAAGGGGCACTGCTACACAAGGGAGGCTGCATAAGGGGCACTGCTACAGGGGGGGGGTCTGCATAAGGGGCACTGCTACACAAGGGAGGCTGCATAAGGGCACTGCTACAGGGGGGGGGCTGCATAAGGGGCACTGCTACACAAGGGAGGCTGCATAATTAGCACTGCTACAGGGGGGGGCCTGCATAAGGGGCACTGCTACAGGGGGGCCTGAATAAGGGGCACTGCTACAAGGGGGGGCCAGCATAAGGGGCACTGCTGTCAATGTTAGTTAAAATAAGACCTACCCCGAAAATAAGCCCTATGGTGTTTTTTGGAATCAAAAAAAAAATAAGACAATGTCTTATTATCGGGGAAACACGGTAGTAACTGCATCAAATTCCGAAAATTGATAATTTTCGGAATTTGATGAATACCATAATTTCCACATCTCCATACTTATGTACTAATGTACTAATATCCCCATACTAATGTACCCATACTAATGTACTAATGTACTAATGTACTAATACTAATGTACTAATGTACTAATGTACTAATGTATGGGGAGTGTGGAAATTAACGCAGGGGAACTTAGCAAGGAGATATCTGTGATATCTCCTGTGTTAAGTCTGTTCATGAATACCAAAATAACGTTATTTAAGGAAAATGTCCTTAAAAACGTTATTTTAGTGTTGATGAATAGGCCCCACAGTGAGATGAGAATTTATGTATGATATGATATATGTAGGATACACAGTGGGATGAGAATTTATGTATGATATGATATATGTAGGATAAACAGTGGGGTGAGAATTTATGTATGATATGATATATGTAGGATACACAGTGAGATGAGAATTTATGTATGATATATGTAGGATACACAGTGGGGATGAGAATTTATGTATGCTATGATATATGTAGGATACACAGTGGGATGAGAATTTATGTATGATATGATATATGTAGGATACACAGTGGGGTGAGAAGTTATGTATGATATGATATATGTAGGATACACAGGGTGATGAGAATTTATGTATGATATGATATATGTAGGATACACAGTGAGATGAGAATTTATGTATGATATGATATATGTAGGATACACAGTGGGGATGAGAACTTATGTATGATATGATATATGTAGGATACACAGTGAGATGAGAATTTATGTATGATATGATATATGTAGGATACACAGTGGGATGAGAATTTATGTATGATATGATATATGTAGGATACACAGTGGGATGAGAATTTATGTATGATATGATATATGTAGGATACACAGTGGGATGAGAATTTATGTATGATATGATATATGTAGGATACACAGTGGGATGAGAATTTATGTATGATATGATATATGTAGGATACACAGTGGGATGAGGATATATGTATGATATGATATATGTAGGATACACAGTGGGATGAAAATTTATGTATGATATGATATATGTAGGATACACAGTGGGATGAGAATTTATGTATGATATGATATATGTAGGATACACAGTGAGATGAGAATTTATGTATGATATGATATATGTAGGATACACAGTGGGATGAGAATTTATGTATGATATGATATATGTAGGATACACAGTGGGATGAGAATTTATGTATGATATGATATATGTAGGATACACAGTGGGATGAGAATTTATGTATGATATGATATATGTAGGATACACAGTGGGATGAGAATTTATGTATGATATGATATATGTAGGATACACAGTGGGATGAGAATTTACGTATGGTATGATATATGTAGTATACACAGTGGGATGAGAATTTATGTATGACATATGTAGGATACACAGTGGGATTAGAATTTATGTATGATATGATATATGTAGGATACACAGTGGGATGAGATTTTATGTATGATATGATATATGTAGGCTACACAGTGGGATGAGAATTTATGTATGATATATGTAGTATACACAGTGGGATGAGAATTTATGTATGATATGATATATGTAGGATACACAGTGGGATGAGAATTTATGTATGATATGATATATGTAGGATACACAGTGGGATGAGAATTTATGTATGATAGGATATACTGTATGTAGGATACACAGTGGGATGAGAATTTATGTATGACATGATATATGTAGGATACACAGTGGGATGAAAATTTATGTATGATATGATATATGTAGGATACACAGTGGGATGAGAACTTATGTATGATATGATATATGTAGGATACACAGTGGGATGAGAATTTATGTATGATATGATATATGTAGGATACACAGTGGGATGAGAATTTATGTATGATATGATATATGTAGGATACACAGTGGGATGAGAATTTATGTATGATATGATATATGTAGGATACACAGTGGGATGAGAATTTATGTATGATATGATATATGTAGGATACACAGTGAGATGAGAATTTATGTATGATATGATATATGTAGGATACACAGTGGGATGAGATTTTATGTATGATATGATATATGTAGGCTACACAGTGGGATGAGAATTTATGTATGATATATGTAGTATACACAGTGGGATGAGAATATATGTATGATATGATATATGTAGGATACACAGTGGGATGAGAATTTATGTATGATATGATATATGTAGGATACACAGTGGGATGAGAATTTATGTATGATAGGATATACTGTATGTAGGATACACAGTGGGATGAGAATTTATGTATGACATGATATATGTAGGATACACAGTGGGATGAAAATTTATGTATGATATGATATATGTAGGATACACAGTGGGATGAGAACTTATGGATGATATGATATATGTAGGATACACAGTGGGATGAGAATTTATGTATGATATGATATATGTAGGATACACAGTGGGATGAGAATTTATGTATGATATGATATATGTAGGATACACAGTGGGATGAGAATTTATGTATGATATGATATATGTAGGATACACAGTGGGATGAGAATTTATGTATGATATGATATATGTAGGATACACAGTGGGATGAGAATTTATGTATGATATGATATATGTAGGATACACAGTGGGATGAGAATTTATGTATGATATGATATATGTAGGATACACAGTGGGATGAGAATTTATGTATGATATGATATATGTAGGATACACAGTGGGATGAGAATTTATGTATGATATGATATATGTAGGATACACAGTGGGATGAGAATTTATGTATGATATGATATATGTAGGATACACAGTGGGATGAGAATTTATGTATGATATGATATATGTAGGATACACAGTGGGATGAGAATTTATGTATGTTATGATATATGTAGGATACACAGTGGGATGAGAATTTATGTATGATATGATATATGTAGGATACACAGTGGGATGAGAATTTATGTATGATATGATATATGTAGGATACACAGTGGGATGAGAATTTATGTATGATATGATATATGTAGGATACACAGGGGGATGAGAATTTATGTATGAAATGATATATGTAGGATACACAGGGGGATGAGAATTTATGTATGATATGATATATGTAGGATACACAGTGGGATGAGAATTTATGTATGATATGATATATGTAGGATACACAGGGGGATGAGAATTTATGTATGATATGATATATGTAGGATACACAGTGGGATGAGAATTTATGTATGATATGATATATGTAGAAAACACAGTGGGATGAGAATTTATGTATGATATGATATATGTAGGATACACAGTGAGATGAGAATTTATGTATGATATGATATATGTAGGATACACAGTGGGATGAGAATTTATGTATGGTAAGATATATGTAGTATACACAGTGGGATGAGAATTTATGTATGACATATGTAGGATACACAGTGGGATGAGAATTTATGTATGATATGATATATGTAGGATACACAGTGGGATGAGAATTTATGTATGATATGATATATGAAGGATACACAGTGGGATGAGAATTTATGTATGATAGGATATACTGTATGTAGGATACACAGTGGGATGAGAATTTATGTATGATATGATATATGTAGGATACACAGAGGGATGAAAATTTATGTATGATATGATATATGTAGGATACACAGTGG
Source organism: Taudactylus pleione (assembly GCA_031769625.1). NCBI lineage: Eukaryota > Metazoa > Chordata > Amphibia > Anura > Myobatrachidae > Taudactylus > Taudactylus pleione. The sequence goes on from JAUIMM010000652.1 coordinate 1,124,256, forward strand.
GATGAGAACTTATGGATGATATGATATATGTAGGATACACAGTGGGATGAGAATTTATGTATGATATGATATATGTAGGATACACAGTGGGATGAGAATTTATGTATGATATGATATATGTAGGATACACAGTGGGATGAGATTTTATGTATGATATGATATATGTAGGATTCACAGTGGGATGAGAATTTATGTATGATATGATATATGTAGGATACACAGTGGGATGAGAACTTATGTATGATATGATATATGTAGGATACACAGTGGGATGAAAATTTATGTATGATATGATATATGTAGGATACACAGTGGGATGAGAATTTATGTATGATATGATATATGTAGGATACACAGTGGGATGAGAATTTATGTATGATATGATATATGTAGGATACACAGTGGGATGAGAATTTATGTATGATATGATACATGTAGGATACACATTGGGATGAGAATTTATGTATGATATGATATATGTAGGATACACAGTGGGATGAGAATTTATGTATGATATGATATATGTAGGATACACAGTGGGATGAGAATTTATGTATGGTATGATATATGTAGTATACACAGTGGGATGAGAATTTATGTATGACATATGTAGGATACACAGTGGGATGAGAATTTATGTATGATATGATATATGTAGGATACACAGTGGGATGAGATTTTATGTATGATATGATATATGTAGGCAACACAGTGGGATGAGAATTTATGTATGATATATGTAGTATACACAGTGGCATGAGAATTTATGTATGATATGATATATGTAGGATACACAGTGGGATGAGAATTTATGTATGATATGATATATGTAGGATTCACAGTGGGATGAGAATTTATGTATGATATGATATATGTAGGATACACAGTGGGATGAGAATTTATGTATGATATGATATATGTAGGATACACAGTGGGATGAGAATTTATGTATGATATGATATATGTAGGATACACAGTGGGATGAGAATTTATGTATGATATGATAGATGTAGGATACACAGTGGGATGAGAATTTATGTATGATATGATAGATGTAGGATACACAGTGGGATGAGAATTTATGTATGATATGATAGATGTAGGATACACAGGGGGATGAGAATTTATGTATGATATGATATATGTAGGATACACAGTGGGATGAGAATTTATGTATGATATGATATATGTAGGATACACAGTGGGATGAGAATTTATGTATGTTATGATATATGTAGGATACACAGTGGGATGAGAATTTATGTATGATATGATATATGTAGGATACACAGTGGGATGAGAATTTATGTATGATATGATATATGTAGGATACACAGTGGGATGAGAATTTATGTATGATATGATATATGTAGGATACACAGTGGGATGAGAATTTATGTATGATATGATATATGTAGGATACACAGGGGGATGAGAATTTATGTATGAAATGATATATGTAGGATACACAGGGGGATGAGAATTTATGTATGATATGATATATGTAGGATACACAGTGGGATGAGAATTTATGTATGATATGATATATGTAGGATACACAGGGGGATGAGAATTTATGTATGATATGATATATGTAGGATACACAGTGGGATGAGAATTTATGTATGATATGATATATGTAGAATACACAGTGGGATGAGAATTTATGTATGATATGATATATGTAGGATACACAGTGAGATGAGAATTTATGTATGATATGATATATGTAGGATACACAGTGGGATGAGAATTTATGTATGGTATGATATATGTAGTATACACAGTGGGATGAGAATTTATGTATGACATATGTAGGATACACAGTGGGATGAGAATTTATGTATGATATGATATATGTAGGATACACAGTGGGATGAGATTTTATGTATGATATGATATATGTAGGCTACACAGTGGTATGAGAATTTATGTATGATATATGTAGTATACACAGTGGGATGAGAATTTATGTATGATATGATATATGTAGGATACACAGTGGGATGAGAATTTATGTATGATATGATATATGAAGGATACACAGTGGGATGAGAATTTATGTATGATAGGATATACTGTATGTAGGATACACAGTGGGATGAGAATTTATGTATGATATGATATATGTAGGATACACAGAGGGATGAAAATTTATGTATGATATGATATATGTAGGATACACAGTGGGATGAGAACTTATGGATGATATGATATATGTAGGATACACAGTGGGATGAGAATTTATGTATGATATGATATATGTAGGATACACAGTGGGATGAGAATTTATGTATGATATGATATATGTAGGATACACAGTGGGATGAGATTTTATGTATGATATGATATATGTAGGATTCACAGTGGGATGAGAATTTATGTATGATATGATATATGTAGGATACACAGTGGGATGAGAACTTATGTATGATATGATATATGTAGGATACACAGTGGGATGAAAATTTATGTATGATATGATATATGTAGGATACACAGTGGGATGAGAATTTATGTATGATATGATATATGTAGGATACACAGTGGGATGAGAATTTATGTATGATATGATATATGTAGGATACACAGTGGGATGAGAATTTATGTATGATATGATATATGTAGGATACACATTGGGATGAGAATTTATGTATGATATGATATATGTAGGATACACAGTGGGATGAGAATTTATGTATGATATGATATATGTAGGATACACAGTGGGATGAGAATTTATGTATGGTATGATATATGTAGTATACACAGTGGGATGAGAATTTATGTATGACATATGTAGGATACACAGTGGGATGAGAATTTATGTATGATATGATATATGTAGGATACACAGTGGGATGAGATTTTATGTATGATATGATATATGTAGGCTACACCGTGGGATGAGAATTTATGTATGATATATAGTATACACAGTGGGATGAGAATTTATGTATGATATGATATATGTAGGATACACAGTGGGATGAGAATTTATGTATGATATGATATATGTAGGATTCACAGTGGGATGAGAATTTATGTATGATAGGATATACTATCATACACACTCCAAAAATATACTTGTAGGTTAATTGGCTCCTAACAAAATTACCCTAGAGTGTATGTGTGTGAGCATGCGTTAGGGAATATAGATTGTAAACTCCACTGGGGCAGGACAGATGTGAATGGCCGAATATTCTCTGTAAAGCGCTGCGGAATATGTGTGCGCTATAGAAATAACTGGTAATAATAATAATAATAATAATAATAATAATAATAATAATAATAATATACTGTTTGTAGGATACACAGTGGGATGAGAATTTATGTATGATATGATATATGTAGGATACACAGTGGGATGAAAATGTATGTATGATATGATATATGTAGGATACACAGTGGGATGAGAACTTATGTATGATATGATATATGTAGGATTCACTGTGGGATGAGAATTTATGTATGATATGATATATGTAGGAACAACAGTGGGAGGAGAATTTATGTATGATATGATATATGTAGGATACACAGTGGGATGAGAATTTATGTATGATATGATATATGTAGGATACACAGTGAGATGAGAATTTATGTATGATATGATATATGTAGGATACACAGTGGGATGAGAACGTATGTATGATATGATATATGTAGGCTACAGAGTGGGATGAGAATTTATGTATGATATGATATATGTAGGATACACAGTGGGATGAGAACTTATGTATGATATGATATATGTAGGATACACAGTGGGATGAGAAGTTATGTATGATATGATATATGTAGGATACACAGTGGGATGAGGATTTATGAATGATATGATATATGTAGGATACACAGTGGGATGAGAACGTATGTATGATATGATATATTTAGGATACACAGTGAGATGAGAAGTTATGTATGATATGATATATGTAGGATACACAGTGGGATGAGGATTTATGTATGATATGATATATATGTAGGATACACAGTGGGATGAGAATTTATGTATGATATGTTATATGTAGGATACACAGTGGGATGAGAATTTATGTATGATATGATATATGTGGGATACACAGTGGGATGAGAATTTATGTATGATATGATATATGTAGGCTACACAGTGGGATGAGAATTTAAGTATGATATGATATATGTAGGATACACAGTGGGATGAGAATTTATGTATGATATGATATATGTAGGATACACAGTGGGATGAGAATTTATGTATGATATGATTTATGTAGGATACACAGGGAGATGAGAATTTATGTATGATATGATATATGTAGGATACACAGTGGGATGAGAATTTATGTATGATATGATATATGTAGGATACACAGTGGGATGAGAAGTTATGTATGATATGATATATGTAGGATACACAGTGGGATGAGGATTTATGTATGATATGATATATGTAGGATACACAGTGGGATGAGAATGTATGTATGATGTGATATATGTAGGATACACAGTGGGATGAGAATTTATGTATGATATGATATATGTAGGATACACAGTGGGATGAGAATTTATGTATGATATGATATATGTAGGATACACAGTGGGAAGAGAATTTATGTATGATATGATATATGTAGGATACACAGTGGGAAGAGAATTTATGTATGATATGATATATGTAGGATACACAGTGGGATGAGAATTTATGTATGATATGATATATGTAGGATACACAGTGGGATGAGAATTTATGTATGATATGATATATGTAGGATACAAAGTGGGATGAGAATTTATGTATGATATGATATATGTAGGATACACAGTGGGATGAGAATTTATGTATGATATGATATATGTAGGATACACAGTGGGATGAGAATTTATGTATGATATGATATATGTAGGATACACAGTGGGATGAGAATTTATGTATGATATGATATATGTAGGATACACAGTGGGATGAGAATTTATGTATGATATGATATATGTAGGATACACAGTGAGATGAGAATTTATGTATGATATGATATATGTAGGATACACAGTGGGATGAGAATTAATGTATGATATGATATATGTAGGATACACAGTGGGATGAAAATTAATGTATGATATGATATATGTAGGATACACAGTGGGATGAGAATTTATGTATGATATGATATATGTAGGATACACAGTGGGATGAGAATTTATGTATGATATGATATATGTAGGATACACAGTGGGATGAGAATTTATGTATGATATGATATATGAAGGATACACAGTGGGATGAAAATTTATGTATGATATGATATATGTAGGATACACAGTGGGATGAGAACTTATGTATGATATGATATATGTAGGATACACAGTGGGATGAGAACTTATGTATGATATGATATATGTAGGATACACAGTGGGATGAGAATTTATGTATGGTATGATATATGTAGGATACACAGTGGGATGAGAATTTATGTATGGTATGATATATGTAGGATACACAGTGGGATGAGAATTTATGTATGATATGATATATGTAGGATACACAGTGAGATGAAAATATATGTATGATATGATATATGTAGGATACACAGTGGGATGAGAAGTTATGTATGATATGATATATGTAGGATACACAGTGGGATGAGGATTTATGTATGATATGATATATGTAGGATACACAGTGGGATGAGAATGTATGTATGATATGATATATGTAGGATACACAGTGGGATGAGGATTTATGTATGATATGATATATGTAGGATACACAGTGGGATGTGAATTTATGTATGATATGATATATGTAGGATACACAGTGGGATGAGAATTTATGTATGATATGATATTTGTAAGCTACACAGTGGGATGAGAATTTATGTATGATATGATATATGTAGGATACACAGTGGGATGAGAATTTATGTATGATATGATATATGTAGGATACACAGTGGGATGAGAATTTATGTATGATATGATATATGTAGGATTCACAGTGGGATGAGAATTTATGTATGATTTGATATATGTAGGATACACAGTGGGATGAGAATTTATGTATGATATGATATATGTAGGATACACAGTGGGATGAGAATTTATGTATGATATGATATATGTAGGATACACAGTGGGATGAGAATTTATGTATGATATGATATATGTAGGATACACAGTGGGATGAGAATTTATGTATGATATGATATATGTAGGATACACAGTGGGATGAGAATTTATGTATGATATGATATATGTAGGATACACAGTGAGATGAGAATTTATGTATGATATGATATATGTAGGATACACAGTGGGATGAGAATTAATGTATGATATGATATATGTAGGATACACAGTGCGATGAGAATTTATGTATGATATGATATATGTAGGATACACAGTGGGATGAGAATTTATGTATGAGATGATATATGTAGGATACACAGTGGGATGAGAATTTATGTATGATATGATATATGTAGGATACACAGTGGGATGAGAATTTATGTATGATATGATATATGTAGGATACACAGTGGGATGAGAATTTATGTATGATATGATATATGTAGGATACACAGTGAGATGAGAATTTATGTATAATATGATATATGTAGGATACACAGTGGGATGAGAATTTATGTATGATATGATATATGTAGGATACACAGTGGGATGAGAATTTATGTATGACATGATATATGTAGGATACACAGTGGGATGAGAATTTATGTACGATATATGTAGGATACACAGTGGGATGAGAATTTATGTATGATATGATATATGTAGGATACACAGTGGGATGAGAATTTATGTATGATATGATATATGTAGGATACACAGTGGGATGAGAATTTATGTATGATATGATATATGTAGGATACACAGTGGGATGAGAATTTATGTATGATATGATATATGTAGGATACACAGTGAGATGAGAATTTATGTATGATATGATATATGTAGGATACACAGTGGGATGAGAATTAATGTATGATATGATATATGTAGGATACACAGTGCGATGAGAATTTATGTATGATATGATATATGTAGGATACACAGTGGGATGAGAATTTATGTATGATATGATATATGTAGGAAACACAGTGGGATGAGAATTTATGTATGATATGATATATGTAGGATACACAGTAGGATGAGAACTTATGTATGATATGATATTAGTAGGATACACAGTGGGATGAGAAGTTATGTATGATATGATATATGTAGGATACACAGTGGGATGAGAATTTATGTATGATATGATATATGTAGGATACACAGTGGGATGAGAATTTATGTATGTTATGATATATGTAGGATACACAGTGGGATGAGAATTTATGTATGATATGATATATGTAGGATACACAGTGGGATGAGAATTTATGTATGATATGATATATGTAGGATACACAGTGGGATCAGAATTTATGTATGATATGATATATGTAGGATACACAGTGGGATGAGAATTTATGTATGATATGATATATGTAGGATACACAGTGGGATGAGAATTTATGTATGATATGATATATGTAGGATACACAGGGGTATGAGAATTTATGTATGATATGATATATGTAGGATACACAGTGGGATGAGAATTTATGTATGATATGATATATGTAGGATACACACGGGGATGAGAATTTATGTATGATATGATATATGTAGGATACACAGTGGGATGAGAATTTATGTATGATATGATATATGTAGGCTACACAGTGGGATGAGAATTTAAGTATGATATGATATATGTAGGATACACAGTGGGATGAGAATTTATGTATGATATGATATATGTAGGATACACAGTGGGATGAGAATTTATGTATGATATGATATATGTAGGATACACAGTGAGATGAGAATTTATGTATGATATGATATATGTAGGATACACAGTGGGATGAGAATTTATGTATGGTATGATATATGTAGTATACACAGTGGGATGAGAATTTATGTATGACATATGTAGGATACACAGTGGGATGAGAATTTATGTATGATATGATATATGTAGCATACACAGTGGGATGAGATTTTATGTATGATATGATATATGTAGGCTACACAGTGGGATGAGAATTTATGTATGATATATGTAGTATACACAGTGGGATGAGAATTTATGTATGATATGATATATGTAGGATACACAGTGGGATGAGAATTTATGTATGATATGATTTATGTAGGATACACAGTGGGATGAGAATTTATGTATGATAGGATATACTGTATGTAGGATACACAGTGGGATGAGAATTTATGTATGATATGATATATGTAGGATACACAGAGGGATGAAAATTTATGTATGATATGATATATGTAGGATACACAGTGGGATGAGAACTTATGGATGATATGATATATGTAGGATACACAGTGGGATGAGAATTTATGTATGATATGATATATGTAGGATACACAGTGGGATGAGAATTTATGTATGATAGGATATACTGTTTGTAGGATACACAGTGGGATGAGAATTTATGTATGATATGATATATGTAGGATACACAGTGGGATGAAAATTTATGTATGATATGATATATGTAGGATACACAGTGGGATGAGAACTTATGTATGATATGATATATGTAGGATACACAGTGGGATGAGAATTTATGTATGATATATGTAGTATACACAGTGGGATGAGAATTTATGTATGATATGATATATGTAGGATACACAGTGGGATGAGAATTTATGTATGATATGATATATGTAGGATACACAGTGGGATGAGAATTTATGTATGATAGGATATACTGTTTGTAGGATACACAGTGGGATGAGAATTTATGTATGATATGATATATGTAGGATACACAGTGGGATGAAAATTTATGTATGATATGATATATGTAGGATACACAGTGGGATGAGAATTTATGTATGATATGATATATGTAGGATACACAGTGGGATGAGAATTTATGTATGATATGATATATGTAGGATACACAGTGGGATGAGATTTTATGTATGATATGATATATGTAGGCAACACAGTGGGATGAGAATTTATGTATGATATATGTAGTATACACAGTGGGATGAGAATTTATGTATGATATGATATATGTAGGATACACAGTGGGATGAGAATTTATGTATGATATGATATATGTAGGATACACAGTGGGATGAGAATTTATGTATGATATGATATATGTAGGATACACAGTGGGATGAGAATTTATGTATGATATGATATATGTAGGATACACAGTGGGATGAGAATTTATGTATGATATGATATATGTAGGATACACAGTGGGATGAGAATTTATGTATGATAGGATATACTGTTTGTAGGATACACAGTGGGATGAGAATTTATGTATGATATGATATATGTAGGATACACAGTGGGATGAAAATTTATGTATGATATGATATATGTAGGATACACAGTGGGATGAGAACTTATGTATGATATGATATATGTAGGATACACAGTGGGATGAGAATTTATGTATGATATGATATATGTAGGATACACAGTGGGATGAGAATTTATGTATGATATGATATATGTAGGATACACACGGGGATGAGAATTCATGTATGATATGATATATGTAGGATACACAGTGAGATGAGAATTTATGTGTGATATGATATATGTAGGATACACAGTGGGATGAGAATTTATGTATGATATGATATATGTAGGATACACAGTGAGATGAGAATTTATGTATGATATGATATATGTAGGATACACAGTGGGATGAGAATTTATGTATGGTATGATATATGTAGTATACACAGTGGGATGAGAATTTATGTATGACATATGTAGGATACACAGTGGGATGAGAATTTATGTATGATATGATATATGTAGCATACACAGTGGGATGAGATTTTATGTATGATATGATATATGTAGGCTACACAGTGGGATGAGAATTTATGTATGATATATGTAGTATACACAGTGGGATGAGAATTTATGTATGATATGATATATGTAGGATACACAGTGGGATGAGAATTTATGTATGATATGATATATGTAGGATACACAGTGGGATGAGAATTTATGTATGATAGGATATACTGTATGTAGGATACACAGTGGGATGAGAATTTATGTATGATATGATATATGTAGGATACACAGAGGGATGAAAATTTATGTATGATATGATATATGTAGGATACACAGTGGGATGAGAACTTATGGATGATATGATATATGTAGGATACACAGTGGGATGAGAATTTATGTATGATATGATATATGTAGGATACACAGTGGGATGAGAACGTATGTATGATATGATATATGTAGGCTACAGAGTGGGATGAGAATTTATGTATGATATGATATATGTAGGATACACAGTGGGATGAGAACTTATGTATGATATGATATATGTAGGATACACAGTGGGATGAGAAGTTATGTATGATATGATATATGTAGGATACACAGTGGGATGAGGATTTATGAATGATATGATATATGTAGGATACACAGTGGGATGAGAACGTATGTATGATATGATATATGTAGGATACACAGTGAGATGAGAAGTTATGTATGATATGATATATGTAGGATACACAGTGCGATGAGGATTTATGTATGATATGATATATGTAGGATACACAGTGGGATGAGAATGTATGTATGATATGTTATATGTAGGATACACAGTGGGATGAGAATTTATGTATGATATGATATATGTGGGATACACAGTGGGATGAGAATTTATGTATGATATGATATATGTAGGCTACACAGTGGGATGAGAATTTAAGTATGATATGATATATGTAGGATACACAGTGGGATGAGAATTTATGTATGATATGATATATGTAGGATACACAGTGGGATGAGAATTTATGTATGATATGATATATGTAGGATACACAGTGAGATGAGAATTTATGTATGATATGATATATGTAGGATACACAGTGGGATGAGAATTTATGTATGATATGATATATGTAGAATACACAGTGGGATGAGAAGTTATGTATGATATGATATATGTAGGATACACAGTGGGATGAGGATTTATGTATGATATGATATATGTAGGATACACAGTGGGATGAGAATGTATGTATGATGTGATATATGTAGGATACACAGTGGGATGAGAATTTATGTATGATATGATATATGTAGGATACACAGTGGGATGAGAATTTATGTATGATATGATATTTGTAGGCTACACAGTGGGATGAGAATTTATGTATGATATGATATATGTAGGATACACAGTGGGAAGAGAATTTATGTATGATATGATATATGTAGGATACACAGTGGGATGAGAATTTATGTATGATATGATATATGTAGGATACACAGTGGGATGAGAATTTATGTATGATATGATATATGTAGGATACACAGTGGGATGAGAATTAATGTATGATATGATATATGTAGCATACACAGTGGGATGAGAATTTATGTATGATATGATATATGTAGGATACACAGTGGGATGAGAATTTATGTATGATATGATATATGTAGGATACACAGTGGGATGAGAATTTATGTATGATATGACATATGTAGGATACACAGTGGGATGAGAATTTATGTATGATATGATATATGTAGGATACACAGTGGGATGAGAATTTATGTATGATATGATATATGTAGGATACACAGTGAGATGAGAATTTATGTATGATATGATATATGTAGGATACACAGTGGGATGAGAATTAATGTATGATATGATATATGTAGGATACACAGTGGGATGAGAATTTATGTATGATATGATATATGTAGGATACACAGTGGGATGAGAATTTATGTATGATATGATATATGTAGGATACACAGTGGGATGAGAATTTATGTATGATATGATATATGTAGGATACACAGTGGGATGAGAATTTATGTATGATATGATATATGTAGGATACACAGTGGGATGAGAATTTATGTATGATATGATATATGTAGGATACACAGTGGGATGAGAATTTATGTATGATATGATATATGTAGGATACACAGTGGGATGAGAATTTATGTATGATATGATATATGTAGGATACACAGTGGGATGAGAATTTATGTATGATAGGATATACTGTTTGTAGGATACACAGTGGGATGAGAATTTATGTATGATATGATATATGTAGGATACACAGTGGGATGAAAATTTATGTATGATATGATATATGTAGGATACACAGTGGGATGAGAACTTATGTATGATATGATATATGTAGGATACACAGTGGGATGAGAATTTATGTATGATATGATATATGTAGGATACACAGTGGGATGAGAATTTATGTATGATATGATATATGTAGGATACACAGTGGGATGAGAATTTATGTATGATATGATATATGAAGGCTACACAGTGAGATGAGAATTTATGTATGATATGATATATGTAGGCTACACAGTGGGATGAGAACGTATGTATGATATGATATATGTAGGCTACACAGTGGGATGAGAACTTATGTATGATATGATATATGTAGGATACACAGTAGGATGAGAACTTATGTATGATATGATATATGTACGATACACAGTGGGATGAGAAGTTATGTATGATATGATATATGTAGGATACACAGTGGGATGAGGATTTATGTATGATATGATATATGTAGGATACACAGTGGGATGAGAACGTATGTATGATATGATATATATAGGATACACAGTGAGATGAAAATTTATATATGATATGATATATGTAGGATACACAGTGGGATGAGGATTTATGTATGATATGATATATGTAGGATACACAGTGGGATGAGAATTTATGTATGATATGATATATGTAGGATACACAGTGGGATGAGAATTTATGTATGATATGATATATGTAGGATACACAGTGGGATGAGAATTTATGTATGATATGATATATGTAGGATACACAGTGGGATGAGAATTTATGTATGATATGATATATGTAGGATACACAGTGGGATGAGAATTTATGTATGATAGGATATACTGTTTGTAGGATACACAGTGGGATGAGAATTTATGTATGATATGATATATGTAGGATACACAGTGGGATGAGAACTTATGTATGATATGATATATGTAGGATACACAGTGGGATGAGAATTTATGTATGATATGATATATGTAGGATACACAGTGGGATGAGAATTTATGTATGATATGATATATGTAGGATACACAGTGGGATGAGAATTTATGTATGATATGATATATGAAGGCTACACAGTGAGATGAGAATTTATGTATGATATGATATATGTAGGCTACACAGTGGGATGAGAACGTATGTATGATATGATATATGTAGGCTACACAGTGGGATGAGAACTTATGTATGATATGATATATGTAGGATACACAGTAGGATGAGAACTTATGTATGATATGATATATGTACGATACACAGTGGGATGAGAAGTTATGTATGATATGATATATGTAGGATACACAGTGGGATGAGGATTTATGTATGATATGATATATGTAGGATACACAGTGGGATGAGAACGTATGTATGATATGATATATATAGGATACACAGTGAGATGAAAATTTATATATGATATGATATATGTAGGATACACAGTGGGATGAGGATTTATGTATGATATGATATATGTAGGATACACAGTGGGATGAGAATTTATGTATGGTATGATATATGTAGGATACACAGTGGGATGAGAATTTATGTATGATATGATATATGTAGGATACACAGTGAGATGAGAATTTATGTATGATATGATATATGTAGGATACACAGTGGGATAAGAATTTATGTATGATATGATATATGTAGGATACACAGTGGGATGAGAATTTATGTATGATATGATATATGTAGGATACACAGTGGTATGAGAATTTATGTATGATATGATATATGTAGGATACACAGTGGGATGAGAATTTATGTATGATATGATATATGTAGGATACACAGTGAGATGAGAATTTATGTATGATATGATATATGTAGGATACACAGTGGGATGAGAATTTATGTATGATATGATATATGTAGGATACACAGTGGGATGAGAATTTATGTATGGTATGATATATGTAGGATACACAGTGGGATGAGAATTTATGTATGATATGATATATGTAGGATACACAGTGGGATGAGAATTTATGTATGGTATGATATATGTAGGATACACAGTGGGATGAGAATTTATGTATGATAAGATATATGTAGGATACACAGTGGGATGAGAATTTATGTATGATATGATATATGTAGGATACACAGTGGGATGAGTATTTATGTATGATATGATATATGTAGGATACACAGTGGGATGAGAACGTATGTATGATATGATATATGTAGGATACACAGTGAGATGAAAATATATGTATGATATGATATATGTAGGATACACAGTGGGATGAGAAGTTATGTATGATATGATATATGTAGGATACACAGTGGGATGAGGATTTATGTATGATATGATATATGTAGGATACACAGTGGGATGAGAATGTATGTATGATATGATATATGTAAGATACACAGTGGGATGAGAATTTATGTATGATATGATATATGTAGGATACACAGTGGGATGAGAATTTATGTATGAAATGATATTTGTAGGCTACACAGTGGGATGAGAATTTATGTATGATATGATATATGTAGGATACACAGTGGGATGAGAATTTATGTATGATATGATATATGTAGGATACACAGTGGGATGAGAATTTATGTATGATATGATATATGTAGGATTCACAGTGGGATGAGAATTTATGTATGATATGATATATGTAGGATACACAGTGGGATGAGAATTTATGTATGATATGATATATGTAGGATACACAGTGGGATGAGAATTTATGTATGATATGATATATGTAGGATACACAGTGGGATGAGAATTTATGTATGATATGATATATGTAGGATACACAGTGGATGAGAATTTATGTATGATATGATATATGTAGGGTACACAGTGGGATGAGAATTTATGTATGATATGATATATGTAGGATACACAGTGGGATGAGAATTTATGTATGATATGATATATGTAGGATACACAGTGGGATGAGAATTTATGTATGACATGATATATGTAGGATACACAGTGAGATGAGAATTTATGTATGATATGATATATGTAGGATACACAGTGGGATGAGAATTTATGTATGATATGATATATGTAGGATACACAGTGGGATGAGAATTTATGTATGACATGATATATGTAGGATACACAGTGGGATGAGAATTTATGTACGATATATGTAGTATACACAGTGGGATGAGAATTTATGTATGATATGATATATGTAGGATACACAGTGGGATGAGAATTTATGTATGATATGATATATGTAGGATACACAGTGGGATGAAAATTTATGTATGATAGGATATACTGTATGTAGGATACACAGTGGGATGAGAATTTATGTATGATATGATATACGTAGGATACACAGTGGGATGAAAATTTATGTATGATATGATATATGTAGGTTACACAGTGGGATGAGAACTTATGGATGATATGATATATGTAGGATACACAGTGGGATGAGAATTTATGTATGATATGATATATGTAGGATACACAGTGGGATGAGAATTTATGTATGATATGATATATGTAGGATACACAGTGGGATGAGAATTTATGTATGATATGATATATGTAGGATACACAGTGGGATGAGAATTTATGTATGATATGATATATGTAGGCTACACAGTGGGATGAGAATTTATGTATGATATGATATATGTAGGATACACAGTGGGATGAGAATTTATGTATGATATGATATATGTAGGATACACAGTGGGATGAAAATTTATGTATGATATGATATATGTAGGATACACAGTGGGATGAGAATTTATGTATGATATGATATATGTAGGATACACAGTGGGATGAGAATTTATGTATGATATGATATATGTAGGATACACAGTGGGATGAGAATTTATGTATGATATGATATATGTAGGATACACAGTGGGATGAGAATTTATGTATGATATGATATATGTAGGATACACAGTGGGATGAGAATTTATGTATGACATGATATATGTAGGATACACAGGGGGATGAGAATTTCTGTATGATATGATATATGTAGGATACACAGTGGGATGAGAATTTATGTATGATATGATATATGTAGGATACACAGTGAGATGAGAATTTATGTATGATATGATATATGTAGGATACACAGTGGGATGAGAATTTATGTATGGTATGATATATGTAGTATACACAGTGGGATGAGAATTTATGTATGACATATGTAGGATACACAGTGGGATGAGAATTTATGTATGATATGATATATGTAGGATACACAGTGGGATGAGATTTTATGTATGATATGATATATGTAGGCTACACAGTGGGATGAGAATTTATGTATGATATGATATATGTAGGATACACAGTGGGATGAGAATTTATGTATGATATGATATATGTAGTATACACAGTGGGATGAGAATTTCTGTATGATGTGATATATGTAGGATACACAGTGGGATGAGAATTTATGTATGATATGATATATGTAGGATACACAGTGGGATGAGAATTTATGTATGATAGGATATACTGTATGTAGGATACACAGTGGGATGAGAATTTATGTATGATATGATATATGTAGGATACACACGGGGATGAGAAATTATGTATGATATGATATATGTAGGATACACAGTTGGATGAGAATTTATGTATGATATGATATATGTAGGATACACAGTGGGATGAGAATTTATGTATGATATGATATATGTAGGATACACAGTGAGATGAGAATTTATGTATGATATGATATATGTAGGATACACAGTGGGATGAGAATTTATGTATGGTATGATATATGTAGTATACACAGTGGGATGAGAATTTATGTATGATATGATATATGTAGGATACACAGTGGGATGAGAATTTATGTATGATATGATATATGTAGGATACACAGTGGGATGAGATTTTATGTATGATATGATATATGTAGGCTACACAGTGGGATGAGAATTTATGTATGATATATGTAGTATACACAGTGGGATGAGAATTTATGTATGATATGATATATGTAGGATACACAGTGGGATGAGAATTTATGTATGATATGATATATGTAGGATACACAGTGGGATGAGAATTTATGTGTGATAGGATATACTGTATGTAGGATACACAGTGGGATGAGAATTTATGTATGATATGATATATGTAGGATACACAGAGGGATGAAAATTTATGTATGATATGATATATGTAGGATACACAGTGGGATGAGAACTTATGGATGATATGATATATGTAGGATACACAGTGGGATGAGAATTTATGTATGATATGATATATGTAGGATACACAGTGGGATGAGAACGTATGTATGATATGATATATGTAGGCTACAGAGTGGGATGAGAATTTATGTATGATATGATATATGTAGGATAAACAGTGGGATGAGAACTTATGTATGATATGATATATGTAGGATACACAGTGGGATGAGAAGTTATGTATGATATGATATATGTAGGATACACAGTGGGATGAGGATTTATGAATGATATGATATATGTAGGATACACAGTGGGATGAGAACGTATGTATGATATGATATATGTAGGATACACAGTGAGATGAGAAGTTATGTATGATATGATATATGTAGGATACACAGTGCGATGAGGATTTATGTATGATATGATATATGTAGGATACACAGTGGGATGAGAATGTATGTATGATATGTTATATGTAGGATACACAGTGGGATGAGAATTTATGTATGATATGATATATGTGGCATACACAGTGGGATGAGAATTTATGTATGATATGATATATGTAGGCTACACAGTGGGATGAGAATTTAAGTATGATATGATATATGTAGGATACACAGTGGGATGAGAATTTATGTATGATATGATATATGTAGGATACACAGTGGGATGAGAATTTATGTATGATATGATATATGTAGGATACACAGTGAGATGAGAATTTATGTATGATATGATATATGTAGGATACACAGTGGGATGAGAATTTATGTATGATATGATATATGTAGGATACACAGTGGGATGAGAAGTTATGTATGATATGATATATGTAGGATACACAGTGGGATGAGGATTTATGTATGATATGATATATGTAGGATACACAGTGGGATGAGAATGTATGTATGATGTGATATATGTAGGATACACAGTGGGATGAGAATTTATGTATGATATGATATATGTAGGATACACAGTGGGATGAGAATTTATGTATGATATGATATTTGTAGGCTACACAGTGGGATGAGAATTTATGTATGATATGATATATGTAAGATACACAGTGGGAAGAGAATTTATGTATGATATTATATATGTAGGATACACAGTGGGATGAGAATTTATGTATGATATGATATATGTAGGATACACAGTGGGATGAGAATTTATGTATGATAGGATATACTGTTTGTAGGATACACAGTGGGATGAGAATTTATGTTTGATATGATATATGTAGGATACACAGTGGGATGAAAATTTATGTATGATATGATATATGTAGGATACACAGTGGGATGAGAATTTATGTATGATATGATATATGTAGGATACACAGTGAGATGAGAATTTATGTATGATAGGATATACTGTTTGTAGGATACACAGTGGGATGAGAATTTATGTATGATATGATATATATAGGATACACAGTGAGATGAAAATTTATATATGATATGATATATGTAGGATACACAGTGGGATGAGGATTTATGTATGATATGATATATGTAGGATACACAGTGGGATGAGAATTTATGTATGATATGATATATGTAGGATACACAGTGGGATGAGAATTTATGTATGATATGATATATGTAGGATACACAGTGAGATGAGAATTTATGTATGATATGATATATGTAGGATACACAGTGGGATAAGAATTTATGTATGATATGATATATGTAGGATACACAGTGAGATGAGAATTTATGTATGATATGATATATGTAGGATACACAGTGGGATGAGAATTTATGTATGGTATGATATATGTAGTATACACAGTGGGATGAGAATTTATGTATGATATGATATATGTAGGATACACAGTGGGATGAGAATTTATGTATGATATGATATATGTAGGATACACAGTGGGATGAGATTTTATGTATGATATGATATATGTAGGCTACACAGTGGGATGAGAATTTATGTATGATATATGTAGTATACACAGTGGGATGAGAATTTATGTATGATATGATATATGTAGGATACACAGTGGGATGAGAATTTATGTATGATATGATATATGTAGGATACACAGTGGGATGAGAATTTATGTGTGATAGGATATACTGTATGTAGGATACACAGTGGGATGAGAATTTATGTATGATATGATATATGTAGGATACACAGTGGGATGAGAATTTATGTATGATATGATATATGTAGGATACACAGTGGGATGAGAATTTATGTATGATATGATATATGTAGGATACACAGTGGGATGAGAATTTATGTATGATATGATATATGTAGGATACACAGTGGGATGAGAATTTATGTATGATAGGATATACTGTTTGTAGGATACACAGTGGGATGAGAATTTATGTATGATATGATATATGTAGGATACACAGTGGGATGAAAATTTATGTATGATATGATATATGTAGGATACACAGTGGGATGAGAATTTATGTATGATATGATATATGTAGGATACACAGTGAGATGAGAATTTATGTATGATAGGATATACTGTTTGTAGGATACACAGTGGGATGAGAATTTATGTATGATATGATATATATAGGATACACAGTGAGATGAAAATTTATATATGATATGATATATGTAGGATACACAGTGGGATGAGGATTTATGTATGATATGATATATGTAGGATACACAGTGGGATGAGAATTTATGTATGATATGATATATGTAGGATACACAGTGGGATGAGAATTTATGTATGATATGATATATGTAGGATACACAGTGAGATGAGAATTTATGTATGATATGATATATGTAGGATACACAGTGGGATAAGAATTTATGTATGATATGATATATGTAGGATACACAGTGGGATGAGAATTTATGTATGATATGATATATGTAGGATACACAGTGGGATGATAATTTATGTATGATATGATATATGTAGGATACACAGTGGGATGAGAATTTATGTATGATATGATATATGTAGGTTACACAGTGGGATGAGAATTTATGTATGATATGATATATGTAGGCTACACAGTGAGATGAGAATTTATGTATGATATGATATATGTAGGCTACACAGTGGGATGAGAACGTATGTATGATGTGATATATGTAGGCTACACAGTGGGATGAGAACTTATGTATGATATGATATATGTAGGATACACAGTAGGATGAGAACTTATGTATGATATGATATATGTACGATACACAGTGGGATGAGAAGTTATATATGATATGATATATGTAGGATACACAGTGGGATGAGGATTTATGTATGATATGATATATGTAGGATACACAGTGGGATGAGAACGTATGTATGATATGATATATATAGGATACACAGTGAGATGAAAATTTATATATGATATGATATATGTAGGATACACAGTGGGATGAGGATTTATGTATGATATGATATATGTAGGATACACAGTGGGATGAGAATTTATGTATGATATGATATATGTAGGATACACAGTGGGATGAGAATTTATGTATGATATGATATATGTAGGATACACAGTGAGATGAGAATTTATGTATGATATGATATATGTAGGATACACAGTGGGATAAGAATTTATGTATGATATGATATATGTAGGATACACAGTGGGATGAGAATTTATGTATGATATGATATATGTAGGATACACAGTGGGATGAGAATTTATGTATGATATGATATATGTAGGATACACAGTGGGATGAGAATTTATGTATGATATGATATATGTAGGATACACAGTGAGATGAGAATTTATGTATGATATGATATATGTAGGATACACAGTGGGATGAGAATTTAAGTATGATATGATATATGTAGGATACACAGTGGGATGAGAATTTATGTATGGTATGATATATGTAGGATACACAGTGGGATGAGAATTTATGTATGATATGATATATGTAGGATACACAGTGGGATGAGAATTTATGTATGGTATGATATATGTAGGATACACAGTGGGATGAGAATTTATGTATGATAAGATATATGTAGGATACACAGTGGGATGAGAATTTATGTATGATATGATATATGTAGGATACACAGTGGGATGAGTATTTATGTATGATATGATATATGTAGGATACACAGTGGGATGAGAACGTATGTATGATATGATATATGTAGGATACACAGTGAGATGAAAATATATGTATGATATGATATATGTAGGATACACAGTGGGATGAGAAGTTATGTATGATATGATATATGTAGGATACACAGTGGGATGAGGATTTATGTATGATATGGTATATGTAGGATACACAGTGGGATGAGAATGTATGTATGATATGATATATGTAGGATACACAGTGGGATGAGAATTTATGTATGATATGATATATGTAGGATACACAGTGGGATGAGAATTTATGTATGAAATGATATTTGTAGGCTACACAGTGGGATGAGAATTTATGTATGATATGATATATGTAGGATACACAGTGGGATGAGAATTTATGTATGATATGATATATGTAGGATACACAGTGGGATGAGAATTTATGTATGATATGATATATGTAGGATTCACAGTGGGATGAGAATTTATGTATGATATGATATATGTAGGATACACAGTGGGATGAGAATTTATGTATGATATGATATATGTAGGATACACAGTGGGATGAGAATTTATGTATGATATGATATATGTAGGATACACAGTGGGATGAGAATTTATGTATGATATGATATATGTAGGATACACAGTGGGATGAGAATTTATGTATGATATGATATATGTAGGGTACACAGTGGGATGAGAATTTATGTATGATATGATATATGTAGGATACACAGTGGGATGAGAATTTATGTATGATATGATATATGTAGGATACACAGTGGGATGAGAATTTATGTATGACATGATATATGTAGGATACACAGTGAGATGAGAATTTATGTATGATATGATATATGTAGGATACACAGTGGGATGAGAATTTATGTATGATATGATATATGTAGGATACACAGTGGGATGAGAATTTATGTATGACATGATATATGTAGGATACACAGTGGGATGAGAATTTATGTACGATATATGTAGTATACACAGTGGGATGAGAATTTATGTATGATATGATATATGTAGGATACACAGTGGGATGAGAATTTATGTATGATATGATATATGTAGGATACACAGTGGGATGAGAATTTATGTATGATAGGATATACTGTATGTAGGATACACAGTGGGATGAGAATTTATGTATGATATGATATATGTAGGATACACAGTGGGATGAGAATTTATGTATGATATGATATATGTAGGATACACAGTGGGATGAGAATTTATGTATGATATGATATATGTAGGATACACAGTGGGATGAGAATTTATGTATGATATGATATATGTAGGATACACAGTGGGATGAGAATTTATGTATGACATGATATATGTAGGATACACAGGGGGATGAGAATTTCTGTATGATATGATATATGTAGGATACACAGTGGGATGAGAATTTATGTATGATATGATATATGTAGGATACACAGTGAGATGAGAATTTATGTATGATATGATATATGTAGGATACACAGTGGGATGAGAATTTATGTATGGTATGATATATGTAGTATACACAGTGGGATGAGAATTTATGTATGACATATGTAGGATACACAGTGGGATGAGAATTTATGTATGATATGATATATGTAGGATACACAGTGGGATGAGATTTTATGTATGATATGATATATGTAGGCTACACAGTGGGATGAGAATTTATGTATGATATGATATATGTAGGATACACAGTGGGATGAGAATTTATGTATGATATGATATATGTAGTATACACAGTGGGATGAGAATTTCTGTATGATGTGATATATGTAGGATACACAGTGGGATGAGAATTTATGTATGATATGATATATGTAGGATACACAGTGGGATGAGAATTTATGTATGATAGGATATACTGTATGTAGGATACACAGTGGGATGAGAATTTATGTATGATATGATATATGTAGGATACACACGGGGATGAGAAATTATGTATGATATGATATATGTAGGATACACAGTTGGATGAGAATTTATGTATGATATGATATATGTAGGATACACAGTGGGATGAGAATTTATGTATGATATGATATATGTAGGATACACAGTGAGATGAGAATTTATGTATGATATGATATATGTAGGATACACAGTGGGATGAGAATTTATGTATGGTATGATATATGTAGTATACACAGTGGGATGAGAATTTATGTATGATATGATATATGTAGGATACACAGTGGGATGAGAATTTATGTATGATATGATATATGTAGGATACACAGTGGGATGAGATTTTATGTATGATATGATATATGTAGGCTACACAGTGGGATGAGAATTTATGTATGATATATGTAGTATACACAGTGGGATGAGAATTTATGTATGATATGATATATGTAGGATACACAGTGGGATGAGAATTTATGTATGATATGATATATGTAGGATACACAGTGGGATGAGAATTTATGTGTGATAGGATATACTGTATGTAGGATACACAGTGGGATGAGAATTTATGTATGATATGATATATGTAGGATACACAGAGGGATGAAAATTTATGTATGATATGATATATGTAGGATACACAGTGGGATGAGAACTTATGGATGATATGATATATGTAGGATACACAGTGGGATGAGAATTTATGTATGATATGATATATGTAGGATACACAGTGGGATGAGAACGTATGTATGATATGATATATGTAGGCTACAGAGTGGGATGAGAATTTATGTATGATATGATATATGTAGGATAAACAGTGGGATGAGAACTTATGTATGATATGATATATGTAGGATACACAGTGGGATGAGAAGTTATGTATGATATGATATATGTAGGATACACAGTGGGATGAGGATTTATGAATGATATGATATATGTAGGATACACAGTGGGATGAGAACGTATGTATGATATGATATATGTAGGATACACAGTGAGATGAGAAGTTATGTATGATATGATATATGTAGGATACACAGTGCGATGAGGATTTATGTATGATATGATATATGTAGGATACACAGTGGGATGAGAATGTATGTATGATATGTTATATGTAGGATACACAGTGGGATGAGAATTTATGTATGATATGATATATGTGGCATACACAGTGGGATGAGAATTTATGTATGATATGATATATGTAGGCTACACAGTGGGATGAGAATTTAAGTATGATATGATATATGTAGGATACACAGTGGGATGAGAATTTATGTATGATATGATATATGTAGGATACACAGTGGGATGAGAATTTATGTATGATATGATATATGTAGGATACACAGTGAGATGAGAATTTATGTATGATATGATATATGTAGGATACACAGTGGGATGAGAATTTATGTATGATATGATATATGTAGGATACACAGTGGGATGAGAAGTTATGTATGATATGATATATGTAGGATACACAGTGGGATGAGGATTTATGTATGATATGATATATGTAGGATACACAGTGGGATGAGAATGTATGTATGATGTGATATATGTAGGATACACAGTGGGATGAGAATTTATGTATGATATGATATATGTAGGATACACAGTGGGATGAGAATTTATGTATGATATGATATTTGTAGGCTACACAGTGGGATGAGAATTTATGTATGATATGATATATGTAAGATACACAGTGGGAAGAGAATTTATGTATGATATTATATATGTAGGATACACAGTGGGATGAGAATTTATGTATGATATGATATATGTAGGATACACAGTGGGATGAGAATTTATGTATGATAGGATATACTGTTTGTAGGATACACAGTGGGATGAGAATTTATGTATGATATGATATATGTAGGATACACAGTGGGATGAAAATTTATGTATGATATGATATATGTAGGATACACAGTGGGATGAGAATTTATGTATGATATGATATATGTAGGATACACAGTGAGATGAGAATTTATGTATGATAGGATATACTGTTTGTAGGATACACAGTGGGATGAGAATTTATGTATGATATGATATATATAGGATACACAGTGAGATGAAAATTTATATATGATATGATATATGTAGGATACACAGTGGGATGAGGATTTATGTATGATATGATATATGTAGGATACACAGTGGGATGAGAATTTATGTATGATATGATATATGTAGGATACACAGTGGGATGAGAATTTATGTATGATATGATATATGTAGGATACACAGTGAGATGAGAATTTATGTATGATATGATATATGTAGGATACACAGTGGGATAAGAATTTATGTATGATATGATATATGTAGGATACACAGTGAGATGAGAATTTATGTATGATATGATATATGTAGGATACACAGTGGGATGAGAATTTATGTATGGTATGATATATGTAGTATACACAGTGGGATGAGAATTTATGTATGATATGATATATGTAGGATACACAGTGGGATGAGAATTTATGTATGATATGATATATGTAGGATACACAGTGGGATGAGATTTTATGTATGATATGATATATGTAGGCTACACAGTGGGATGAGAATTTATGTATGATATATGTAGTATACACAGTGGGATGAGAATTTATGTATGATATGATATATGTAGGATACACAGTGGGATGAGAATTTATGTATGATATGATATATGTAGGATACACAGTGGGATGAGAATTTATGTGTGATAGGATATACTGTATGTAGGATACACAGTGGGATGAGAATTTATGTATGATATGATATATGTAGGATACACAGTGGGATGAGAATTTATGTATGATATGATATATGTAGGATACACAGTGGGATGAGAATTTATGTATGATATGATATATGTAGGATACACAGTGGGATGAGAATTTATGTATGATATGATATATGTAGGATACACAGTGGGATGAGAATTTATGTATGATAGGATATACTGTTTGTAGGATACACAGTGGGATGAGAATTTATGTATGATATGATATATGTAGGATACACAGTGGGATGAAAATTTATGTATGATATGATATATGTAGGATACACAGTGGGATGAGAATTTATGTATGATATGATATATGTAGGATACACAGTGAGATGAGAATTTATGTATGATAGGATATACTGTTTGTAGGATACACAGTGGGATGAGAATTTATGTATGATATGATATATATAGGATACACAGTGAGATGAAAATTTATATATGATATGATATATGTAGGATACACAGTGGGATGAGGATTTATGTATGATATGATATATGTAGGATACACAGTGGGATGAGAATTTATGTATGATATGATATATGTAGGATACACAGTGGGATGAGAATTTATGTATGATATGATATATGTAGGATACACAGTGAGATGAGAATTTATGTATGATATGATATATGTAGGATACACAGTGGGATAAGAATTTATGTATGATATGATATATGTAGGATACACAGTGGGATGAGAATTTATGTATGATATGATATATGTAGGATACACAGTGGGATGATAATTTATGTATGATATGATATATGTAGGATACACAGTGGGATGAGAATTTATGTATGATATGATATATGTAGGATACACAGTGGGATGAGAATTTATGTATGATATGATATATGTAGGCTACACAGTGAGATGAGAATTTATGTATGATATGATATATGTAGGCTACACAGTGGGATGAGAACGTATGTATGATGTGATATATGTAGGCTACACAGTGGGATGAGAACTTATGTATGATATGATATATGTAGGATACACAGTAGGATGAGAACTTATGTATGATATGATATATGTACGATACACAGTGGGATGAGAAGTTATATATGATATGATATATGTAGGATACACAGTGGGATGAGGATTTATGTATGATATGATATATGTAGGATACACAGTGGGATGAGAACGTATGTATGATATGATATATATAGGATACACAGTGAGATGAAAATTTATATATGATATGATATATGTAGGATACACAGTGGGATGAGGATTTATGTATGATATGATATATGTAGGATACACAGTGGGATGAGAATTTATGTATGATATGATATATGTAGGATACACAGTGGGATGAGAATTTATGTATGATATGATATATGTAGGATACACAGTGAGATGAGAATTTATGTATGATATGATATATGTAGGATACACAGTGGGATAAGAATTTATGTATGATATGATATATGTAGGATACACAGTGGGATGAGAATTTATGTATGATATGATATATGTAGGATACACAGTGGGATGAGAATTTATGTATGATATGATATATGTAGGATACACAGTGGGATGAGAATTTATGTATGATATGATATATGTAGGATACACAGTGAGATGAGAATTTATGTATGATATGATATATGTAGGATACACAGTGGGATGAGAATTTAAGTATGATATGATATATGTAGGATACACAGTGGGATGAGAATTTATGTATGGTATGATATATGTAGGATACACAGTGGGATGAGAATTTATGTATGATATGATATATGTAGGATACACAGTGGGATGAGAATTTATGTATGGTATGATATATGTAGGATACACAGTGGGATGAGAATTTATGTATGATAAGATATATGTAGGATACACAGTGGGATGAGAATTTATGTATGATATGATATATGTAGGATACACAGTGGGATGAGTATTTATGTATGATATGATATATGTAGGATACACAGTGGGATGAGAACGTATGTATGATATGATATATGTAGGATACACAGTGAGATGAAAATATATGTATGATATGATATATGTAGGATACACAGTGGGATGAGAAGTTATGTATGATATGATATATGTAGGATACACAGTGGGATGAGGATTTATGTATGATATGGTATATGTAGGATACACAGTGGGATGAGAATGTATGTATGATATGATATATGTAGGATACACAGTGGGATGAGAATTTATGTATGATATGATATATGTAGGATACACAGTGGGATGAGAATTTATGTATGAAATGATATTTGTAGGCTACACAGTGGGATGAGAATTTATGTATGATATGATATATGTAGGATACACAGTGGGATGAGAATTTATGTATGATATGATATATGTAGGATACACAGTGGGATGAGAATTTATGTATGATATGATATATGTAGGATTCACAGTGGGATGAGAATTTATGTATGATATGATATATGTAGGATACACAGTGGGATGAGAATTTATGTATGATATGATATATGTAGGATACACAGTGGGATGAGAATTTATGTATGATATGATATATGTAGGATACACAGTGGGATGAGAATTTATGTATGATATGATATATGTAGGATACACAGTGGGATGAGAATTTATGTATGATATGATATATGTAGGGTACACAGTGGGATGAGAATTTATGTATGATATGATATATGTAGGATACACAGTGGGATGAGAATTTATGTATGATATGATATATGTAGGATACACAGTGGGATGAGAATTTATGTATGACATGATATATGTAGGATACACAGTGAGATGAGAATTTATGTATGATATGATATATGTAGGATACACAGTGGGATGAGAATTTATATATGATATGATATATGTAGGATACACAGTGGGATGAGAATTTATGTATGACATGATATATGTAGGATACACAGTGGGATGAGAATTTATGTACGATATATGTAGTATACACAGTGGGATGAGAATTTATGTATGATATGATATATGTAGGATACACAGTGGGATGAGAATTTATGTATGATATGATATATGTAGGATACACAGTGGGATGAGAATTTATGTATGATAGGATATACTGTATGTAGGATACACAGTGGGATGAGAATTTATGTATGATATGATATACGGAGGATACACAGTGGGATGAAAATTTATGTATGATATGATATATGTAGGTTACACAGTGGGATGAGAACTTATGGATGATATGATATATGTAGGATACACAGTGGGATGAGAATTTATGTATGATATGATATATGTAGGATACACAGTGGGATGAGAATTTATGTATGATATGATATATGTAGGATACACAGTGGGATGAGAATTTATGTATGATATGATATATGTAGGATACACAGTGGGATGAAAATTTATGTATGATATGATATATGTAGGATACACAGTGGGATGAGAATTTATGTATGATATGATATATGTAGGATACACAGTGGGATGAGAATTTATGTATGATAGGATATACTGTATGTAGGATACACAGTGGGATGAGAATTTATGTATGATATGATATATGTAGGATACACACGGGGATGAGAAATTATGTATGATATGATATATGTAGGATACACAGTTGGATGAGAATTTATGTATGATATGATATATGTAGGATACACAGTGGGATGAGAATTTATGTATGATATGATATATGTAGGATACACAGTGAGATGAGAATTTATGTATGATATGATATATGTAGGATACACAGTGGGATGAGAATTTATGTATGGTATGATATATGTAGTATACACAGTGGGATGAGAATTTATGTATGACATATGTAGGATACACAGTGGGATGAGAATTTATGTATGATATGATATATGTAGGATACACAGTGGGATGAGATTTTATGTATGATATGATATATGTAGGCTACACAGTGGGATGAGAATTTATGTATGATATATGTAGTATACACAGTGGGATGAGAATTTATGTATGATATGATATATGTAGGATACACAGTGGGATGAGAATTTATGTATGATATGATATATGTAGGATACACAGTGGGATGAGAATTTATGTGTGATAGGATATACTGTATGTAGGATACACAGTGGGATGAGAATTTATGTATGATATGATATATGTAGGATACACAGAGGGATGAAAATTTATGTATGATATGATATATGTAGGATACACAGTGGGATGAGAACTTATGGATGATATGATATATGTAGGATACACAGTGGGATGAGAATTTATGTATGATATGATATATGTAGGATACACAGTGGGATGAGAACGTATGTATGATATGATATATGTAGGCTACAGAGTGGGATGAGAATTTATGTATGATATGATATATGTAGGATAAACAGTGGGATGAGAACTTATGTATGATATGATATATGTAGGATACACAGTGGGATGAGAAGTTATGTATGATATGATATATGTAGGATACACAGTGGGATGAGGATTTATGAATGATATGATATATGTAGGATACACAGTGGGATGAGAACGTATGTATGATATGATATATGTAGGATACACAGTGAGATGAGAAGTTATGTATGAAATGATATATGTAGGATACACAGTGCGATGAGGATTTATGTATGATATGATATATGTAGGATACACAGTGGGATGAGAATGTATGTATGATATGTTATATGTAGGATACACAGTGGGATGAGAATTTATGTATGATATGATTTATGTGGGATACACAGTGGGATGAGAATTTATGTATGATATGATATATGTAGGCTACACAGTGGGATGAGAATTTAAGTATGATATGATATATGTAGGATACACAGTGGGTTCAGAATTTATGTATGATATGATATATGTAGGATACACAGTGGGATGAGAATTTATGTATGATATGATATATGTAGGATACACAGTGAGATGAGAATTTATGTATGATATGATATATGTAGGATACACAGTGGGATGAGAATTTATGTATGATATGATATATGTAGGATACACAGTGGGATGAGAAGTTATGTATGATATGATATATGTAGGATACACAGTGGGATGAGGATTTATGTATGATATGATATATGTAGGATACACAGTGGGATGAGAATGTATGTATGATGTGATATATGTAGGATACACAGTGGGATGAGAATTTATGTATGATATGATATATGTAGGATACACAGTGGGATGAGAATTTATGTATGATATGATATTTGTAGGCTACACAGTGGGATGAGAATTTATGTATGATATGATATATGTAAGATACACAGTGGGAAGAGAATTTATGTATGATATTATATATGTAGGATACACAGTGGGATGAGAATTTATGTATGATATGATATATGTAGGATACACAGTGGGATGAGAATTTATGTATGATATGATATATGTAGGATACACAGTGGGATGAGAATTTATGTATGATATGATATATGTAGGATAAACAGTGAAATGAGAATTTATGTATGATATGATATATGTAGGATACACAGTGGGATGAGAATTAATGTATGATATGAAATATGTAGGATACACAGTGGGATGAGATTTTATGTATGATATGATATATGTAGGATACACAGTGGGATGAGAATTTATGTATGATATGATATATGTAGGATACACAGTGGGTTGAGAATTTATGTATGATATGATATATGTAGGATACACAGTGGGATGAGAATTTATGTATGATATGATATGTGTAGGATACACACGGGGATGAGAATTTATGTATGATATGATATATGTAGGATACACAGTGGGATGAGAATTTATGTATGATATGATATATGTAGGATACACAGTGGGATGAGAATTTATGTATGATATGATATATGTAGGATACACAGTGAGATGAGAATTTATGTATGATATGATATATGTAGGATACACAGTGGGATGAGAATTTATGTATGATATGATATATGTAGGATACACAGTGGGATGAGAATTTATGTATGATATGATATATGTAGGATACACAGTGGGATGAGAATTTATGTATGATATGATATATGTAGGATACACAGTGGGATGAGAATTTATGTATGATATGATATATGTAGGATACACAGTGGGATGAGAATTTATGTATGATATGATATATGTAGGATACACAGTGGGATGAGAATTTATGTATGATAGGATATACTGTTTGTAGGATACACAGTGGGATGAGAATTTATGTATGATATGATATATGTAGGATACACAGTGGGATGAAAATTTATGTATGATATGATATATGTAGGATACACAGTAGGATGAGAACTTATGTATGATATGATATATGTACGATACACA
Organism: Taudactylus pleione; assembly: GCA_031769625.1. NCBI lineage: Eukaryota > Metazoa > Chordata > Amphibia > Anura > Myobatrachidae > Taudactylus > Taudactylus pleione. Next base: position 1,156,734 of record JAUIMM010000652.1, read on the forward strand.
GTGGGATGAGAAGTTATGTATGATATGATATATGTAGGATACACAGTGGGATGAGGATTTATGTATGATATGATATATGTAGGATACACAGTGGGATGAGAACGTATGTATGATATGATATATATAGGATACACAGTGAGATGAAAATTTATATATGATATGATATATGTAGGATACACAGTGGGATGAGGATTTATGTATGATATGATATATGTAGGATACACAGTGGGATGAGAATTTATGTATGATATGATATATGTAGGATACACAGTGGGATGAGAATTTATGTATGATATGATATATGTAGGATACACAGTGAGATGAGAATTTATGTATGATATGATATATGTAGGATACACAGTGGGATAAGAATTTATGTATGATATGATATATGTAGGATACACAGTGGGATGAGAATTTATGTATGATATGATATATGTAGGATACACAGTGGGATGAGAATTTATGTATGATATGATATATGTAGGATACACAGTGGGATGAGAATTTATGTATGATATGATATATGTAGGATACACAGTGAGATGACAATTTATGTATGATATATATGTAGGATACACAGTGGGATGAGAATTTATGTATGATATGATATATGTAGGATACACAGTGGGATGAGAATTTATGTATGGTATGATATATGTAGGATACACAGTGGGATGAGAATTTATGTATGATATGATATATGTAGGATACACAGTGGGATGAGAATTTATGTATGGTATGATATATGTAGGATACACAGTGGGATGAGAATTTATGTATGATAAGATATATGTAGGATACACAGTGGGATGAGAATTTATGTATGATATGATATATATAGGATACACAGTGGGATGAGAACGTATGTATGATATGATATATGTAGGATACACAGTGAGATGAAAATATATGTATGATATGATATATGTAGGATACACAGTGGGATGAGAAGTTATGTATGATATGATATATGTAGGATACACAGTGGGATGAGGATTTATGTATGATATGATATATGTAGGATACACAGTGGGATGAGAACGTATGTATGATATGATATATAGGATACACAGTGAGATGAAAATTTATATATGATATGATATATGTAGGATACACAGTGGGATGAGGATTTATGTATGATATGATATATGTAGGATACACAGTGGGATGAGAATTTATGTATGATATGATATATGTAGGATACACAGTCGGATGAGAATTTATGTATGATATGATATATGTAGGATACACAGTGAGATGAGAATTTATGTATGATATGATATATGTAGGATACACAGTGGGATAAGAATTTATGTATGATATGATATATGTAGGATACACAGTGGGATGAGAATTTATGTATGATATGATATATGTAGGATACACAGTGGGATGAGAATTTATGTATGATATGATATATGTAGGATACACAGTGAGATGAGAATTTATGTATGATATGATATATGTAGGATACACAGTGGGATGAGAATTTATGTATGATATGATATATGTAGGATACACAGTGGGATGAGAATTTATGTATGGTATGATATATGTAGGATACACAGTGGGATGAGAATTTATGTATGATATGATATATGTAGGATACACAGTGGGATGAGAATTTATGTATGGTATGATATATGTAGGATTCACAGTGGGATGAGAATTTATGTATGATAAGATATATGTAGGATACACAGTGGGATGAGAATTTATGTATGATATGATATATGTAGGATACACAGTGGGATGAGTATTTATGTATGATATGATATATGTAGGATACACAGTGGGATGAGAACGTATGTATGATATGATATATGTAGGATACACAGTGAGATGAAAATATATGTATGATATGATATATGTAGGATACACAGTGGGATGAGAAGTTATGTATGATATGATATATGTAGGATACACAGTGGGATGAGGATTTATGTATGATATGATATATGTAGGATACACAGTGGGATGAGAATGTATGTATGATATGATATATGTAGGATACACAGTGGGATGAGAATTTATGTATGATATGATATATGTAGGATACACAGTGGGATGAGAATTTATGTATGAAATGATATTTGTAGGCTACACAGTGGGATGAGAATTTATGTATGATATGATATATGTAGGATACACAGTGGGATGAGAATTTATGTATGATATGATATATGTAGGATACACAGTGGGATGAGAATTTATGTATGATATGATATATGTAGGATTCACAGTGGGATGAGAATTTATGTATGATATGATATATGTAGGATACACAGTGGGATGAGAATTTATGTATGATATGATATATGTAGGATACACAGTGGGATGAGAATTTATGTATGATATGATATATGTAGGATACACAGTGGGATGAGAATTTATGTATGATATGATATATGTAGGATACACAGTGGGATGAGAATTTATGTATGATATGATATATGTAGGGTACACAGTGGGATGAGAATTTATGTATGATATGATATATGTAGGATACACAGTGGGATGAGAATTTATGTATGACATGATATATGTAGGATACACAGTGAGATGAGAATTTATGTATGATATGATATATGTAGGATACACAGTGGGATGAGAATTTATGTATGATATGATATATGTAGGATACACAGTGGGATGAGAATTTATGTATGACATGATATATGTAGGATACACAGTGGGATGAGAATTTATGTACGATATATGTAGTATACACAGTGGGATGAGAATTTATGTATGATATGATATATGTAGGATACACAGTGGGATGAGAATTTATGTATGATATGATATATGTAGGATACACAGTGGGATGAGAATTTATGTATGATAGGATATACTGTATGTAGGATACACAGTGGGATGAGAATTTATGTATGATATGATATACGTAGGATACACAGTGGGATGAAAATTTATGTATGATATGATATATGTAGGTTACACAGTGGGATGAGAACTTATGGATGATATGATATATGTAGGATACACAGTGGGATGAGAATTTATGTATGATATGATATATGTAGGATACACAGTGGGATGAGAATTTATGTATGATATGATATATGTAGGATACACAGTGGGATGAGAATTTATGTATGATATGATATATGTAGGATACACAGTGGGATGAGAATTTATGTATGATATGATATATGTAGGCTACACAGTGGGATGAGAATTTATGTATGATATGATATATGTAGGATACACAGTGGGATGAGAATTTATGTATGATATGATATATGTAGGATACACAGTGGGATGAAAATTTATGTATGATATGATATATGTAGGATACACAGTGGGATGAGAATTTATGTATGATATGATATATGTAGGATACACAGTGGGATGAGAATTTATGTATGATATGATATATGTAGGATACACAGTGGGATGAGAATTTATGTATGATAGGATATACTGTATGTAGGATACACAGTGGGATGAGAATTTATGTATGATATGATATATGTAGGATACACACGGGGATGAGAAATTATGTATGATATGATATATGTAGGATACACAGTTGGATGAGAATTTATGTATGATATGATATATGTAGGATACACAGTGGGATGAGAATTTATGTATGATATGATATATGTAGGATACACAGTGAGATGAGAATTTATGTATGATATGATATATGTAGGATACACAGTGGGATGAGAATTTATGTATGGTATGATATATGTAGTATACACAGTGGGATGAGAATTTATGTATGACATATGTAGGATACACAGTGGGATGAGAATTTATGTATGATATGATATATGTAGGATACACAGTGGGATGAGATTTTATGTATGATATGATATATGTAGGCTACACAGTGGGATGAGAATTTATGTATGATATATGTAGTATACACAGTGGGATGAGAATTTATGTATGATATGATATATGTAGGATACACAGTGGGATGAGAATTTATGTATGATATGATATATGTAGGATACACAGTGGGATGAGAATTTATGTGTGATAGGATATACTGTATGTAGGATACACAGTGGGATGAGAATTTATGTATGATATGATATATGTAGGATACACAGAGGGATGAAAATTTATGTATGATATGATATATGTAGGATACACAGTGGGATGAGAACTTATGGATGATATGATATATGTAGGATACACAGTGGGATGAGAATTTATGTATGATATGATATATGTAGGATACACAGTGGGATGAGAACGTATGTATGATATGATATATGTAGGCTACAGAGTGGGATGAGAATTTATGTATGATATGATATATGTAGGATAAACAGTGGGATGAGAACTTATGTATGATATGATATATGTAGGATACACAGTGGGATGAGAAGTTATGTATGATATGATATATGTAGGATACACAGTGGGATGAGGATTTATGAATGATATGATATATGTAGGATACACAGTGGGATGAGAACGTATGTATGATATGATATATGTAGGATACACAGTGAGATGAGAAGTTATGTATGAAATGATATATGTAGGATACACAGTGCGATGAGGATTTATGTATGATATGATATATGTAGGATACACAGTGGGATGAGAATGTATGTATGATATGTTATATGTAGGATACACAGTGGGATGAGAATTTATGTATGATATGATTTATGTGGGATACACAGTGGGATGAGAATTTATGTATGATATGATATATGTAGGCTACACAGTGGGATGAGAATTTAAGTATGATATGATATATGTAGGATACACAGTGGGATGAGAATTTATGTATGATATGATATATGTAGGATACACAGTGGGATGAGAATTTATGTATGATATGATATATGTAGGATACACAGTGAGATGAGAATTTATGTATGATATGATATATGTAGGATACACAGTGGGATGAGAATTTATGTATGATATGATATATGTAGGATACACAGTGGGATGAGAAGTTATGTATGATATGATATATGTAGGATACACAGTGGGATGAGGATTTATGTATGATATGATATATGTAGGATACACAGTGGGATGAGAATGTATGTATGATGTGATATATGTAGGATACACAGTGGGATGAGAATTTATGTATGATATGATATATGTAGGATACACAGTGGGATGAGAATTTATGTATGATATGATATTTGTAGGCTACACAGTGGGATGAGAATTTATGTATGATATGATATATGTAAGATACACAGTGGGAAGAGAATTTATGTATGATATTATATATGTAGGATACACAGTGGGATGAGAATTTATGTATGATATGATATATGTAGGATACACAGTGGGATGAGAATTTATGTATGATATGATATATGTAGGATACACAGTGGGATGAGAATTTATGTATGATATGATATATGTAGGATAAACAGTGAAATGAGAATTTATGTATGATATGATATATGTAGGATACACAGTGGGATGAGAATTAATGTATGATATGAAATATGTAGGATACACAGTGGGATGAGAATTTATGTATGATATGATATATGTAGGATACACAGTGGGATGAGAATTTATGTATGATATGATATATGTAGGATACACAGTGGGTTGAGAATTTATGTATGATATGATATATGTAGGATACACAGTGGGATGAGAATTTATGTATGATATGATCTATGTAGGATACACACGGGGATGAGAATTTATGTATGATATGATATATGTAGGATACACAGTGGGATGAGAATTTATGTATGATATGATATATGTAGGATACACAGTGGGATGAGAATTTATGTATGATATGATATATGTAGGATACACAGTGAGATGAGAATTTATGTATGATATGATATATGTAGGATACACAGTGGGATGAGAATTTATGTATGATATGATATATGTAGGATACACAGTGGGATGAGAATTTATGTATGATATGATATATGTAGGATACACAGTGGGATGAGAATTTATGTATGATATGATATATGTAGGATACACAGTGGGATGAGAATTTATGTATGATATGATATATGTAGGATACACAGTGGGATGAGAATTTATGTATGATATGATATATGTAGGATACACAGTGGGATGAGAATTTATGTATGATAGGATATACTGTTTGTAGGATACACAGTGGGATGAGAATTTATGTATGATATGATATATGTAGGATACACAGTGGGATGAAAATTTATGTATGATATGATATATGTAGGATACACAGTAGGATGAGAACTTATGTATGATATGATATATGTACGATACACAGTGGGATGAGAAGTTATGTATGATATGATATATGTAGGATACACAGTGGGATGAGGATTTATGTATGATATGATATATGTAGGATACACAGTGGGATGAGAACGTATGTATGATATGATATATATAGGATACACAGTGAGATGAAAATTTATATATGATATGATATATGTAGGATACACAGTGGGATGAGGATTTATGTATGATATGATATATGTAGGATACACAGTGGGATGAGAATTTATTGTATGATATGATATATGTAGGATACACAGTGGGATGAGAATTTATGTATGATATGATATATGTAGGATACACAGTGAGATGAGAATTTATGTATGATATGATATATGTAGGATACACAGTGGGATAAGAATTTATGTATGATATGATATATGTAGGATACACAGTGGGATGAGAATTTATGTATGATATGATATATGTAGGATACACAGTGGGATGAGAATTTATGTATGATATGATATATGTAGGATACACAGTGGGATGAGAATTTATGTATGATATGATATATGTAGGATACACAGTGAGATGACAATTTATGTATGATATATATGTAGGATACACAGTGGGATGAGAATTTATGTATGATATGATATATGTAGGATACACAGTGGGATGAGAATTTATGTATGGTATGATATATGTAGGATACACAGTGGGATGAGAATTTATGTATGATATGATATATGTAGGATACACAGTGGGATGAGAATTTATGTACGGTATGATATATGTAGGATACACAGTGGGATGAGAATTTATGTATGATAAGATATATGTAGGATACACAGTGGGATGAGAATTTATGTATGATATGATATATATAGGATACACAGTGGGATGAGAACGTATGTATGATATGATATATGTAGGATACACAGTGAGATGAAAATATATGTATGATATGATATATGTAGGATACACAGTGGATGAGAAGTTATGTATGATATGATATATGTAGGATA